>NC_047562.1:43608905-44006405 GCF_902806645.1 Magallana gigas | reverse complement strand
ATGATTGGTCTTGCCCCCCCCCCCCCCCCCCCCCCCCACAACCACTTTCAATTTGCTTCCGACGCCACTGCATGGATGCAGTGAGTTTGTTATAGATTCTTGTAGTCATATTTTTCAGTTGATGTTGATCTTCTTAATGTTGGAGTGTACAGGGAATTGACTTCAGTGTAGGTTTTATTTTAAAGAATGTATTCAGGGTAGTAACACATTGTCTATAATAATATCTATATAAATGGTTTTCATCGTAAAATATTTCTATTATTCTTTGTGAAAGAAATTGTTAATGATATATGTAAGGGTACCAGGCAGCCAGATATCTAGAATAAAATTTTACCGGGATGTGAATATTTGCCTTTTTCACACAAAATATCTTATATTTTCCACAGGTGCTTGAGGACAAGACCCAGCCCCCCCCCCCCCCCCCCCCCATCCAAATCCTCGGTATGGTTGACTTTTTTATAGAGATTTCTTTGAAGTCATGTACACAACATGTCTAATTTTAAATATCTAAAAATTAACGGAAAATAAACGATTCATGGAAAACACCCCAATTGCATTTGAAAAGAGGATCTTTTATATATGCAGCTTGGAGTTGTTTTAAATAAATCGTTTATTTTCAATTAATATTCAGATATTTGATATAGAACATGATGTGTACATAACTCTAAACGAATTTCTATCAAAAAAGTGTCAACTACCCCGGGAGTCTATATCGAGGGGGGTCCTGTCTTCAAGCCACTGTGATATTTTCTTTCTAAGAAGAAAATCCCCTTAAATTCTTTTCCAGATGCAAAATGCACAAACAGCTGAAGGAATATGGCCCTTTACTAATCTTACATGTTTTTAATTTCTTATAAACAAATCAATTTCTTTGGATACCCCCCCCCCCCCTTTGATTATAACAAAAGCAAAGGTCCGATCCAAAAATAAAATTATAGAAAAGAAGAATCGAAAAAATGAACAATTTATTATAAACAATTTCGCATAACTTACACACAAGCCCTAGTGCAAATGAAAATAGCAATGATAAACCGCTTGCAGGTATCGTAGTAATTGAATTGTAATTGATATTTGATTTTAAAATGGGTAACTTTTTTATAAAAGCTTGTATCATATTTGAAAGTTGCGCAAAAAGGGGACGTGTGAAATTGCCATTGTTTACATAACAATTTCAAACAGTAAGACACCTGAAGGTGTGAACCCCTCACACCTGCAGGGTGGTGTGTGTATATAGCACCTGGTTCAAGCCATTGTTTAATTATTGACACCAATCATTTCATTTCCTGTTAAAATATTAAGATCGACCAGCAAAATTAACGTTGAAATAACTATTGTGATTTATTTGTGTTCATCAAGCTACAAATGCATGCATAATATGTATTTTCATTTATATTCTGTGCTCCAAAATACTCGAAATTGAAAAAATATAAATGAAAAATATACCCCGGACCTTTTATGTTAGGCGGACCTTTTCTTATACGGGCCGGACCCTTTTAGAGCAGAGGCGGACCCCAAATGTTAACATTAAAGGTCCGCCCCGGACCATTTTACGTGGCGGACCTTAAATTATACGACACCGGTCACACCCGCAGTGTGCTCTTTGTTTTAATCGAGGGGAAAAACGGTAATGTCCGTAGACAATGAGGTGATTAATTATGATCTAACACTTAGTTTGAAAAAAGTAAGTCAGCATGCGACCCAGTGGATGATTGTACTTGCTGAGAAATGTCAGAGTTCTCCAATTCAAAAGTACACTGATCATTTATGTATATTCAAGCGGCAGTGATATGTCAAAATAAAATGTTTTTAAAAATTATAACATACTTAAACGTCATTTTAAAAAACCCACATGCAATCAAACATTCAGGGCTTTATTGAGCAATGTCTACAAATTGTCAGCCCATCACTTATACATTTGATCATATATAAATAAATATAAACTCTTCAATATACAAACACTGTAATAAACTAGACTCATGAAGTGAATTTTTAGGAAAAGAAATCATTAAATGTAAAATAAATTGTTAAAATAAGACTTGATCGGATATTATACCTGCATGTTTTGTCTAAAAAATGGTATTCATTGCTTTAACCAGACTGATAATTTTTAGCTAGATTAAAACCTATTTTGAAAAATAATATCTTCACTAGCCACATGTTTACATAATTGGGGCGAAAACATCCCTGGTTTAAACATACTAAGAGTGAAATACATACCGGGTTAAAAACTATCGGAATGGGGGGGGGGGGGTAAACTCAAAAGGGCGAGCAAAATCAGATATATATATATATATAATTGCCTAGATGGCCCAGTGGTTAGCGCGGTGGCCGCTCACTGCTAGGAGAATGGGTTCCATAGGTCGTGAGTTCAAGCCCCGGCCGGGGCGGAGGTGGAGCTCCAAAAAGGTTAATTTCTCTGTGCTTTATATATATATATATATATATATATATATATATATATATATATATATATATATATATATATATAGATATATATCAGGCTTGGGGTAATGCTAAATGTAATTGTAATGCATTGTAATGCATTACATGTTTTCAAAGTAATGCTAGTAATGTGTAATTTCACTAAATTAGCATTACAAGTAATGGTAATGTAATTAATTACTTTCCAAAATCTTGTGTAATGCTGGCATTACATGGCATTACTTTGCATTACTATGCTTATTCATGCATGTTCACTTTTAAAAATGTGATGAATAAATGAAACTGAATTTGATTAAATTTATTTTTAAAGAAGAAAGAAATAATTCTTGAGATAAAAAATGTTTTAATTGTATTATTAAAAAAAAAAATTAAAAATTCATTTTTGAATTATTAATATTACTAAATACATGTATAACAGCACAATTTCATAACATTTTTATTCAATTCAATTCAATTCTTTATTCACTCAAGACCGTATTTGGTATTTGAGGTTCAAAAGTTTAAGAGTGTTGTTATTAAGAGTTTTTATTCATTTAAACAATTTACTCCAATTAGTTTGCACTTCAATAAGAAATGTGTCAACAACACACTATGCCCCCAGGATAATCTAAGTATCAAAACAATCTATTGTTATAAGAAGTGCTAAACACCCCAATCCCCTGCCCTTCGCTATGTCCCAATAGAATAGGAGATATACATGCACCTTTAAAAGCAAAGTGAATGCACTGTCCATCCATGATGAAAAAAAATATCACTTACAATATCATAACCCATTTGAAAATAATTTTACTTACTTATTCTCTCTCTCTCTCTCTGTCTCTCTCTCTCTCTCTCTCTCTCTCTCTCTCTCTCTCTCTCTCGTATATTAAGTACACTGTACATTAGTTTGGACTAATAGAAAATACAAGATTCATATACTATATAGTATTTTTTTCTATTATTGCACTTAATATATCCTAAAATCAAGATTGTCAAAGAGTACTTTTCGGTCCAATCTTCGACTGCTCCTGTAAAACATTTTTTAAGTATAGCTGGGAAGATTTTCAAACTAACAGAATGCAGTTAAAAGATGAACCCTTTGAAACTTTGACCATAAAGTGCAACAACAATCTTTTGACTTAAAGTGTCCTCAGTAGAAAGAAATACGATTAAAACACTGTATCTAAAGAAATTTAACTGGGAAAAACTATCTGTTTATGAATTAATACAATTAAGTGTCCAAAATTATAAAGATTTGTGTAATCTGGGGAAATATCTCTATTTAGATTTTAATTAGCGCAACATTATTTCATAAATTGTCTTTTGTTTTGCATGTAATTCTGTGTCTCTACTTCGTATCCTACATTGTATCATACCAAATGTCTATAAATATCATTTTACTTATGTAATACGTATGTTGTTCATAATGCCACAAGATGATTATATATTGAGCAAATAAAGAATGACTCTTGTATAGTCATTGAATTTGAAACTGATACTGAGCATGAACCTGTAGATATGTTAAAGAGTGTTTTATATTTGAAACATTTGCAAAGACTCTTTATTAGCTTTGCTTTTTTTAAAACAAAGTAATGGTAATGGTAATGCATTACTTTACTCATGTAATGGTAATGTAATGCATTACTTCAAGAAATTCAAATAATATTAATGGTAATTTAATGCCCAAATTCATAGTGTAATGGTAATGTAATGCATTACTTTACAATGTAATTCACCCGAAGCCTGATATATATCTATATATATATATATATATATATATATATATATATATATATATATATATATATATATATATATATATATATATATATATATATATAGCAGACAGTTTTCCGACAATTTAATCATATTTAGTCATTTAGTCTGTATCAAGACTTGTATATAAAAAATAGTATCTCCCTCTAGCAGATGTAGATCGTATCTGTACATATCCGATACTTACTGAATTTGTCCATAACTTTGTTCAAATCTTCTCAAAATTTCTTAGATTTGGCAAATTCATATTCTTGACTCTCGTTCCTTACTTTGGGGAGACGACTCGCTCAGCGTGGATGAAAATGAATACCTGTTTTTAATTGTTCAAATTTATATTCAAGGTACTGGCAGATTTTAATAATCTGAGTATTTTTGTTGATAACATTTTGCTTATTTTTATCTATCTATCTCGTTCATCCTTGCATACATTAATTGTAGATAACAATAACTTTCTTACTACATTTATCAAATAATATACTGATGTAATTTATTACTGTATAAGCGAAAACTGAGACGTATCTGCAATGATACTGTATTTGTTGTTTAACATGTAGGTAGAGGGTGAAATAAGTTTCTATAATGTGTGCCCAATCCCATTGCAATATATAATGCAATCAAATATGTTCAAAATCAAAGACTACTTATGTTTTAAAAACGGGTTATCTGGTGTATTGGTATGCCCTTGTGCATTTCATGTACCTTGTAACAACTTCTTAAATATGAAATATGTGCTGGTGGGACTTCTGGAGCTGTGCTAAAATATGTACAACAAAAACATATTGTTGCGTTATACAGGCAAATCAATCACATCTTTTACAACATATGTCAAGGCTAGCATAGCATATAAATAATACATGTAATATAGCATACAATCTTATAGCTTATCATCAGATTTTCATTGATCATATTTATTATAGCAAAGCATTTCATACTATATAATAGCATAAAACATAATTTTAATTCGAATTTAAATATGAGTTTTATTTTAAAACAAGTGTTTACATTGCAGATTCTTAGTGTAAATCTAGATTTGTTTTATGTTTTACTTTGCAAATTATGGAAATCTTCTGAGTGCAGAGGTACTTTTTTTTAAATTTCGAAGCATACCAAAGCACATTATATATTTAGCCTTTCATTTCAGTTTCTGATGGCATAGCATATACATATTATAGCATACCATTGCATAGTATAAAATTGTAAAATATATGCATGAAATAACTGTATTTAAGGTTTACACGCTTAGGACTAAATTAAGTGTAACTCTGGTGGCGGCCATAGCGACTAGTAAATATCAAATGACATAAGATAAAGGATTAACTTAACTTTCGAGAGAATCATCTGTACTGGATGTGTGTCTAAAAAGTGTTGTTATTTAAATAATATATATATTTGGGGAAAGGTTTTTGTTGAACTTGATCTGAAGCTATGAAATTCTGAATAAATTCGTCTTGAATAAAAGAAAGGGAATACCGTTCTTTTTTCAGTATACTGTATACGTATTTTTAGTCATATAATTCTTTGTTCTTTTCCCTTTATTATTGTTATACCAAATTTATAATATATATCATATTACATATAAATCTTATTGTTTTACCTTCTTAACATTTAAATCGATAGCAATGCTTTTGATGGGATATCACAGGCTTTAAACATTGTAAGTTACAAATCACTTTTGATATATTTCAGTACATTTCCTTTGCATTTCTCTCAAAAGTACAGCGTATTGTGTGAGATGTTAGAGGAAAATAATGAAATATGGTAATTGCGCTAATTTGATGAACATGTGTTTAAAGCTTTATCACGAAGCTTGAAGTCAAAAAGAGTTTAATTTGATGATATAATAGGTATTTTGATTTTAGTTGGACCATAAAGCTTTTTTTTTTAATTTCTTTTTAAATTTTTCGTATTGAGAATTAAATGTATGAACAAATCACATAAATGGACATATAAGTTTTTCTTTTAGACAAAATGTGTATGTGTTTGAAAAAAAAATATTCGTTAAGACGATTTTACTTTTTTTTTTAAAATAAATAACTAAATGATAAGAACAGAGAAATATATATGAATCTGATAAAACATTATAAATGTTTATAACAAATTTTATTTGACAGCAATTGTTAGAAACTAAATGAAAAAATAGATCGATAAGATAAAGAGATAGAATCAAGAGATAGAATTCATGGTACGTGGGTATTACCTTGTGCGTTTTATACCATTTAACAATTTATAAATCAGAAATATGTAAATGGACCATTGGGGCAGCGTACTGCAGCACTTACTGATAGCTGTATTTTGTGAACTGACGCGTGCATGCTTAAAGCCCCTAAAGACGTTACTTTTTAACTTAGTTAATTCTAACAGTCATAAATCGGTTTGTGTACTGACTACCATTATTTACTTAAATAAATTTCACGTTTATGAAATTATCATTTTGTTTGACATATTGAGTGGATAGAATGTAAATAGGAAACCTGATAAAAATAGACAAAGATTTTTTTTAATGATTTTCTATAATATATTTAATAATCTTTATTCAGGCAAGTTTAACTGCCTAAAAAGTTGTCAATCATCAAAAATATTGATTCATATATTCATAATCCGGATAACGATTATAATATGCCACTGACAAAGCAGAAAGTAGTGTCTGTTCGAGTACTCGCAGTACTTTAATGATTTTCGCCGCTAGCATCTGCAGCTAGCATCTACGGGCTAACTGGCTGCTGTTAGTTCCATTGTCTGTCTATCTGTCTGTCTATCTGTCTGCAATTTGATTTTCTTAATTGCGTTAATATGGTCTATATTATTTTAAAACGCGTTTTGAAAAAAAATATTGTGCAGGGTCTAGTCGAAATTGTTATGACCATCAAATATTAAAGATAATTTATTTTAACATATTTAAGCTCTTTGCTATATTGCCAAAGAACCCAATCTTTTAAGTTATCATGGAAAGCAATATCGCAATGAAAAAGTCTGTCGAAGTAAGTTAGTTTAACAACTACACAGAAAGAACAACAGTTCATGAGTTTACTCAGATTTGTATATTAGAATAACAGTGTCAAATAAACTGCATCAATCAGCCGCCATCTGTCCATTCAAATTCTTTTCACGTTTGACTTTGTGTGAATATTTACTTTTAAAAGATGATGTATACATTTTTTTCAAAATGCGTTGTGTCCTGATGAAAAATAAATGTTGCACAGTCATAATTAACTTTCAAATTGTCTTAAAGTATGTTGACTTGGTTTAAATTTAACGCATTTTGAAAAAAAATCAAATTGTGTTCCTTTGTCCAAAATTGAATGCACTTTTAGAATGATTTTCAAGGTGATTATTTTCAATAAAACGTTGCCACACTGTTTTCAAATTAACATTTTATTATAATTTAAAGGTGCGACTGCGAAACTTAATGATAACAAGTTTGGTCCATTAGCGGTTATGGATGTATCTATCTGACTGTTTCATTTGTGATGTCTTAGATACAATGAAATTATAAAGCGGCGATATATCATTAGCCGTTGAAGTTGTCAACTGTTAATTCAAAAATTTATAGCATTAGACGGTGTAATTACAATTGTGACGCTTACTAATATGTGCTTCATTAAGAGGCGTTCTATCATTAACGGTTGTTACAACGTACAACATCGGTTTGAAGAATACATGATTTTTAGTTGATAGTTTCTATTTTATTCACACTGTTAATTTAATTAGCCCAAAGGCACCAATGCAAATATATTCAAAATGAAAAAAAATATATATTTAACTTCTGGCTTCACACATTTGAAAGATAATTTGACCATCGGAGATGTGAGAATAATTTCCGATAAAATGTTTATCAAGTCTGCCTAGTAAATAAATCACACTTCATTTAGGGGCCGTTGTCTGGTTTTTTTTAAGGAGAAACTTGTTTATATTTATTTGATAGAATATTTTTGTATCATGGATTAATTTAGACTCTGAATGGATATATTTTTATCTAAACATTCATTCATTACATGACGGTAGCGGAATGTACTTTCGCCCGTCCAACTTTTTAATAAATCCTGGTAACAACAACAATTTTTTTCCCATAATGTTAAATTTATGAATAAAATAACATCTTTCCGACTGAATTTAACTAGTATTTATCGTTTACCTTGATTTCACATTTATTTTGAATGTTACAGCATGAAAAAAAGCACAGAGAAAAACATGTTAGTAATATGAACTACCGTCCATGCATATCAATTTTCAGCATCCATACAAATTATTTTCCGAAGATTGTCATTCTACATTACTCATTCTTTATCTATCACTTTATTGTTATTTTACTCATGTAGGTCCCTTAATGGAAATCAGATAAGTAGGATTGACGGCAACACCTTTCAGGGGTTATCACAACTTCAAACACTGTAAGTATGTTACTCTACTGTTTTATTCCTAAGAATAATTAGTATTCAGCCAATTTCTTTGTTTACAATATACATGTAGAAATGTTTGTTGCACGGTTCAATTCCACTGCAACAAGGTTATCACTTAGTTACTGGTGGTATAACAATGATGACCATATATATCGTTTTGGATGGGAAATATTGTTTAAGGTTAAGCGGACTTATAAATGTCGGCAGGTGACACATGAATACAACCCGAACCATACTACTCTAATAGATATACTGATTCAATCAAGAAACAAAGAACATGAAATAATATGCTTGCTACATTTGTTATTGAAACATCAAATGCGCCATCTGCAGCCCCTTCTAAACACCAAAAACATATAACAATCCCAAAGCTTCTACACATTACGGGAGTCATATAGTCATTGTCCTTTGGTGATCATGATCTTTTCTTGCCAAAGCATTACATAATATTCAATATTTCAGTTTTAAAACAACGTACAAAATAAAATGATAGCAATTTAACAATATCGATTAGTAAAAATTATCCAGAGGTCAAATGTCGAATTCATTTTTAACAAATCAATTTAGAAGGATTTTATGTTCATGAAATATACCTTAACTGTAGCTTTTAACTACCCGGAGGACGTATGAGGCAGTGCAACAAAAGACGCTTTTTACGTCGGTCACTGGCAACAACGTACGCCTATCTTCAACTGCTGCAGTTCAGTTTTTCTCTCTTTCAACTGTACGCCTCCGGGTGTTCCTTCACCTTTCTCGCCCTCTGTTGTCTTCGTGAGTCCAGGTCGGCACGGTTCTGATATTTGAGTTGTTGTCCCTTCGGAGAACATGGTCTATCAATCTCCAACGCCTCCCCATAATTGTTCTTGGTAGTGGGATTGATGCTGTTTGTTCATATAGATGTTGGTTTGATATCTTGTCTGGCCAGTGTATTTTCAAAATTCTCCAAAAATATTTCCGGTTGAATATTTCAAGATTCTCGTCTTTTTGGATGGTTCTCAAGAGTTGCAATAGATTGGTTCATAACAAAAACGGCGCATCATACATTTACAATTTTCTGTCATTTACAGGACTGATCAGAGGTTAATTATTTTAGTACCTAATGAAAATCAAATTTTTATATTTTTCGAAATTAACTGTTTTGCTTAAGAATTGTAGACATTGTATAATTTTTGCCAAACATACATATTCAGCAAAATTAATGTTCGAGATTGTTTATTGTATTGTTAATTCTAGGAAATGTAGTTGAGACATTGCAAAATTATATACTGTCAAATCTCCATATTTTTATTTAAAACGTTTCTCATTACTCCGCAATGTGGGTAAGTAACCTGCCCTTACACATGTCACACACAATGTGGTATTTTTTTTTTTTTTTTTTTTTTTTATAAAAATACGATATAAATGAATAAACAATAACGGAAGTCTGATTTTTTATAATATCATTTTCAATTACAATGTTTGAAGTTGTAATAATTCTTAAAAGCATTAATATCGATCTGTCTTTATTGTTTCCTCTTATTTCCATAAATTATAACAATGAAAAAGCACATTGGATTACATGTACATCATAAACTTTAACAATATTTTGTAAAAAAAAAAAAATTTAAAAAAAAAAAAACAACTACGAGTAAATGCCTTTTTATTAATGAGGCGACTTTATTTCGAAAAGTCTCTTTGTGTCATAAAACAATATGAAATGTCTGTCGTAATGTGATACAGAGGGACAGATGTTTAAAAATCAACATTTCACTACACGTGGGCCGATAATGGCGCCATGTATGAAACCAGCACAAGCGACAATTGGACAAAAATGCTTTATTTGCTGAAAATTGTATCTCATGTCTATATATGTGTATGCAAAACAAGATGAGGTTACTATTTGTCATAATGGTTAATGTACATGAAAACCTACATGAAAACATTATCTTTAACTACCTTGCTCTCCTGAACAAGTTTCTATCCTTAAACGTTTCGTTTACGAAGATGCTGGTCACAAGTTACGTTACAAAGGCCAGAAACTGTTACCTGAGACTTGCTCATCCAAAAACATTGATTCCAACACAAATACAAAAATATAAGCAATACCTTTAAATTCCACAAAAAAGTATTGACTTCGATCAAAATATTAAAATTTACTATATTTAATACACTGTAACAACAAAAGGAAAGTCAACGATTGTTTAATTATTCAAAAAACAAATCCGTAAATCGTACACTTGAGTTAGAAAATTTGTTATTCGGGAGATAACAATTGTAGCAAGTTTGTTATAGTTGAAAATGCAGTACATGATGAATTATAACAAAGATGGAGTTTTGGAGTATATAAGAATATAATGAATATTATTATATATTTAAGGAATGAATTCAATATTTATTTGTTTTATACGATATAAAATAGTTTTGGACAGTTTACGCTTTATAAACCGTGAAGCGGTTTATAAAAAAGCGTAAACTGTTCCAAATCATTTTATATCGTATAAAACTAATAAATATTGAATTCATTGCTTATAATTTAATTGTTTACTCTTCATTGTAGATAAAAACGGTCATTTGACCTTTAAAATGACATAAAATAGTACAAAATTCAAACGTAACGTCAGGCGTTTTGATACGTTTTTGACGTTAGTCTTACTATGACGTAGGCAACATTCTTTATACAATATAAAACAATTTTTTTAGCCAATTAGAAAGCGCGTTACAACCAGAATTAAATTATTACCTAATCAAAGGGATTTTGCTGGGTTTTTTTACAAATTAAATATTTGCGTCTATTTTGAACTGCCGTCAATAGACTGCGATCTATTGGACCGGCAACGTATTTCAGAACGCGTGTATGTTATATTGTTATACTTTCATGTTAAATACTGAAATCTGATTGGTTAAGACGCAGCTCATAATCCGTTCTATTACCCTCAGCGTCAGCAACGCACTTAGCAATTGTTGGCCTCGGGCAATAGATCATACTGAGCTGTTCCCTGCACCTCGGGAAAAATCTGGTCTATTGACTGCTTAAGCATTAAATAATTGTATAATATATACATTTAGCAGGTGGATTAACGTTGAAGAATACAATCGTGTGATTTATAGTAAATATGAGTTCTATGTACAAAAACCATTGATGAGATAAAAACATAATAGTATTGAATAGTATTAAATAAAGGTCGTATCAAAATAGAGCTTCCGTCCCTCGCGATTGTTTACAAAAAATAAAAAATGCAAAAGTACATTGCAAATATGTATATACAAGCGACAGTGATATTTGAAGATGTTTTTAAAGAACTTTAACATACTTAAACGTCAATTTTAAAAAAACCCACATGCAATCAAATTTTAAGGGGTTTATTGCGCACTGTCAACGAATTGTCACCCCATTACTTATACATTATATCATATATCAATAAATATGAATTCTTCTATGTATAAACAATGTAAAAAATACTAGACTTCTGACATGTATTCTTAAGGAAAAAATCTAAAAATGTACGAAAAATTATTATGCCTGCATATTTTGTCTAAAAAATGAAATGCATTGCTTAAAACAGACTGACAATTTTTAGTTACATTAAAACCTATTTTGAAAAATAATATCTTCACTAACCACATGTTAACACAAACAAACTGACGGTAAATGCATCCCGGGTTTAAAACTATCGGAATGTGGTGGGTGGAGAAAACCCTAAAAAGTAAGCAAAATCAGTTAGATACGCGAAGCAGACAGTTTTTCGGCTAGTTCATTATATTTAGTCTTATATCTACACTCTCGTTTATTTAGCTTTTGTCAAATGAGAGAGAAAGAGAGAGAGAGAGAGAGAGAGAGAGAGAGAGAGAGAGAGAGAGAGAGAGAGAGAGAGAGAGAGAGAGAGAGAGAGAGAGAGAGAGGGGCAAGATACAAAGAAAGGGAATTAGAATGAGACGGGGAGAAACTTTTGTGTTTGCTATCAACGAGAAACTTATCTCCCTTAACGGCTCGCAAAGTTTTAGATGAAATTACATTTTTGTCATTTGTCTCACATCAGAACAAATGTATGCATGTTACAGTTTTTTTTATTTGAAGAAAATATGGCGTTTGGAAGAGGTATCTTGATAGCGTGTTTAAAATACTAGGTATATGGCGGTTTGCTGACATATTTTATGAATAGATGTAGAAAGTTGACCGTCTTTGCAAAATTAATCAACTTTTTTAGAAAACTACAAATAATATTTAGCGACTTAACATGAACTATTTAAAAAAATTTATTAGAGTTTATAAAATTTCTAAAATAAAATGTTCTATTAGGTATGCCTCGCCCCAAATGATAGAAAATGCGTTTCTTTTGAAATTAAAACTTAACTTTTGTGTCCTCAATTACTGATCTAAAGATCAAAATCGTTTAGCTGCTTATTATATATGATAACGAACTTACTACCTCTATGGTTTTTATGTAATTATTTCTATACTGATTAAGTTTCATGAACAGAAAAATAGTCATATTTATTCTCTTTACAGACTGACATAAATTTCTTCACTGCATTTGATATCAACTAAAAGATATTTAATCATGATATCTATTAAGTGTTTACATGTTATAATATGTGTTGCTATATAATCAACAAATTTAATTTTTGGTTTTAAAACGTAATATAATAATGACGTCGCGCTACCTTAGTGTAACGTCATAATGAAAACATAAGGTTTTGTAAAATATCAAAACTTTAAAGTTGTTATGCAAAAATTAGCCAAAACGCATATTGATAATTTTTATAAACTGAGTCTAAATTAGCTCTTTTATTATTGTGTTGAGTAATATGAATTCGTCTGATTCGTTAAAAATTAGGAGAACAGTTTCAAAATGCGTTAAACTACTAAAATTTGTATGTGGCATATTTTTATGTCATTGAAATTGCATTGCTTGATTTGAACAGCCTTGCTGTGTTTGAAAAACGATTACATTACATCATAACCACGAAGACGAATTTCAAATAAATTTCAGATATAAAACTTTGAATCTAATGAATCAAGCGGACACGTTGTTTTCTCACAAGCAGCAACCTACGAACTACCTTAAGTTTGAAACCTTTATTTAAAATTTAACTTATAATTTCATAAATAATGTTTTATCAAGTAAAACTTAATTCTTTTTACAAGAATCAACTTCTTAAAACGCACAGGCGTCACTTAAATATAAAACATTCCATAGTTATCATAAACGTCAGTTATCAAATGGAACTGTACACTTTAATACATGTACAAACGACAACCACCAACCACCAACCACTGCAAACTGAGTGCTCAAACTGTATTAATTGGCAGAGGTGTTCACCAAAAACTCAAGTGTCACAGAAGTTGCATTAATTAAAAATAAATTTGGGGAACCTATCTGGTTTGTTGGGTTTTTTTTGTTTTTTTTTTCTTTGTTTTTCGTTTAAAATGTTCACAGGGCGAAAAACCATCTTTAAGCAAGTCCTTAAAGGTGGCTTAAAGGTGACTTAAAGGAGCTTAAAGGCTATACAACCTTTAAGCCGCCTTTAAGTCACCTTTAAGCAAGTGCTTATAGGTCCTTAATGTCCAAACTTCTTTAAGCCACCTTTAAGCCACCTTTAAGCCATCTTTAAGCATCTTTAAGTGGCATTTACGCTCTCTTTACACTGCCTTTACACTGTCTTTAAGTGGCCTTTAAGTCAATATTGATCAAGCTGAACAATAAAAACATATATTACATGCAAAAGCTCTTTTATAGAGATGGGAGGGGGTCATCCGAGTGATAATATAATTTCCAAGGAAGGGGGGGGGGTGTTCCAGGCAGTTTTAATCGTCGCTCCATTAAACACAGATCGCTATCATCAGCACCGCTCCGATGGACACAGATTGCCGTTATAAAATTCTTTATAATTTTTTGGGGGTTTCAAAATTATTGTAGGGATGATCTTAATATGTGCATAAAACTAATTAAAGTATGTTTGTTTCCTATTATAAATTAATCGGTGAAAAATTTCTCTCTCTCTCTCTCTCTCTCTCTCTCTCTCTCTCTCTCTCTCTCTCTCTCTGTTCCTCCGGTTATTAAACAAAATAAAGATAATGAACCAAAAATGCATGATTTAATTTGATAATCGGTTTAAGGTTTGTATTTTTTTTTTCAATTTTCATTATTTCTAACTCTAGATCTGCTAGATACATGTTCAAGATGAAAAGACTCTCAACTGCCTTTGTTATATCGGGCAGGATATTACTGCTTTGTTTGTCTAGACATAGTTTTGTTCGTTTGTGTATATCTAATTAGAGTCTATTGTTTGTCCAACTTAAGAAAACCCCTGGAACTAACACAGAATATACAAGATATACACAGCAGTTGTGTCGTGTGCCCAGGTGCATGTTTGTGTATATCTAATTAAAGTCTATTGTTTGTCCAACTTAAGAAAACCCCTGGAACTAACACAGAATATACAAGATATACACACCAGGTGTGTCGTGTGCCCAGGTGCACGTCAGGGTTTCTAAAGGCGTTGAATCTTAGTATGTACGAGTATACGATAAGTCTAGTGAATAAAAGTTAATTTACATTTGTAATTCATTTTCAAAGTATTATTTCCTAGCTCTGGGTTTCAAAGATGTTACGTCTACAAATTAACGATACATGTATGTAAGAGTAAAATCTTGAGGCTAATTAATTAATGTACCGGTGATCATAAATAGGGGTTGATTATTTAAATATATGTATAAGGGAAAATATGTCAAATATACCCGGCCTGGCACATCATACAATTGTATATACAAGTCATTTGCAATTGCCACATGCAGTAAATACGTCACCGGTAATTGGTAATTTTGTTTGTTATAGAATTGATAGTTTAAAAATCATGTACATACAATTACATGCAAATATTTAAACATATTGGAACGGCGCCGCGATCATGAAAACCGGGAAATTGCGGGAAATTGAACAAATACCCTAATAGTACATGTATCAATGCATTTCATAAAAGAAATGATTTCATTTTCTTTCTTACATTTTTATAGCTATAAATTAGATGAACGTATATCTACTCGGTTTAAATTTATTAACTAAGAAAGCCTACTATAGTGAACCTAACGGTTTCCATTTAGGTATAATATATTTTTGTTCACTGAAGACCAAGTTCCGTATTTCATTCTAAATACACGCATGCATGTAATTTATAAATTAGATATAACTGATTGTTACAAACTGAATGGTTTGTCAAAATCTTTTCAAGTAAACACATTCAATACAGTGATTCAATATCCACTAATATATAGGATATAAAAACGCTCATATATATATAAGTTGCCGTGGCGCAGAGGAAGTGTGGTGATGCTAGTAAACTAAGGGTCGTGGGTTCAATTCTCGCCGTGGCCGGGTTTTTTTGTGTTTTTTTTTTTCATTTTTCTTTCTAGAACAAAAACCGTTTTAATATCTTTTCTTTCATAAAGTTAATACATTTTGTTGGAAATTAAGCACAATATTGAAATAAATTTTTTTTAATGGCTTAAAGGTGGCTTAAAGGTAGCTTAAAGGTGGCTTAAAGGTGGCTTAAAGAAGTTTGGACATTAAGGACCTATAAGTTGTCCTTAAAGGTGGCTTAAAGGTGGCTTAAAGATAGTCTTTAAGCTGCCTTTAAGCCATCTTTACGGTGGCTTAAAGGTGGCTTAAAGAAGTTTGGACATTAAGGACCTATAAGTTGTCCTTAAAGGTGGCTTAAAGGTGGCTTAAAGATAGTCTTTAAGCTGCCTTTAAGCCATCTTTACGCTTTCTTTAAGCCATCTTTAAACAACACATATAGCTTAAAGGTAGCTTAAAGGTGGCTTAAAGATCGTCTTTAAGCTACCTTTGAGCATCTTTAAGCTATCTTTAAGGAGAACTTAAAGATGGTCATTCATCCTGTGGTTAATACCATGAAAGTAATCCACATCCGAATTATATACACATCATGATGATGAAAGTGTTAAGGTTATTCATAAATTTAATAGCTTCTTCTCGTGGATACAGACCTAATCTGTACCCCGTCCAATACTTACTTGATTGGTCTGCAACTCTTATCCATGTAGAAAATTGATTTCATGAACGTGTACCAGAGTACATTATTTAAGATGCTGGGAACACGTCCACAAGTGTTCACATCAAAAAGGCCAATTAAGGATCTCTTTTTACAGTCGATTACAGAACAACAATTAGTGTAATTGATTAATAATCGATTTCACAAAATTCCACAATGTAATCAATTATTAATCAATTAAATTTTCAAGTAATCGTGCCCGTGCCTGTTGATATTTCTATATTGTACATTATCCTCTTTCCCCTGTATCCTTCATTTCATCACACTTATTAGTTTTATTAATTTATATTAATCAGGTTACATCTACATTTGGGAAAAATATGTAATAAAAAATCCACATTCTTTTTGGACATTGGTAGATTTAACCGGTGATGTGATGTGATTTACTGTATACCAAAAATCTAAAATTGCTCAAAGACACTTACAATGTTTCTGCAGTTGCTTGAATTTATGTTTCTCGTAAATATTAAATTGCTTAAATAAATATAATCAGATTCCAGTTCTATTGGGGTCATTTTATAATCAGAGTTCGCATCATCAAGCTTGGGATTTTAATAACCTTTGAAAGAAAAGGAGCATTGTCTTTTTTTTTGTCGTGTTTCCTTTCATTTGAATAAACAAGGTGGGAAACAATTTGATATGACATTACTTTTTTTTAAATTATGTTTTCTTTTCTTTGAACACACAACATATGACACAACCTGATTGAATTAAAAATGTCATTTATTATTCCACTACATGTATTTAATTTTGGTTGAAACGCCTCATTTCATTACCTAATCAAATTCATCTATATCGTATAACATATCTTGTCACAATATGACGGTGTGAAAAGCGTATTATAAGCCGCTTGGTGTTATATTTACATTATGTACAAATTAACCTCAGGTTTTAATTTAATGCACCAAATTTTCTGATTTTTGCACATTAACTCAGTACAAGTAATATAAGTCCATCTATTTTTACTTTAGTAACTTTTAAAACGACATTGTAAAAAAATGTAGACATTATTATGTGTGTTTGGTTAAGTTTGCTTTCGTCTTTGTGTAAATTTGTTCCAACCTGGATGTGTGGTTTCCCTATTGTAGGCTTGGAGTCGTTGACTTGTCATGACTTTTACAAGCGCTGTGGATTCATTAACAAACCCTAGCAGTCATACAATCAAATTGTATAAAGAATGTTTTTATGTAAGAACAAGATTTCTAGGTGACTATACTGATTACTGAATCTGAATGAAAGGGGTATTTATTTACACGTTAGGAGCAAGGTAAAGCATGTTAAACTGGTATAATCCGGAAGTGTTTATATTTCATTCAAGCCAACATGTGCTATAATATTGGTATATATAAAGTGTTACTATCTTAATCATGATGCGTACACACTTTATTGTTGATGATGGACAATATTTAGAAAAAAAATAATATTTTATGTATTCATGTGTGTGATAAGATAAGAGAACTTCATAGCTTCAGATAGTGATGTTATTAAGCAAAGATCGTTGGTTACAAACAGATGAATGGGAGGCAAATAGTTTGGTAATACATTCCAGGAATTATTTTTGCTCTTTGGGTTTGATATACTTAGTTCATATAATTAACATACAGAATTAAAAAAAAACCACCTTTGGCTTACAGTTTAAGTAGCACGTTATGATTTCAGATCCATAAATTTGTGGTTAATTACTTCTGTGTACGATAACTAAATTTGAATAAATGGAAAATATATTTGCAAACGAAACAAAACTTGAAATTTAACTCACTATTTGACTTAATGCAGGGATAATTCATTTGCAAAAGCGCCTTTGTTTATTTGTTTTTTTTTTATAAGAAGTCATTCACTTCAAAAATGTAATTACCCCAAACGTTTATATCTTGTGTTCATTCGTAGGTCTCTGTCTTCAAACCAGATTAGTCAAATCAACGTCAATGTATTTCAATGGCTGTCACAGCTTCGAATATTGTGAGTAAAAACTAGTATTTTTTGGAAAACGGGTTGACTAATGAGAGGTTAAGCGAGTTCACGCCAGGAAAATAACATCAGTTTATATTGGGCAAGACACTGGACTTTTGCATTTATTTTAGAAAATACATATGAGTGCATAAAGATAGATAATTTTACATACTTTTTATAAAATGAGCATTCATGCTTTTATCCCTATTTATAAAATTGGATTACAGGACAAGTGGGCCATATGATGATAAATGCGTCAAACAGTTCATTTTATTTCATGATTTTTTTCTTTAAAGTCAAGTACAATGCGTACTGGTAAAGAAAATCATCCTTTGAATTTTGAAATCACATTATGAAATAAGCAACCTAAGCTTCAAAAGTGCTATTTTAAAATATAAAACTACAACAAAACCAAACATTTATACAGATGCAAAAAGCGCAACTAAGAATACAATTATGAATGTATTTCAGGGCAAAATCAATTACAATGTCTACTGGTAAAGATAGTCAACCAGTTATTTCAAAATTAGACTCTTGCAAACGTAACTCTAAAAACACTTTGATATTGCAAATACAAACAAAGTCAAAGCCTTTAAACAGATATGTAAATATTAACTAAAAGAAAAAATCACACCGTAAGATACTCATCATATTGACTGCATTAGGTGTTCTAAAATGCTGTTCTAACTTAAAGTTGTTGGTACACGATAAAAGCGTAGAACCTGAATACTTTTGATTGTACTTGCTAATGAAACTACAAAAGATAACAGAATGTGTTTCACTTGCGCAATAAAACTTTGAAAAATTGATTCTAAAATTTAAGAAAAAAATGAACAATTAAAGAAAAAACGATTCAGAAAATAAAATAACAATATATGCCAAAATTTTCTCTATTAAATTGAGCGACTCATTATCGCCCTAAGATTTGTACATTAATCACTTTAAAATTAATATTACAAAGTACTGTGACACATAGATTCGCTTTCATAGATACAAATGAAAAAAAAAGCACCCATGAAATCCATGGGTGCTTTTTATTAAATTTAATTTATTAAATTTTATTAAATTAACCAATTTTTTTACCTATCAAAATAAATCTATGGCAAATAATGATTTAAAAATATTATTTATAAATTCACAAAAATATATAATAAATAATATGTTGATGATATTTGAACTTCATTCATCGTACGTTTTTATCTGTAAAGAGTCGTAATCGATGAAAAAATGATATCTACTTTTTACTATTTTAATCTGTGCTTCATATTGTGAACACAAGAGTAATTAAAATAGTTTCAAAATATAATGTTCTTCAGCGTGTTAAATATAATGCAAATGACCAAATGCGTCTGATACTAAACGTTGTATTTCCTTATAATTGTGATACATGTGTCATTACAGAACATTTATTATCATAAACAGCTGTTATTTACTGGCTGTAATTTTTGACATTTTATTATTTAACAAACTCTGTACTATTTAATGTATGCATATCACCTAGTATATATTTTAGTAAAAGGATTAGATGAGTAAATACCTTTTACTAAAATATATACTAGGTGATATGCATACATTAAATAATACAGAGTTTGTTAAATAATAAGATCAATAGATATTTTAAGTCAAATGAATACCGCCTATTGTGCTAAGGTTCACACATTCTATAAGCATTCATCAATAAAAGAATACAAAGTTACAAACAAGGATTGCATTTGCTGAAAGGGCGAGATATGGAAACTAAACTAGAGTCCTTCATTCTAGATGCAGGATTACGTAAAGGTTATAAAGCAGAATTAAGCTTTGAAACAGACAGCTGCTATAATAATCGTTATCTTTAAAAAAATCATTACAACTCTTGAAGTAGTGTACATATGCTACGTTACAAAATTTTATCGTAGAAAATATATACATTCAGCTATTTGTTAAGAAGATATAAATCGATGTTGTATTGAGCCGCCTTATTCAACTTCTTTGTCCGAGGTATGCCAGGGTTGAGTCTAATTAATTTTACGAATTTAAATATTATTTCTTCAGTCTCTCCTCTGTCTATATTTTTACAAACAGTTATTCTGGAAGTTGTGTGTTATGTTATTTGTTGTACAGTAGATTTCCCTTCTACGTGATTAATAATGTTAAACAAAAATGGTTGGTTGCAAATTGCAAGAACGTTAAACTGAATATGCTTGATTACAACATACTTTAAGTTTTGATTTTGAGTGACTTAAAGTTTTGATTTTGAGTGTTAAGGACAATAAATTTCTTTTAAATTTATGTTGATATCACTACTATACAAACCCACCCCTTCCATCTCCAACTGCCCTTTCAAACATCTTAAAAATCAAGTTAAAAACCAATGATCTTGTACATAAACAACTCAGAAAAAAAAAATTGTAAATAATTATTTTTCAAATCAATTATTAAGTGCATAGCGATAAAATATACTACGTGTAAGATAAAACATACAAACTTGAATTATACGTTCTTAAAAAATGCTTCTTTTCATACTTTATTACAAAAAACTGTGTTTTACTTTTAAATGATTATACCTTGTACTCATGTAGGTACCTTAATAGAAATCAGATCAGTAGAATTGACAGCAACGCTTTTCAGGGATTACTGCAACTTCAAGAACTGTAAGTCTGATCTTTCGATTCTTTCCTTATTTATTTATAATATTTACGTTCTACCCAGCAATGATTTCAGAAGTTGTATTGCATGTAAAACATTGTCAGCAGGCTTCTCTCTGATATGATATAAGATAAAAGTTTTTTTTTTTATTAATAATGAACTAAGCAACACCTAGATTTGCACATCTCAGTCTCTAGCCATGCTGTTCTGAAACCTTTAATCGTTTAATGGCAAATCACATACTTTACCAGTAAATGGTTGCTAAACAGTTGCTTTTGTTAGGCCTTTAGAACCTTAACTTGGTATGATTGAGGTATTTTAGCAAAACACGAATTTATGATACTAAATGCAATATGAACAACAAAGATTGCATGAATAAATGTTCATTATAACTCATTTCTGATTGATCAACAATTATATTTTAGTTTATTTTCATGCTGACATGAACTTATAAATGTATTTGATCGCCATATTATTTTTGTAAAACTCTCAGCTGCTAATGAGATCGATTGACAAGTCGAGAAAGTGTTACGATCGGTTGCTTTCCGAACGAGGCATTCAAGTTGCATATACTTCTAAATGCATTAACTATATTTTGAAGCAATGTTTTTAAGAAGTAAAAAAAAATCTACAATCAATGAAAAATAAAAAGGTTTATTATTCGAAAGATTTGCAAAGATATCCGCATTTAAAAAGTGCTATCTTACTTTGCGTGCTCATCGAATACTTGTGTCGTTTATACAAAATGCAAAACGTCTGCATCATTATAGACAACGGCTGCACTTCTTATAACATGGTTAATAAGTGGTAGTAAGTCAAAACAAATATAACAACGTTGTCGATTTGTCGATGAAACACTTGGTTTTCTTAAGTTCATGCTGTTACTGCACAATCTACATGTACTACAGTGTGTGGTTTGGGAATGTGCGATGGTATAACATTATGACACAGGAAACACAGCTAATTAAGACATTTTTTTACATACTTGTGCTTGAAGTTCAGTCTGTTTTCATATGCTTTTCAATAGATTTTTCTCACCGTGCAGCTGTTGTCATTTGTTTTATTTCACACCGCGATTCTGCAATTCTTTCCGTCCAATGTATCGTTAAAAAACGATAAGCAAAATACCAAAATGCGGCGAAAAATGAAAAGTAATCTCCGCCTTAAGAGGTGTGTAGAGATGAGAGTAACAGCTTATATGGCATTAATAGGAGATAGAGGGGTAATACTGCGTATTTATGAATTCATGTAATCTTAAATCTTGAAAATGCTCGACTACCGTGTCGTTATATCTTGCAAATTCAAAAAAAAAAATGATGAAAAATACAAAAAATACAAAAAAATTGATGAACTTTGAACTTTAGATCATTATCTATACTTTATGTAAATGATGATAGAACAGTAATTTTGAGACTTAATGCGATGTGCAACTTTTAACTCATGGGGAACAAAATCTAGCACTACAACTAACACTGATAAAGAAACAATAATATACTTTATTAGGTAGTGTTAGTTGTAAAGCTAGATTTTTTTTCTTTGTTTTTAACCTATGTAGGAATGTAGGAACTGGCTGTCTAAGAAATTTGACAATATCAATATTGTTCGTGTCGTTAGCCATTTTCGGTGCTTTGTAAATTCAGTTATATATAGAAGTATCTATACATTAGATCCGACACTTTAAAGATGCCTGGTGTTGCTGATTATTCAGTGCGTTCTCTCTCTCTCTCTCTCTCTCTCTCTCTCTCTCTCTCTTTCTCTCTCTCTCTCTCTCTCTCTCTCTCTCTCTCTGCGCATTGTCATATTGTTACAAATCGATTTATCCTGCAGATGCTGAAAAGTGTTGTTGCTTTGGATACAAATCGTCTCTTATTAGCTTTTTTCCACAAATTTCGTGATTCATTCTATATATTTTATCAAAGCAGCACAACTTTTAATTGAATTAAACATCCCCTCTATTTATATAATCAAAAGATAAAAATTAATTGTCTTGTTTATGCCATAAAAGTTACATGCTGCATTAAATTAAAGTGGAGTGCACCGAAAACCCTTGACTAGCAAAGATTCAAATTAGTTTAATTTTAGCATTTTTGTCAATTGGTTGCTTTGTGTGATGTCATAGTTAACATTTATAGTACTTTCGAGTTGATGTGACAACAAGGTAGACCCTAACATTGTTGTGCACCATGAGGGTCATATATTACTTTTTTACTATATACATGTACTAAGAGTTTTATGTAAACCCGTAACCACTTTAAAAGACGATTAAGATGTGATATAAATGGTCAAACTTGCAATATCTTTAATAATATTTAGGAATAAAACCATCAGTTTATCATTTAAAAGACGGTGTAAGTTTGGATTATTCTTTGATTTGTTTTATTCTGACGTTTTTTGCTGAACAGAGTTACAAATGGTACAAGATTATTTTGTTATTGTAAGTGAAATCGGTAAAAAAAAAAGAAAGAACGTTTTTAACTTAGAAAACTTTTGTGTAAAATTATATTGTATTCTATTATGAACAAACTAACCCTATTAAACGGCTAATAAAACTCTCCAGGTCGTGTGATTGTATTGGATGCTAAGATTTCAGATTGGCTTAACGAATAAATACCAGTCTAACTAAGAAGCCTGACCTTCTTCTAACGCATCATTTCAGGATTACGTTTACGCTTACTCAGAATGAAAAAAAAAATATTTCACTGTGTTAATGAAAAACAATTTATTGTGTGTTATAGACCTTTTGTTGTATACGGTACTGTTGCGCCGTACTGTATGGTACTGTAAGCATTTTTCAATATTTTGAAGTGTGTGTAATACGTTTATCGTATATTTACGAAAAGTTCATATGATGAAAAAATGATATATATAACTATATTATTGTTTTAAAAAAAAATGTTTTCATGCAACATTATGCAAGTCCTATGGATATACAAATGCTTAATTATGTTGCGCGGACAGTTTTTGATGATCATAGGATCGGCTTGTTGTCGACTCTTTAAATCTCACGTTACGTTATATGAGTATCCTTATATGGATGACTGAATGTATGTTCTTTGTTTATCCGAACAGTGATTGAAACTTTGATGCCCAGGAATTTAATCTAGTTAAAGGGTATGGAGATGAACAAAATAAAAATCAGAAGCAAGAATAAACAGCAATTTGTTTGCCTTTGATCATTTGAATAAAATACGAATCAATGCTAGCTAAAAAATCAAGTAAAAATTATTAGACGCTGTTTCATTGTAGATACATGTCTGGTAATAATATTACATTCCTGAGTAAGGAAATGTTTATGGCATCCCCGAACCTAACAAATCTGTGAGTATTTCTAAAAAAGAACTATTGAAAATTTCACATAAACATATTGATTTTTTATAACTTTCCTAATCTGATCTGATAATTTATTTTAATTGTTTGAATACATAAAGTTTTAATATTTTTTTAATTACATGTGTTTTATCATTCAATTCTTTCATGTATACAAATTCAATATTCGATTAATTAAATGTTGAAATATCAAAATAAAACAAATATTACTGTTGCAGTGTGTTTGTTGTCACCGATGAAACGCGTTATTTTGACCCAAGTAAAAAATTGAGGTCATTTTTAAACATTGAAGATTGATACCAAAAGTGTTGATAAAGACCCGAGTCCGTTGAAAATTTACCTGCATCATGGAATTTTGATCATGCACTGGTTCTAAATGCAACACAAAATAAGCACAAACTAACAATCTGACATTATAAAGATTTCTTTTTATTTTGGATGTGAATAGGTGTTATTATGATTATTGGTTTTTTTTATGTACTACTACGATAACCCGACTCATCTGTACCAAAACAAAAGGTTATTTTATTAACCTTATTTACATAGTTTAACAGGATACACAGTTGTTTAGTACAAACAGAAATATAGCGAAATATCAGATAATGCAAAGTTTTATGGAGTTCCCTTGCAAACTTTTATGGTTATATCGGATTTGCATAACGCGGAGTGATTTAGAATCCCGACGAAGTGAAAATCAAAGAACTGTAAAACTTGCATAACGCAATTCCTTTTAGTTTTAAAAGTTAGCAAATACCATTTTTACATAAACTCTTTAATTTACAATCCGATAATCTTTAAAGAATGTATTTTCATTTAATGCTTCTATTAGTTAGCATCTGGTTTGAGAGACATGTATATAGCGAATTAATTAGCTTTACGTTTTGAAAAAAATTTGTCATACCAGGCTTGGGGTAATGCTAAATGTAATGGTAATGCATTGCAATGCATTACATGTTTTTAAAGTAATTTTAGTAAATAAATGTGTACATGTAATGCCACAAATTTAGCATTACAAGTAATAGTAATGTAATGCATTACTTTATAAAATCTAGTGTAATGCTGGCATTACAGGACATTACTTTGCATTACTAGGCTTATTTAGGCATGTTTACTTTCAAAAATGTGATGAACAAATGAATAACTGAAATTTGTATTTGATTAGAATTATTTCAAAGAGGAGAAAAACAAATCTTGAGAAAAAAATATTTTAGTTGTACATGTATCACATGTCTCAAAAAAAAAATTTAAAAAAGCATTTTAAATGTTTAATATTAATAGATATAACAACACAATTTAACAACCTTTTAAATAGTGTTGTTATTAAGACTTAAAAACCATTTAAAAAATTTACTCCAATTAGTTTGCACTTCAATAAAGAATGTGTCAACAACACACTATTCCCCCAGGATAATCTTAGAAGCAATCTATTGTTTTAAAAATTGCTAACACCCCAATCCCCTTCCCTCGGCTATGTTCCAATACAATTTTATAGTGGACAGACATTTACCTTTAAAAACAACATGAATGTACTGTCCATCCGTGATGAAATCAAAATCACTTCCAATATTTTCTCTCTCTCTCTCTCTCTCTCTCTCTCTCTCTCTCTCTCTCTCTCTCTCTCTCTCTCTCTCTCTCTCTCATGAAATTTGAACCTGATACTGAACATGGACTTGTGCAGATGTTAAAGGGTGTTTTATTTTTTGAAACATTTGCACAAACTCTTTATTTAGCTTTACTTTTCTAAGACATATGTTTGACTTTTCACAAAGTAATGGTAATGCATTACTTTACTCAAGTAATGCTGATGTAATGCATTACTTCAAGAAAATAAAATAATGGTAATGGTAATTTAATGCCCAAATTAATGAAGTAATGGTAATGCAATGCATTACTTTACAACGTAATTCGCTCCAAGCCTGTGTCATACGCGTACGAATTACGGATATGGTGAATTATATCTAATGGTTTCCAGGACTTCGCTATCATCTTATTTTACATAGACCGAGTTGTAATTCTTAAAAATAATATCAAATGGCTGTAATCGGACAAATCAACCTAAAACAAATTAGCCACCTATGCATATGTATTGGACAGTATAAAAAATTACTAAAGTTTAAGACTGAAACTTTCAAGGATAAACATGTACGTTTAAACCCCGTAGAGCAAGTTCCTGTTCCGTTTAAAACTCTGTATTTGAACTCAATTTTTAACAAAGGTTATTTTTTAACGTGTTGGAGCCATCAGAGTTTAGAAAAAAGTCCAAGTTGTTGTAAAATAACCCCGGGTAAATTTTTTTCGACTTTTGGTATCCATTTTCAACGTTCAAAATTACCCCCCCCCCCTCCCAACCCCCGGGTCAATTTTCGGCCAGGGTCGATATTCTTCGTTACACCGGCGACCAGATAGCGATCAGTTATTCAAGGATTTTGTTTAATTCATACTAATTTTATAAGATATAACGTTTTGTTACGCTTTATAAACCGCGAAGCAATTAAAAAAAAGCATTGATTATCCCCAGATGTGTTATGTATACATATTCATATGTAGCATATGTAGAAATTACCTGTATGACATACGTAAAAATAAAATTCATCCTATATATAATTAAACTTTCTATAACTAAAATTAGAGAATAAGACCCATTGTCATTTCACGTTGAGCATATTAACGCGTTTTGCACGTGCGTTGTAATGTGGGAAAATTTTGTTATTCGATTTAGATAATCATATGAGACGGCAGAAACAAAATAAAACTAAGAAATATTTACTGAAAGGAAGCTGTATGTTTTGCAGATCTCTTATTTGCTCAGAGAAAGCATGTAGTTAAACGAAACCAATTGTGAAAATATAACAAAAAATTAAAATGCATTTTCAAAATGCACATCTGAATCTTTTTTTTCAAGTATTTTTTTCACAAAAAACAAATGGTTTGTAGCCATGTCTTACCCATACGTCCATTGTTTTCTTTTACGTACGTTTTAGGGCGTAGTACACAGTTTGGGTGTGACGAGAGAGAGAGAGAGAGAGAGAGAGAGAGAGAGAGAGAGAGAGAGAGAGAAATCTCTCTGGTGCACATTTATTCTAATCCTTTCTTTGGAACTTTCATAAGTCTCATATTCTCAAGTCAATATATTAATATGACATAGTTACACGACAAAGATAAATACTTGTATCTTTCTATCAACGACAAGTTTTAGTTGTATGTTTATATGTTAAACAGGTCGGGTACACTACCTTAATTATATGGATAGCATTATTTAACACGTGACAGTATTTTCGTCAAACAGATTCTCCAATCCAGTGAATGAGTTGCAATGCATGACCGTCTAAAACGTGTTTACGATTCAACAAACACACGTGGGTTTTGTCAGTTTTATTCACAATATTTAGTTGCTTGCCGGAATGTTTGTACACCTTGATTTTTACTTTAGAAGGTAAAAAAGGAAAGATTACGTACCATTAACTTTATTCCATGCTCACATTGAAACATACTGTTGTTTTACTTGATCAATTGTTGCTTCAAAAATGATCTGTATCAAACGACTGACAAACATATGCAAACAAGTACAAACATATGTTGATAAGAAAAACATGCACAATTGTGTATTGGTGGCTTTATTATTGTACACTAGAAATGAATACAGGTAACTGTTCATTTTGAACATACATGTACGTGCATAGTCACGGTAGTAGAATGCACAAATTACAGGATGAATCTCTGCCATTCAGTCAATTGAAAGGTGACTGAAAGGTTACTGAAATGTGACTGAATGGCATATATGTGCCATTCAGTCACCTTTCCAGACCATTCAGTTATCATTCAATAGACTGAATGGCAGAGATTCATCCTGTGATATAATTAATATACAAACGCACAAGTCCAAGCTATGCAGTATACAGTATCCGTTAAGTATTCTGAAAAATGTCCCTGAAGAAAATATCAACGTGCATTCTACTAATGTTGTCCCAAATATGGAGTATCACGTGCAAAAACGATTCTCACTGCCTCTAATTTATTAGGACGTACCTCACTTTTGAACATTGACAATGGGGTATTTTTATAGGTTAATATAAGTCCTAATAAGCAATATCTAATTTAAATGTGAACATAGAAATTAATGTTCAGACATAATTGCCCATATCAATTTCATAAATTCTGAAAAATCATTCAAAATGAGTTTCCAAAGGACAATTGATATAAATTTTCAATACGCTTTGTATACACTGAAACTCCTGGAAGCCCACAATGCCTTGCAACTCATTCACCTGACTGGTTTGTCGATAAAAGTAAAAAGGTGGTTAATTTAGTATGCAAAGTTATGCCGACGTCACAAAATAAAGTGGTCTCGACCTGTTAAAGAATACCTCTAGAATAGGAATAATTGCAGACAATCATTTATTTAATAGGTATATACAAGATAATCCATTTGACTGCACATGCAATTTAGAGCCGTTTACGGTGTTTATGAAGACAATGAAAATGCTGCCCTACAATTCATCATGGCTTGAAGAACCTATATGCATCTCCCCAAGTCATTTAAATGGAGAACAGATAATTGACGTTCCATTCCACAATATGAGCTGTAGTACACCATATGGCAAGTATAATGCGATAACATGTCACCTGTAATGGTCATGATTTTATTTTCATTTAATGTGGTATAACTTTTTTGTAGTTTGATGAGTTATATTGTTTTTAATTTTTAACAACATCATTTGAGAACATTTAATGTATACAAATTTAAAAGAAAATAAAACAATGAAACTTGAAGATATATTTCTATCACATATATCTCAATCACGAGAATGAGCATATATATTTTATCAACCAGTCTGATATTTAAATTTAAGATACTAATTAACAACTCTTGAGTAAATCGAGAACACAAAATTTTCAAACATCTGAGAGTGAAAACATCAGAACGTTAAGCTGTTTGAATCCTAAGAAAACAGGATTTTTGAACGTAATCAAAGAAAAGGAAACATATCAATGTTTTTAGAGTGATAATTGTCAATGATCTTTTTCTCTTTAATTTGTATGCAAGTAATAATTATCTTAAAATAGTATATAAAATTTATTATTGTAAAAACAACAATTTCAATAAGCAAGACCACTGAATATGAGATTACAAAGCAAACAGAATATTTGACACCAACGAAGAGGGATCAACACACGCCTGGTATTTTTCTTATGAGATTAATTCATGCTAAGCATATCTTTAAAACATTTACTCGGTGTGTGCATATTTTAAAAATAAGAAACTCGGGGAAATGAAATGCAATGCCGAGTTGCTGAGGTTTACCAAGTTTGCTATAAAATATGTGAAATATTCATTGAAACATATACGATTAATAGGGAGATTTCGTCACTACTGCTTAGGACAAACTTTGAAAGCAGTCCTTGAAAACGAGGGTTTATTTTTTAAATATAATGTACACTTTGTTCAATGAATCTTAAACAATACAGGTATGTATTATATCATCTTTATTTTAGACCAACCGAAAAAGTTAACGCTTCCGCCGTTTGAACATCGTGTTCTTTATGTAGCGGTTTGAAGTAAAATTATTAAGAATATACTTAATAGTAATATTATATCTTATGAGCATAAATCGATCGAAATTCATCAGACCTGGGGGTTTAGGTTCTTATTTTCACAAGAGGAAATATGGCAAAACGTACAACATGCGCATCATGTATGGGGAATTTACAGGATATACAGGAAAAATGTAAGGTAAGAAAAAATATGTATATGCTTGGTAAGATTTCAATACCAAGATTCAAGTTATATGAATAAAATCATGTTCTATATATTCTAATTCTACCAGGCATATCAATTGTTTACAATGCATAATTCTACACAACAAAGTGGATCTCGAAAAGTCAATAATATAAAGCTGCAAAACATCTCCATATCGTTTTGCCTAGTAAAATTTTATGAAAAGTCTTTAAACTGTAACTGTATTCTTTAGAATATTCTTATTTAAATTTAGCTTTTGAATATTGTAAAGAGTTGCACGTACCTCTATGTGAACCTGAATGACCGAAAAGGAAATGAAACTAGATCTCGTTACGAGTAACGAGTAGGTCTTCCGTCCGATTTTGTTTTCATATGATACGATAAAATATCGATATTCTCTGCCAAATCTGCGATCTTGGTGAATCTAGGTTTTTTGTCTCGAGACCGAAAACGGACGAACAAAAGAGGTTTATGAAAATAAAAGCTAGGTTTTTTTATACATTTGTTTAGTGTACACCACTGTTAATCATGGAAGATGAAACTCCAAAGATAATCAGTTAAACTTGTGAAAAAAATGAATTGTTTGAACTCTTCTGGTGAGTACTGTAAGTGACGGTTGACAAAAGAAAACCCGTTAAATATATCTTCAATCGATAGTCTATCATTTATAAAAGTTTGTGTCTCAATCACTTACAGTGACTAAAATCTCGCTGGTATCAATTTTGTAAAAAGGCTAGGTACCAAATGTTTTTGAAATCTTGATTGTTTTCAAGTTATCTGTAATATAGTTTACGAGTGTCTTGGCCCCTCTTTTAAGGGGCCAGCCCCTTTGTCTTGAGTTCAATCGAAATGTCTCACGATTACGAACATTTTTTGTTCTTACACCCATCTAAAATTGTTGTTCATGTTTGAGATATAAATGGTTGAATATTTTAGGGGCCAGCCCTCTAGATCCTTAATGGGGACAGACTTTAGAGTTTTGATTAGTGGAATCGATTAGAATCATCAATGCAAACATTTTCTTTTCTACATTGCCTAACAAAATATGTCTCCTTCTCTATATATATTGCATCAAAGTTTAAGTACTTTGGCCCCTTAAAATCCCTAATTACGTCATAAATGGGTGTGAAAATGATTTTACCTGATAAATATTGCTACAATCAACAACTTTGCTTCTATATTGCATTACAAAATTTTGATCATTTTTAAGTTATTTGTAATAGAGTTTACGAGTATCTTGGCCCCTAGTTTAAGGGGCAAGCCCCTTTTTCTTGATTTTGTTGGAAAGCACGTTTAATTATCTACTACTTTTGTTATATATGTCTTAACAAAATATCAACTGATAAAAAGATACAGATGAAAATGTATGAAAATTTTGAATGAAAATTCGTACTCAATTTTCGAGCCCAGGCGAGCTCCAAGAAATGGCGCCACTGGCGTAAAACAACATAATAGTGCACAACTTCAAACTATAGACTATCTATCCTGAAAATTTCATAGTCATATCTCTGATAATTTCTGAGATTAGCTCTGCACAAAATAGGTCGTGAAAATGTGCAAAATGGCCGATAAATCGGTACCGGAAGTGACGACAGAAAAAATCTCAAAAACGTATAAAGTTTACATCAAGTCCCATCTTCTGTGAAAAAATGATTGAAATCGGTTGAATAGTTTTCGAGAAATCGCATGCATAAAATTTGTGGAAAAAAATAATAATAATAACTAGATACGACCACCTTACGAGTAACGAGTAGGTCTTCCGTCCGATTTTGTTTTTAGTTTAAATGATACCATGAAATATCGATACAATTTCAAAATTACCCCCCCCCCATCCCAAATTTGAAGATAAAGAATAAAAACCCTAATTACGTCAAACATGGGCCTGACGATGACTTTTTCAAACCGATAATGTAGAGATCAACAACTTTAATTTTATAATGCATAACAAAATATTTATCGTTTTCAAGTTATTCGTAAAAGACTTTACGAGTCTCTTGGTCCCTAATTAAAGGGGCCAACCCCTTTTTCTTGATTTCATTGGATAGAACTTTTGATTTTCTACTACTTTTGTTCTATATGTCTTTACAAAATATCAACTGATAAAAAGATACTGATCAAAACATATGAAAATTTTGATTCGAAATTTGTACCCCATTTTCGTGCCTAAGCGAGCTCCAAGGAATAGCGCCACTGGTGCAAAACAACTAAATAGTGCACAACTTCAAACCATGCTCTACCTATCCTGAAAATTTCAAAGTCATATCTCTTATAGTTTCTGAGATCAGCTCTGCACAAAATTGGTCGTAAAAAATTACAAAATCGACCGTAAATCCGGACCGGAAGTGACGACGAAAAAAAATTCAAAAACATATCAAATTCAGATAATGTCCCATCATCTGTGAAAAAATTGTTGAGATCGGTTGAGTAGTTTTCGAGAAATCGCGTGCACAAAATTTGGAAAAAAAAATAATAATAAACAGTACGAAAACAATAAGGTCTTCCGTTGGAAACGGAAGACCTTAATAATAAGAAATCGTACGAAAACTATAAGGTCTTCCGTTGGAAACGGAAGACCTTAATAAATCTTTATGAATATTGATTGATTTTATTCTGACACTGTTGCAGTTTTTTTTAAAGGATGTTGCAATGTAAGAAGACGACTGATGGGCGCCAATAAAACAAGAGACACTATATTGAATGTTTTAATTTATTGTATAAATGAAGATATAAAATACATACACTATACACTGTACCTTTTCCATGGTTGAGGTAGTTTCTATCCTAACCTGAATTCCTCTGCATTTTCATTCAGATTCATTCACAGGCGTTTAACACAACAACTTGATGTATTGCTTAGGTTGTTTGGAATGCATGCTGACTTTAAAAATTGCATTATTATTAGACCTTGATTTAAGTAACAGAAGGAGTTGGTGGTCAATTAGTAAAAAAAAAAATCTACAGGGTTATTTTATTTTTGACAGAATTGATGACATTCTGAGTTGACACTTCCTGGATAAGTAAGACTTAGTGTAGGAAAAAGGAGGAACAACAAAATTAAAAAAAAAAAACACTTTAAAAATCGTATCAAAAAGATCACATATGTCTTGGTAAATGACGGTATGCTTTATGGATACAAAGGAGTAATATTTCACCTATCTATACAGAAGTGCTTGATATTTATTTGAACCATTTCTACACACCATTGTTGTAATAGTACAACAATTTTCATTGCAAAACCGAGAATGTACTTTTTTTAAATCAAATCGATTTACGTGGTTTGAAATAAAACAATAACAGAAAGTAGCTTATACATGGGCCACATCGTTCACACAAACAAAAACGTCTTTTTGACCCGAGTATTTTGCTGCATGTAACTGTGGTGATCACAGGTTTTAATGTAATATTAAACTGAAATATAATCATACTAAAGGTACCTTACTCTTGCCTTGAAGCTTTGTTACGAATTATAAAATTGTTTTGCCTCGGATTAGAATGTCACAACGTCATTGGAAAAATCGCGTCACTTGATTGCCTTATAAAGAATCTGGTGGAATAAGCCGTTGCAAATGCCCTTGACCCTCTCATACGTCTTATAAGAAGTAATAAACGTACGAGTTAACTGGGCATTTAAACGGTGGACAGTATTGTCCAAATGAAAATGTCCAAAAATGCGAGAAAGGGGCAATCGACATTTGAAAGGCGCAAATGCGCTTAAATTTTCTAGTATTTACATATACTTTAAACTGGCAAATTTAGAATGACAATCACATACTCATTTAAAGAGTTAAAATACAAAAATGTTGATTACTTTCTAACAATATTTAATTTACTAATTTACCTCAGTCATCGTATACAACCCCTAACGCAGGGGCGTCGACAAAGAGTATGGGGGTGTCGATTTTTCCGCTTAGGAGACAGAAGAATTTAGTTAACTCCTTTTGTAGGTATTCAAAACAAGTATTTTCAAAAAAAAAATATACAGTGGCGTCAGAAGCAAATTTAAAGTAGGGGGGGGGGCTAGACTTATAAAAAATCTTGACAAGCAAAACAAGGTCTTTGCTATGTATAAATTTGCAAAAAAGTGTGGGGGGAAGGGGCTAAGGAAGACAGCGATAGTCAAACCAGTAACGTATAACAAGGGGGCTTGTTATAGGCCACTGGTCAAACTTTGTGCTGGTCATTGGTCCTAGTGGTCTTTGTGTCTGCTGGTAGAACTACTATGCTTTTTCTTTCCCACAAACACGCATTTGTAATGTGATTTTCCTGCCGATACAATTGGAAGTGAAATACATGCCTAGTTAATCGTTGAATTTTCTTTACGCGCATACTGTACATTTGACTTAGCTTGTATTCTGCATTTTGTGCACATTTACATGCTTTTGTCCAGCGTATGTCCTTGTTGTGTTAACAAGACTCTCAAGGATTAACAGATGGAACGTTTTATCTTGCCATTTAATTGTTTCTTGCATGCACAACAACCATTTGTTTACAATATAAAATCGTGCAATCTTAAAGAGAATAACATACATTTCATATTTTATAAAAGTAGTAGAAAACGCATGCATATCAAATAATTTCAAGTTATTATAAACAATTTTTTATTATTAAGAAAAAAAGGAAAATTACATTTTAACAATGTATATTATTAAGTAAAAAAAGTAAATTACATTCTAACAATGTAAACAAAAAAAAACCCATAACGCGTACGATTCGAACACCCACATTAACAGTTACATTTGTTTAAAGAACTCCTTGCTTACCACTACACCACCGATTCGCTTGTTTAGATGCTATAATATAGCTGATTCTATTGTTATCAGTTTTACGCAAACGACTGGACTTAGTCATTTAAAGACCAAGCCTTAAAATTTAAAGAAGAAAACTTACTTTTTACCATAGAGTGGGTTTTCGTACCATTTTTTGGAAAATTGAAAAAGATAGACGTTAATATGTGTTAACAATATTCGTTCTTTAAAAAATGGTACGATGACCCACTCTATGAAAAAATATAATTTGAACATCCGATTTCTATATCATTTTGTTGCCAAATTAGCATTTAACTATCTTGTTGTCTAATATCAATTAAATGTGACGTTACTTGTGGGTTTTGGCAGCACTGAATGTATATGATCACATATGTTTAATAAATGTAACGAAAGTGAAATTTGCTAGAAATAAAATATTATTTTTTTTTAATGAACCTATGTGGTTTTTTGCCTCGGCTTATTCCCCCAGATTCTTTCTTTACACGGTGAGCGTCAAAATTTATACGGTACATTTACAAACAGGCTGATATTAGTCTTCTTTCGTTCTCAATACATCATGATTATTAACGTATTCAATTATATTGTTAAGATAAATGAAATCAAATAGAGTAATAATAATGCAATATTCTATGAATGATTTTCATTAATATTGATCAATAAAGATAACTTCTTAAAACCATTAACATTAATTCATTTATTACTTTCGGAAAAGTTTTCCGTTTTCTAAAACAAAATTTTATATGGGAAAGCTCCGTTGGTTTTACATAATAAATTGTATATCAACTAAAACACAAATATCTAAATACATAAATTCATAAACAATCATACACTGATGCGAAACGAAAACATTTGTAGAAAGTTGTAAAAATCGAACATTTCATTCTTATGCAGTTAGTATGTAGTTCAATATACATGTATTACAAATGAAAGTATAAGATATTGCGTGTAATCATTTTAAGATAACAATTCTTCAGCACAGGTACTCGGGAATTTCGCGAATAATTATTGCACGCATATTTTACCTAGCAGGGCAGTTTACAGAAGTTAAACAAAGGAAAATTTTGTTTAACATATCACAGTCTTACACATTTAACAATCGGCTAGTTAATGATTTTCAGTGAAAATATTTACGGTAGATTTCTTTTTGGCATAAAATATAATTGTGTATCTTCTGCAAATATGAGTTCTTGTGATGTTTTCAGTTTTGAAATATCAATATCCTTGGAGCTCATCATTTTAAAATTATCAAAATTTGCTTTGCCATAAGAATCTGTACCTATGGCAACAAATCCATTGGATGGTTTAGATGGAATGGTTGTTGTAAACAAAGGAACTCCATTCACACTGCCAACAGCGGTAGAATTCTGAGAATGAAAGAAAAATTTTATCAATGTTGTCGGCTATTGACACATCAACGTTTTAACAATGGTTCAACTCGACGGATTTTATTCTATCAATAACTCGCGCGCAATCCATATCATCTTTCTTGTAATTTGGTAAAGTAAATATTGCCAATCTCGCAAATGCTTGTGTGCTAAACAGCCATGCATGTTTACAAAATATGATTATAATTACTTTTAAATTTCCAAAATGTATCTCCCTTAATAGCGATAGATAGTGATAAGTAGAAAAGATCGCTTAGTTGGTTAACTATAAGTACCTGTATACATGACTCTTGTCTATGGTTCTTTGATCGTGTCTTTTGAGTAAATGTATACCATAAGTACAGAAAATAGGGAGACGGGGAAAAAGATCATATTTATGCATAAAGTTTATACCAGTGGGTTATTGCTATAATTGTCCGATTTAGATCATACAATACTATAAGTATCTCTTTTGTATCTCAATTTTAATATCGCTGGACTAAATATATGATCCACAGAAGTTATACATCTATAGATACAAACTTATTTATATCCAGTACTTGGGTATCAATGTTTCTATATTTTATGCATTCAGAGATTTTTCTAAAATCTTTTTCCTCAGACTGAAACTGAGTAAAACATCCCAATTAGAAAAGGCCTATAACGTATATAATTAAAAAGTGTCGGTTATTTTTCGTTTAAAGACACGCAGGCGTTTACCCAGTACTACTTATTTCCCTCTCTTATACCAGCAGTATACTTACTTTGACAGTGAGGCTTATATTATTCCAACCATTTGTTGATACATTAACTGATCCCTCTTTAATAACTTTTGTACGAGCTGTAACCAAAAATTATTAAAATCTAAATGAGAGTATTTAAACACATGTACACTTAAATGAATTAGAAAAAAAAAAACAATAACAGACAAAGAGAGGTTAACATTTTATTTTTGTTTAAATAAAAAGGGCATTTAAATTAAACAGAGAAACAGAACTTCAGAAACAAAAATACATGACCACTTACACAAGTCATTAGCCAGAACAGATTTCTGCTGATCGGGAAGTATAAAGAGAAAAATCCCCTTGGCTTCCAAAGCATTGCATCCCCCTTGATCAACCCTGACAGCAACAAATGTCCCTGAACTTCCACTGACATTTGGGATTTGTGTCTCGACAGTCACAGAAATATCGGTCCTACAAATAGACAGGTTCTCATGTCAAAGAATGGGTAATTAATAAAAATACAAATAAAGGCCATATTTTATATCTTTCTTAATAGACATGCACAAAAAATAGAAGAAGAATATTTCATTTACGTATAGATTAAGATCATGTTACAGATTTATCTCAGAGATTTTCTTTTTCAAAAAGTAATATAATTATAATCGGTGTAAAAATATATAGTAAGGATAATTTTATATGCATTAGCAAAATAGTTTTCAAAACGTTTTGATATTGTTAGCTGAAGAAGTTTAACAAACACACATAACTTATATCAAATCAATATTGATTTAAGCTTTCAGTAGTTTTACTGTGTAACTCAACTTATAACAGATTCTCAACTTGTTGTTTCTTTCGAATAACAAATAACATCCTTGATATTTTTTCCTAAAAAGTTTATCTCTCATTGTGGCTTCTTCTTTATCTCTTTATGGCCAAACGTACTAAAATGTACTCAGTTCGAGAACATTTTGATCAGTGATTCGGTTTAAGGTACCTCACTACACCTAGATTTATACTTTTTATCACACTACGTCACAAGATTGCGATTTATATGTTTTGTCAAACTGTTCATACCGTTCGATTGGGGGTGTATAACGTCAAAACTCAGTGGTTATATAATTGGGCATCGTGACCATGAGTTCATAAGTTCGAATCTGCCTTGAGCTTTTGATCATGTTTACTGAATTAAATTTTCGAAAATGTAATTTTTCATCCAAAATTGCACATTTTTTTTGCCTATTGGATTAAAATACTTGTTATCCTTTATGATATCTCTCATAATCAAGTGATTTTCAGCTGATATGAGAAAATATTTTAAGGTGTAGTGAGCCACCTTAAGAGGAAACTATAATTTACAATAGTGTTAAAGACAACAGGTAGCAAACAGAGCTCATTTAAGTTGATGTAAGCAGAAAGACGTCAAACACACAATAATGATCAAGGTCTGAAACTAACAAAACCTTTAGTGATCCTACAAGCAAAAACAAATCCCTTGCATAACAACATGTGTTTCTTAGAATAAGAAATGAAAGGTATGTCCCGTGTTTTGCATGTATCATTATATCAACACAACACTGTACTGTCCTTTGTGCATAATAGTGAGATAATTGTTGTGCAAGTATGTTTCAGAAGTGAAATGTGATCATTGTTGGAGGAAACACTTGTATGAAGTAGATAGAGCAGCTGCTACATACCAAGAAAAGTTTCCTATGAGATCAATTGGGAAGACTAAATTCAATATACACCAATATATAGGTGGGTAGGTAACGACTTGGGTCAGCACCATTCCATGACTAGGATCCTCAGATTTCATGGTTTCAAACACACCTACTTGTTGAGCAAAGAGTGAAGGCTCAACATTTTCTGGGTACCCTGTGTGTACAGAAAGACATGACTCAAATGATTTCCTTGAAATGACGATCCAAGAATAGACAGAATGACATCTGAATTATCGTAAGTAGATAAGTACAGTTTTAAGGAGAAGAGTGCAAGGTGTGTGCACTAGTACAGCAATTCACAGAGAATTGTCTACAAAGATCTTTGCATGTAGTGAAAACAAAGAACAAGATTAAGATATCCTATTTTCCCTTTTAATATTGATAGATTTAATCCGAAGAGAAGAGGAGAAAGTTATGAAAGTCAGTTGTAAGGAAACTGAAAGACAGACTATTTGACATGGTCACGGTAAGTCACAAGAATATAAAATCCAAGAGCAGAAAAAAACATTAGAAAATGATGCACTGACAGATTTGTATTTTTCACAACTTAACAAAATTCACTTAAAATACGTAAAATTGCGTTGAAAATTTACCATTTTTGTTATATCTAATTCAAAACATTTTTCTATTGCTTTGATGATCATGAAAGCAATATTAGGTTTAAACAAGCCAACAAAGTGTATGCGAGTAGGTACGCCTTTGTTTATTGTTACCTCTTATTGGCATATTTAGATAGTTTAGGTGTTTTTGAATGAAAATATACCAGTGTATTTGCGAGTATTTGTTAAACTCCTTCAATTAAAGTTACCATGACAATGGTCATTTACCAGTTATGATCGCCTATAATATTCACAGACTTATTTGCTTTCTCTGCTTGACACCAAGAAACAGGACTATTCAAAACAGTCTGCGTTAACATCTGTTTTCCGGAGGGGTCTGACGATTTCATGATTTCATATGCACCTGTCTGTTGTGCAAAGTTGTTTGGTTATGAAAAAGAAGGATATCTTGTTCAGAAAAGTTATTGAATCATGATGTTAGAGCAGATATCAGCATCCTTGAAATTTGGAATATATCTATTCATGCAAAAGATAGTTGTTACCTTAATTGAAAGTGTAGATAAGTTGATAATTAATATGCATCTATTACAATTACAATAAATTCCGTGAAATGAAATAAAAAGTGCAAACCATCAAAGTTTTCATTACATGGCAGTGGGAATGGCTTAACATCTGGAGAGTTTGGGCATTGTCCTTTCTGCCCTGTTGACAATGTTGTAATGGTGATCACTTCATGAACTTTAACAGGGATATTGATCTGTCCATTGTTAACCTAGATTTTTAAGGCATAGGAATATTTATTGAAAATACATTCCAAAGACTTTGTATTAATGGAGTCTCAAGATAACACGTAAACTATCAAACCTTAACAAAGGGTTAAACATAGAACGAAGCTCTGATCATTCAGTAAGCTAAAAAAACCTAAAAGGTGACTGAAATGTAAGTGAAGGTGATTGGTTAAAACAACTCCTCAATTCAGTGACCTGGTCAGTCCTTTTAGTTTGTATTTTATTGACTGAATAGCAGAGATTATCCTGTAAAGATTTTCTTCTTCATGTTCAATCACTCAAGGCTGAAAAACTGTTCTTTGCATTTTAATCTTTAATCAGAAAATGTTTGAAATACATGCAATTTTGGCACACCATTTAAACATAATTTAGCAAACACCACATCTCTTTAAAACAGTTTTGTAAAGAAATGATTATTATGGTTTCCCATCAGAACTTTGGACCCTTAATGAATAAATCAAATATACCTTGACTTGTCCAAAAGATCTGAAGAAGTCAGACTGGGAAGTATTCTGTCCAAAATGGAGGCTACTCTTCCACACATATACGCTTGAAATACTTGCCAGCAATAATTATTTTGATCACATACAGAATAATTGCAGTATTGTTCTTTATAGCATAGTTGAATGATTACAAATTTAAAATAGGCCAATGAAGACGCGTTTAAGGACATATGCGACCTTCTTCAGTTTTAGGTAACTTTCTTTGATAAATTATTCTTTTTTATTTTGCATTCAAACCTGATAATGCCAAAAATCCACGGTGCATTACAAGGCTATTTTTAGAGTTAGAATATTTAGAAGGTTTTTTTTCAATAGCATGCAAAATGCAATTATATGCTTAATAATAAAGTCATAGTATATATTTTCAATTTGAAATAGTGTATAACCAAATAGAAAAATGAAAATTTAATTTTTGAATTACGTAGTGAAAATCTAAAATAGATCTAGTATGATAGATTTGATCACGCCCGACCTAAATTATCATCTCATAATATTCAAAGAATGATTCCTTATTCCTTATATTTATATAATTTTATGCCATTGTACGATTAAATATTTAAATATAAGTAAGTAAAACCCGATTGCGCCCCAATTATACGTCCTTTGAAGTTATGGATTTTATAGTACAAAATCGATAAATAGTCTTATCACAGGCAAAGACACATGACAATGTAAATGTTTTTACTTACATAGCTGCCTTTAAGGTAGCTCGCGGGTTTACCTGCTTGTGAGAAAACCTTCCTTGAAAATTTGTCCACGTGATCCATAGGTTTTATAGTTTTATTTCTAAAATTTATTTAAGATTCGTCTGCGCGGTAATAATGTTATTGTGTTTCAAATACAGTGTCATTAATAAAATCAAGCAACACCATTTCAATGAAATATATAGTTAAATGCACATTTTAACCGAGAAACGCATTACAAAACTGTGCTCCAAACTTTTAAACGATTCAGACAAAATTAATCATACTCAACACAAAAACAGAGGAGATAATCATAAATCAATTTATAAAAAAATATCAGTATGTGTTCTCGGCCAATTTTTGGCAAAAAAACTTTAAAGACGTTGGCCTGACGTCATCATTTCCTTACTTCTTAGAACACCAAAATTGAAATGCATTTATTGATAAGACTAGCTGTTTAACACATTTTAAAACATGTAAATGCTTATGAAACATTATTGTGAATGTTATCAAATGCAATTAATGTAAGGCTGTAAAGATACAGAAAATTGCTATTTTTGTTTTTTTGAAACTCTGAGTCAATCAATGCAAAAATAAAATGCCAGGCAACTACTGACATTATAAGTAAGTAATCGAATAAAACAGTTATCTCAAGCCAAATGAAATTTAAGATTTTAATCGGTAGTACATATTACGGAAGTTATAATTGTAAAAAAAAAAAAGCGAAGTTAATGCATACATTCTATTTTAAAACATGCATGACTTTAAATGGAAGAGTTCTAACGCACACTCATTCTTTATCTTTATAGAACAAAATGTGACAATGTATGTGACATCTTTAAATTTTCAGCACTTGATATTATAAATCTTTGTATAAACAGTCATAAACCGCATATAAGCTTTTTAAAATATTTTCTTTTATACTTCTAAATATCCCATTTGTCATTTAAAAAAAAAATATGAGTTTACTATGACGGTCAACTCTTTACGTCGATTCCTATTGTGACGTCAGCAAACCCGCGAGCTACGTTAAGTTGTATAGTGACATTTTGTGGTTTGACAGAATATGGCGGGAGTGGAGGGCGAATACAAACAGAATGGTCATGACTTTGAAAGAACATTTCATATTAAACATGTACAAGAGACATAATTTTGCCTCGTTATAAATATAATTTTTCTCAAATAATTTCAAAATTACAGAAGTTGAAAATCCCATTGAAATCAATCCGGTAGATTTGTTTTATTAACTGTGTGTTGAAAGTAACTGTGTCATGCAGTAATTTGTTATCAATACATTATAAGATGTGCTTTTCCCTTAAAATGTTATATTCCAAAAAGATGTTTTGTTATAATAGTTTAACATTTTTAAAGTTGAGCAAGTAACATGAGGCTTATTTTTATTACAAGTTACTATAACAATTTATTAAAATTCTAAATCCTTTACTTTGTCTTGAAACTTAATGAAGTTGGACAGTAAATAAACTCAGATTTTGTTGTTATTATTTTGAATTCTTACCATTGTTTCTATAATAATAGTGAGATCCTTGTTGTTGGGGCTGGTTAGAGACACCATACTTCCCCCCTGGTGTAACTTACTGACTCCGTGATCATGGGACAGGTATTTCCATCCAGGTTTGGTGAACTGTGATGTATGGGCTGACAAACATTACAAGAAGGTGAATTTTAATCACAAAAAGCAATTCAAGTGCATTATGTTTTTCAATTTTACATTTTTTAAGATTTCTACAACAATTCAACAATTAGAAATTACACAAACCTGGATGATATAGTACACTTAGAATTTCATGAAAAAAGAATATTCTCTATTAACCTTGGGTGAATTTTAAAATCTAGAATACTTTAACATCTGTGACATCCAGATAATTGATGTCATGAGGTAAAAATATACTTCTTAAGATGTGTTATACAGTAATTCTCAAAATAAAAAACAATTGAGCCTTCCTTCGCGACTTAGAAATATAACTGATGAAGTAAAATCCTATACTTTGGATCTTAACCGATATACCATTTTAAAATTGTCTTTTTTGTATTCAGCGTTATGTTTTAGTTTTAGCACTGGTATACACCTGTGATCCAGATAGGACTTTCAACAACATATATAGTGTCCACTCCATGGAGTCTCTGCAGTCATCAGTCCATTCCGAGGAAACGGCAAAGATTCGTAATAACTGGCAATCAGATTCCATGAGATGGTGCTAAAATGTGTGGAACACAAATTAAGGCTTAAATCTTTAAGCATTTGCTTGACTTGTCACAGTAAATAACTTTTTCATGTTGCTTTTTGGGAATATCGTGTGTCAAGTCTCTCTTAAATCTTTTTTTTTTTTTAAATTAAAACAAAGATTACCTAAAATGATGCATATTTGATGGGAAACATGAACAATGTGGAAAACTTCTAAACTGTAGAAAAGTGTGAACATATTTGTTTCCAATAAACTTTTAGATATACCAGCAGTTCAGTATTGAATTTATATGGGAATAAAAGGTGTAAAATTCCAAACATTCATTTTTTTTAAATTTGGTATGATAAATTCTAAATGTTTGATAAGTTGTTTTTATAGGTTACATGTATATGTTTGCAAAATTGCAAGAAACTCGTGTTAAAGTACCAGAGGATGTAATAGTCAACACTACATCTTTTTGTTAAACCAGTCTGTTTTTATAGCACTAGCATTCCAATTTGTTATTTTTTTTTATTTTCTAGAAAGGAATATTGAGTTTAACAAAAGGAGACATACACGTGAGGGAAGTTCCGAAAGAGCAAACTAAACATTTCAATTTCTCATAGCAGGAAACAGTTGGAAAATTAAAGAGCCGTGACAAACTAGATTTTATCAAAAGTTTGATCAGGTTGAGTTTAATAACAATTCATGTGAACGATTACTATTAGAATATCAACATAACAGATACAAAGCTATATATCAAAAGAATCTAAATTAACCGTAATTTACTTAATGTAAATGCTATAAGGATGGGAGCATTTAACAAGGGGACTTTATATTGACAAAGTCTTATCCTAACAGATATGCTTCTATCAACAAATGACGAAATAGAGCCGCCATGGAGGACCACTAAGCGGGAGTTGACAACAAAGGATGTTACAATAAAACTAGGCGTGTACACAGAGAGCTCCTTTACAGCACAGTTACCGTCTACAGGCGTGCCCAAAAGGGTCGAACTGATGTATTTAAAGTACCAAGGGGTAATATACATGAAACTTCAGTCAGACACGTTTATAAACAAACAGTCACAACAAAAGTAAACATACAGAGAGACAGACAGACAGACAGACAGACAAAATATATGTTTTATGTCATGATAATTTTTGTTCATGAGGCGCAAATGGAGTTTTCTCGATCTGAGACACTTGGATACAACATCAAACTAAAGATCAAGAATCTTGAGTTTTGGGAGATTAATCTGGTAAGTCCTCTGTATTTTCTTTAATGACAATTTGTTAGACAGTTATCTTTTGAACATCTAAATATCTCTTTATACGTATCTTTTATTTTATAGTAGAACTTTTACAACATGTCAAACAAGGTATATGAAACCCTCTCAAGTTTCTGTCATGGTACAAGAAGCGTTTCTCACAAGTATGACATCAGATGTGCTCACACAGCGTAAGTACGATATACATACACGCAATAATTTGGAAAGGCGGTAGAGCATGTTTTATTGAAGAGAAACATATCTTTTATTATTAGCAGAATATTACAAGCGTCTCGTGTGTACAATGTTTGGATACTTATGCCTTATCATTGGTAATTTAATGTACTTTTGAAACTGTTCAGGGTGGCTGCAGATTATGGTGGATTTGCATATATCGGTGGAGCCTGCACTGACAATGCATGTTCTGTCGACGCTGAACGGTCTTTAACCGGCTACAAGGCCCTTACACATGAAATTGGACATAAGTAAGAACTAGTTTATCCCTTTATGATAATACACCACCTACTGCGACTTTTACTTTGTGCAGACGATGGTTTTGGGTATTTTTTATTTATTTTTGTATTAGCTTGGGGATTAATCATGACGCAGGCAGGTGTAACGGAAGTGACGTGGGTATCATGGGAGGATACGGCGCAGGATGGAGTTCATGTAGCGTCAACGATCTTCATAACTTTCTTCAGTGGGTATTTCTAGAAATAAATAGAAAATAAATATAAAAAGAGCTATAATACTACAAAACTAGCGTATCCTATGATATTGTGTGTACACACAATTTTATCATTGATATTTCACTACATGTAATGTTACTTACCTAATTTTCATCCAACATTTATTAAACTTATATCCTTAACGGTAACCCTACATTTACAATGTCAAGTTTTTAAACGCCAACTGCAGCTCCCATATTCTCTAACGAAGAATTTAACACACTGCTGGAATACAAGGGTTCACAAAAAATTGGATGGATCATTATTTTTTAATGCGATTGATAGTGTGATCGATTAATTGATTAAACATGTATGCCATATTGACGTTTACTATGTTGTCTGAAAATCACTTTGCGCCCGCATCATCGTATAATGCATGCTATTTATGTTCAACACAAACCTTAATTGGATAACTGATAAGATATAAATATTTCATGTATTTAATTACATATAATTATGTATTTATTCAATGAGGACAATCAATTTTCTTTGATACAGATTTGAAAAAGCACAAAGTTTGTCCAGAGAAGCTGAAGCTTTAGCTGAGCTGAGCTCATCTTTAATTGGTAAATAACAAATTTATATATTCTTAACTAGTATTTCACAAAGCATTATGGTCCCAAAGTCAAAGCACTGATACTGACATTTTCCATTGTATATGTCTGTGATAACATGAGGTAACGATTTTGTAATGTACCTGTCAGTCCAATAATTTCCATAGACGTACTGTTGGGGCGCATGGGGGTTTGCATAAACAATAATCTAATATTTAATGGTACAAATACTGAAAGTTCTATTCATAATTTACATTTTCAGCGTCTTTGTCTGTGATAACACTACAAATCAAATTTATATTCACAGTCCAATATATTCAAATGACTAATCGTTGGCATGCAAACAGGGTTTGCATAATAACAAAAATCACATAAATACGTCAATATTTCTATACTTAATCAAACATTTGCTAATTTTTTTTATTAATATTAGTAATAAGGAATTATTCTTTGACTATTATGAGGTGATAATTTCGGTGGAGAGGTAAGGGGTATGGTCAAATCTATCATAAAATCCTTCTGAATTTTTAGTTTGATCACGCTTCGTCAAAATTATCACCTCATTATACTCATACAATGATTTCTTACTGTTTAATTAATAACAGAATAATAAATTTTTAGTTACATTGTGTATTATTACGAATAGAATTTTAGTTATCTTTTTCTAAAGAAACCTACAACCACATTTTCAACTTGATATGTAAATAATTAACTTTTTGTAAAAATATTCTTCAATTAGGTCAGGAATACAGTCCGGATGACATCTGTGAGAGTAGATACGGTCCAAACTTCTTTTTTAGAAAGTTTGAGTATTACTCGGTAAGTCTTCACAAACAAAGTCTTCTTCCTTGTCGCAATAAAGATGGCTTAACGGTCATTGGCAATTTCAGACTATATTATTCTTTTTTAAAAGTCTTTAATTGTGTAAAGATTTAAGGAAAACCACAAATCTTAAAGCAAAAAAAAAAATAAATGGATTTTTCCCAAGGTAGATCTGATAATTAATTCACTGACCATCCGTCCTTCCTAATTATTGAAGATTGATTAATTAGGAAACATATCGATTGTGAAACATAGAATTTTTATGCGTCCATTTTCGGTAGCACTGCGAGGCTTACAGTTGCGTGAATCTTACGGAGGGAACCCTATACGGCCAGATGTTTAACCATGAATGGCAGGACATACCCGGCTCTTACTTTGGCGAAGGGAAAGTACGTTGAATCAGAGCATTAACTTGTAAAAATGATAGCTTGATTTTATTTATGTTTTTGTCTAAAAGATGAAAAATTATTTTTTAGGACGGAGATGATATCACTCTTTTTTTCATTTGATTTTCAAAGAAAAAATGTTGAACATCCTTTCTTTTCTCGTGAGATTGTTTAGTATTCTTGTTTCAAATTATTTATTGCTTAAACATCGGTAGTTTTTCATAGATTTGCTTTAAACAAACTTGTACCACGTTTGAGGATGCCAGACAAACCCCTTAAATCATCAGACCAGGAGGGTGGGGTCCTTGGGGGCGTGGCAGTCCTGCTCCAGAACATGTGGGGTTGGAGTAACATACAGACGCCGAAGATGCAACAATCCAAGGTGATTTTTTTCTCATTTTTATGCATGGTTATTATCTTATATTTGCTGAATATCATTGAAACATATAAAAAGCCCAGACTAACATTTGATCAACTGTTTATTAAATGCAGTGAAACGTATAATTGGAATTTGATATAAATGAACTGTAAGGAATATTTTAACCTCTATGAAGTTTCAAGTTTAACTGCATAGTCTTAAACATCGTTTATACCTATGTAAATGCATCATTATCTAACATTGACAGTCCAATAAACCACCCGGGCTGTGAAGGAGTGGAGAGCAATGCGAATGAAGCCAAAATTTGTAATCCAGAGGTTAGTGTAACATTTCTATCTGCCACTGCAACGCATAGAGAAACCAGTAAAGAAAAACAAAGAGACGCCATTTATCAATATTATAATTATTTGATTTTTTTATGTTCTAGCCATGTTCCGATGATAGTCCAAAACAGGCAGATCTGATTAAACAGAGAGCTTCAGAAACATGTCTTACAATGCTTGAAAATAAAGTGTTGAATTCGTCAGAGTATAATTCAACGGGGGATAGATACAGTCATTCTGGTGAGAAATAGCCACGCATACTTAAAATGCTTCATAAATATTTACTCATATTTTGTAATATAAATATTTCATATAAACTCCCATTATTCCATGCTTTTGAACGGCATAAAATAATTTAGAATGAGTAATGAACAGCTGATCAAATAAAATTATGTTGTAATCCCATTTCATCCTTTTTACTAGGAAATGATGTGTGTGAAGTTAGATGTAAAGAAGTGGGTGATTTCAAATCGCCATATCTTACAAGATTCGGCTTAATGCCGCACGGTACCCCATGCGATGCCAAAGTAATTAATTATATGGATTTCATGAGCTCACCTTGGCCAAGAAAGAAAGGTCTGACTCCTATTTGTTTGGAAGGAAATTGCAGGGCAAGTAAAAAAAATGTATTTATGAAATTGTTTCGATATTGTTTTTAGTAATTCGGATATGACCACACGTCCTTTTTTTCGATGCTAAAAAAGCATCAGCAATATTGAATGCGAGACTAACTATTTCTGGGTTCGAGACTCATACTTTATTTGATTTTATTACACTTAAAACGATTATTTAAAATTTTCCGTAAAAAAAGCTTGTAGTTGCTTTCGATGAATCTTCTCAGGGAGAATTAGAACAGGAATAAAATCCAGGAAAGACGTTCGTCCTGAGATGATAAGCTTATAGAACTTAAAAAACAGAAATACTTATATATTAACTAGTACTGAAAGCACGTACACATGTACTTATAATTCACCTTTTGTTTCATTGTTTCTAGATTTTTTTTTCAATGCTTGCATGTTTATGATATATCTTTATGTTTAGATCTTTGGGTGTGACGATGCTTTCCTGGGAGGGACAAAAGAGTTTGATGAATGTGGTGTTTGTGGTGGGGATGGGTCCACATGTGACGTCATTCAGGGAACATTCACGGGTATACCTGGAGAAGGTAACTTGTTTCGCGACATTTAACTTTACCTTTGTAGTACAATTACATGTAAATATACCGGTAGTGCCGCCTAATTTCAAAACAACAAGACTGTAGCCCTACGGAAGTGTTACAATGTTTTAATACGTATCCCCTCCGTATCTAATGGGATGAAAATTCATTCTATATTGTAACATTGAAATTAACTTTTAACCAATGCCAGATATAATGCTCTAATGTCTTTTTTAATGGGTTTTGATAAGTATAAAAAAAAATTATTGTCGTCCTGTACACAATTTCGAAAAAGGGTTTTACTAATATTTCAATGTAGATAAAATACTTTTTGCAGGTAATAGAACTCTCATGATTGAGATACCGAAAGGAGCATATAATATACAAATTTGGTTTAACTTGTGGATAATGGAAAATAACTTCATAGGTAAGTAAAGATGTATTCATTGTCGTTATTCATCGTACTATACGAAAAAGTCTATTAATCTGATAGTTTTCCCTGCTATTAACCTATTGATTTTGATAAAAGAAAACGCTGGATAAGATACTTTCTCTTTTGGTAAACTTTTTTAAAAGATCATTCATACGAAATAAAGGGATAGCTGTGTTCTCAATTATGATTTTTATCGATGTAACATTTGAGCCAACCCAATGCGTTTATGTGGAAGTTTGGAAGATGCTCTTTACTTGTTCTTCGTTTGAAAAAAATATTAATTATGAATTAAGACAATCATTTCTGTATGATCTTTTTTGTTGAACTTTTTGAATATAATTGGTGTACTTTGAGGTGACAAAACTTTATCTTATGATGAAAATATAAAAATATTTAAAGAAGTTCATACATTTATACAAAAGTGTGGAAGATTTATATAAGTTTTTAAATTATTTGCATAACTTTCTTATCCATACTAATTTTAATTCTAGATTTGGACAGTGTTACAGCATTCAAAGCTAATTATTTATTTGTGTTTCATTAAGTGTACTGTAACTGTTATAAATGTTACCTTGCATGGTATGGCATTGTAATTTTGTAATTGTAATATATTTTGTACAAGGAGAGGACTCTCTAAGTTTCTGGAAATTGTGTCCGATCCTTTTGGTCAATAAAATATGTTCAACTCAGATATGATGTCAAGCTAACATCCAGGCATTGCCAATTTATAGTCAAGATTAGATTCCTTATCATTCTAACTCTTATTCTCTCTTTATCTGTCTCTCTCTCTCACTCGTTCCCTTTAATTTTCTCTTTCTCTTTAACTATTTCGCTTTATTTCCCCTCTCTCTCTCTCTCTCTCTCTCTCTCTCTCTCTCTCTCTCTCTCTCTCTCTCTCTCTCTCTCTTACAGTTTGACTTTTTCATTACACAAGAGATGTACGATAAAGATGATGTCCCCGTTATCGTCAGCCATGTTGGAAGCAGCTGGGTGTGGAACACGGATGAGAGTAAAAATCCGGTCAATTTTGCCAACACCTACCGGCATTATAAATTTTTTGAGTACTTGTATACAACGGGACCTATCTCCGAGCCTGCTATTATTAAGGTATGATTTCACATTAAGAAAATTACTTACTTTAATTAACATTCAAAAATTAACATTTCATCACCATGTGAGAAGAAACTTTAAAACGGTAATTTTTACAAACTTGTTCTATTAATCTATTAGTGATTATAAAGAGAAGTATTGAGGCAATATGCATGGTTATTAAACTAGGTCATAGACATTACCTATTATTTGATAAGATTACCTCGATTCATCAACGTAGGTAAGCTCTGCAACAAGTATTCCATTTAAAGGAATGATCGGAAATAATGATATATGGATAGCTAGAAGCAAGCAACATGATCAGTTTGATGTAAAATAATTAAAAAGTACAGTATTTTTACAAAACATAGATCATTTTGAATCTGTATACCATAATTTCATCATTATAAACCGTCAACAAATTTAATTTTGAAATAAATTTGGGAAAGCCGGTCGTAAACTCCTTGTCTAGTTTTATATTTTTAACGTCATTATTAAATATTAATGTATCTTCTTCTTCTTCTTCTTCTTCTTCTTCTTCAGAATACTGAGTAGGGCTCTTCAAAGAGCATTAAGACGTATACAAAGAAAGAGTTGCAATAAAATAATTTAATGCGACTGAAAAAAATTCAAATGCCACCATAACTTGCTATTGAGGTCGCATCATAACGTAACCTTGTTTATAAATCAAGTCAATTCCTAGCTACTATTATGCAACATCAATAGATCAAGGTCAGTTCATGGAGCATCTTCTCACAATCGAGGTCAGTTCATCGAAGTCAACTGCATTACTGAATGAATTTCGATCGAAATTCTTACGCGTGAGACAAAATGTGCATTCGTAAATAAACAGGTCGAACTGTATTTAATGTATGTTTGCATCTCTTAAGGTAAATGAATTGAAAATAAAACTGAGTGAAATGTTATATAAAAACTAAACCAACGCTTCAAGTTTTTAAATAAGAACTACTGATGCAAGCGGAATGTGTGCGCACGTGGACGCATTTGTCGGATGACTCATATGGACACAATAGTGATCGACCGAAGCCGATCACAAAAAGTCTTCAAAGCGATATTTTTCTACCAAATGAAAATGGTCCGTAATTGCATTTTTTATTTATTGATTTCAGCTTTATCAAAAGAACGCTTTGGAAAACAAAGGCATTCATTACGCTTATTCTTTACCCAAAACTGGTGAGTTTTAATAAACAGCTGATTGAATATGATTATGTTATATTCTTAATTTTAATCAATAGGAATAAAAGATTATATAAAATACGCTATCTTATATTGTCTAAAATGCATGTTTTATAATATAATCCATCAATTGAAAATCGTGTATGAAAGTGTTAAAAAATCAATTTATTGCTATTAACCTTCATTAATATTAACGGTACAGAATGATAACAACATATTTAGAAAATAAGGGTTTCAGTTTTTTAGAGTGACAAAGGTCATTGTCTATGTATTTTTAAATACAACTAATTCTACAAGATTTTTTTTAACATTTATTTAAGGTGAATGTAAGAATAACGGGACATACAACCTTAAACTGCGTACTTGTGACTGTCCTACTGGATTTTACGGTATTAAAATATATGGGATATTCTGTTTATTTTACAGTTGTGTTAACACAAATAGAACGAGAGGATATATGCGAGAATGATGCCATGCATGTTGTACATTGATGCAAATTTTACGTTATATAAATAATTTTATCACATGGTTAGCTCAGTATGCGGTGGATATCACTCATGTAATTAATTGATGATATTACACTGTGTTTTCTTACGTCATGTGACCTCATGGTTATGGTTCTTGATTGACGTAAAATAAAAGTACAAAAATTATTTAGTTGAAAAGTGTGGAGTTGTACTTGTGAAGCATTTTTTGCCGTTTTATTCATGAAATGATAAAAATTAGTTTCGAAAATAAAATGTTAAAGTATCTTTGTTAAATCGTTAAGGAAAATTTGCGTAAAGTTGTTGACGTCTTGCAGTAAATATGCTGTGGGGCTCACAATTTAATAATTTTTACAGAAAAAAAAATAAGATTTCACAAGAGACGTAGTAAACATGTGGTAATAAAATCTCTTATGATCTGCAAAGGTTAATGATTAATATCAAACTCGTATTGTGTTTACTATCCCCTCACCAAGCCTCGGGAATAGAAATAACACAACTCGCTAGATAGAAATCATATACCCACCCAAATCATGAAAGATCCTATATAATGTATTCAACTTTCAAAATAAACATTCAATTTCAATCCAAATTGTATTCGGTATCAGAAAATTGATGTGAGAAGATCTGTTTAAGAAATTTGTCATTTGCATCTCAAAAATGTTAAAACCCAAAAAGTTCACTTCAACGTAACTATTCATAAAATATTAGCATACCGTTAGATGGTAGGATAAACGTTGTAGGCCTCGGGATCCAGACTTCAGTCAAAATTTCAACCAGTCATAAAATAATGGTTTATCATAAAATGACAATGGAAATTTATAATTGAAAACATTATATCAAGACACTTTTAATAGCATTTCAATTTTGTCAGTATTTTTAATCAAGAGATATAATTTTTCACTTAAGTATAAGTTTGCTTCATAAATCTGGGACCTGGTTTTGGAAAACTTACATATTGATTTCCTCTTAAAGATAAGCTTTGTTTAAATATTCAAAAATCATCAAAATTGAAAGCAAAATGTAATGAATACTTTGTTACTTAATTAGAGGTTTAAAAATACAAACATCTATGTCTAGATTTAAAGGAATTCAATGAATAATGAAGGGATATTGAACAATGAGAATTATTTTACACTAGTTAAATATGTATTTCTAGATAACAATGAAATTGAAATAAACTAAATTCACATGACTGACTACATATAAGAGGCCGGCCATTTGGAAGTTGATTTTTAAAACAAAGTAATTTCCTCTAGATGAATTATTTGTTTTTTAGATTCGTCAAACTATCTGCAGTTTATTTCACATTTTGATAAAGAGAAAGTTTATGCATGTATGAACCAAAAGAGTTTTACGGATTTTAAGTTCCTTTTTGAATATCATAATAAAACATACTTTGCCAATAGACTGCAGTGCAAATTCAATGTGTGATTAATAAGACCATACTCAAAATGATGGTGGAGTAATTTTATTTGATAACACCCACAAAATGATACCATAATTAAGAATATAGGGCCATTCATTTATTAGGTACAAAATGTGGATGTTATATATTGAATACCTTAATTTTATGCCCATCCAGCTTCTTAAAGTAAATATAATGACACCTGATATTTCTGTTGTATTAACAGGAGCTGACTGTGACAGTCGTTGTAATATTTACTGCTTCAATGGCGCGGCATTGGACGAGTCCACTTGCACGTGCCAGTGTAAGGAACACCAGACGGGAAGTTATTGTAAGTGTGAAACAGGATACACCGGGAAAGACTGCACGGAGAAAAAAAGTGAATAATTACTATTGTCTGAATAAAATTTGAATGTAGACTTTTGCTCTTCTTTTTGTCTTCAATTGCCTATGAAAGTTAACTTAATTCTTGTGAAGTAGCTTGTGTGTTGGAGCAGAACCATCCAAATAAAAAGAAACCGTATAACACGAATAACAAATCTTTGCTAATTATTACATGATGGAATAAAGAGGAGAATCATAAAGTCAATCATTTACAAATTGTTCTGCTTGAGTCTTTATGAATTATTTTTACACGAAATGTAAGCAAGCGCAGTTCAATATAGTGTTCCGATTGGCCACTTCGACCTTCGCTCATGGCTTATTAACAAAACAATCTTGACTTTGTGGAAATAAAGTTACCAATTCTTCCCCCCCCCCCCAAAATCATTATTTGATGATAATCCGCACACACTACCAATTTTCCGTTCCTTGTACATGATGATATTAAGATACACAATGCAAATGAATAAAAAATTAGAGTCTTTTAACAAAAGTGTAAACTAATGACACATATAGCGTGGAATACAGGTGTTCCAAACTTTTTCTTACCTCGACGAAAAAATAAATGATCCGAAAAAGAACCGTTAAGGTTTCTCCACCCTTGATGTTTTTATGGTTTAATCCATGAAATTGTTGTTTAAATTTGAAGATCAATATGTTAACAATCAAAACAAACTAAAATATTGATATGTTGCTTATATATTTTTCATGCTGTAGGAGCTAACACAGGTACACTATCAGAGCAATTAAAGCGACAATAACTCTCCAATCAAACATCACATACATTCCATACTTAATTCCAAAAAATAAAACCAAATCTTACTAGAAATTAATCATTATCATTTATTTTATGTTTGTAAACAATTTAAAGTCATGTGAACTTGCCAGTATGTATATAATAACAAAAAAATGGATTTTGATTCATGTTTTCAACACTGAAAAAATACAGTACACCAAATCAAAATGTCTATAACTTTTTAAATAATGGTTCAAACCCACTCAAAATTGGTACATTTGTAATTCATTATATATCCTATCTTAATTCAAAAAGAAAATAGTATCTTGCCAGGTAAAAAATTTGAAAAATGGTGTCTATACATGGTTGCCATTATACAGTTTTGACAGTTTTTCATTGAATTCAACGATTCCAACTATCTAAATTGAAGAAAATAATTGCCATATCACTCCAAATAACTTCAATTGTGTTAACACACAACAAATAATCAAGAAATGTGGGGAAAACCATGAATTATATATATGATCTTATTTATTCATGTAGTACCCGTAAGTACAGAGTCCGACAAAACTGTTTAGTTTCATTAAACACGTTTAATAAAACTATAATACATGTATGCACATGAATGTTTACAAACTGAAATACTCAACAACCTTCTGAATAACTTTTGCTGACTTTGTTATTCTTGCAGCTTTTGGATTTTCTGTCAATGGTTCTGTGAATACATTTCGAATACCATTTTCTGGGTCTCTAGTATGGATTTGTCTCAAATGTGACAAACTGAGGCCATTTACAACCAACTTTCGAAGCATTAAAGCTGACAAAACTTTGCATCTTAATAAAGGCTCTAAAGATTCCTTGCATGTGTAATATGACAAATAAAAAATATTTTCACATAATGTTCTATCTGACAGACACAATTTTGAGTAATACAGCTTTTCTAATGATGTTACATCAGCTATAGCATTATGGGCCTCATATTCCTCTCCTAGTAGAGTCTGCACTAATGTCTCTTGCTTGTAATTGGACAGGTTAACATCTTTCAAAGATTTTTTTGAAATCTTCAGAGTATCTAAAAACCCAGTTATATTACCACTAAATCTTTCTAGAAGATTGCTACTTCCTAAATGGTGGCGTAATATAGGCAAGTCAAAACTTTGAATATTATGTCCAACTATAATTGGATGATTAAAAGAATCTAAAAAGTTCAGGAATGCAATGAGTGCTTCAAATGGAGGAACTGCTGGAACTGCCTCTCCCTTGTAGCACAGATTGTTTCCATCAAAGGTTAAACATGTTGCTGCAGAGGCCTCCTTGCTGATGCAACGAGTTGGTATGGCATATATCGAAAATTCTTTTTCCTTGCACTTTGCAGCAATTTGAATAATATCAGATGTTCTTCCTGCAATAAGGAAAAAAACTAATAAGCTATTGCCCATTATTATTCATAATTATCTCTTTTTATAAATCAAACTGAAAATGCAATTTTCACAAACCTAATCCTCCAGTTTCCAAATCAAAAAACACCAATGTATATGTGTGTAGGTTTTCTACAGGGGAATTTAGTTGAATGTCATTTAAATCAATGTTTTCTTCCGACCCCAGGCAAATGTTTGTCTGATATGTGTCTCCTTTGAAAAAATAAAATAAATAAATTAGATTCTAATGTACATATACATCAAAGAGATTTTCAATCTTGCAACATACCAATAAAGAAACGTACCTTCAAGAACAGACTGAGATGCATTCTTTGATTGCCTTTCAGCCTTTAGTTCCAGTCTCCTACGTTTAACATCCGGCTGTCCAACTCTTAGTCGTTTTCTTTGCATCTTCCTGTCTTTACGTCTCATGTGTCTAATAGTGTAGGTACCCGGCGACACAGAACAACTCTTGTTAAGCTACCAATAAAAATGTTAAATACTTCAGCATATACATTGTTCTAACTTATTCTTCTAATTCAATTGAAGACATTTTTTATCATGAATGTGGCAGCTATTATTAGGCACAATTTTGTATATTAAATAGATATATTGATAATGGAAACACTTCAATTTTATGAAAACATACATGTATATTGCACAATTTAAACAATTGTTAGTTTATAAGCTATTAGTTGTAAGGCTAAATAAGACTGAAGTAAAATAAAGATTAAATTTATATATTAGTATACATTTTAATTCTGAAAAAATATAGTAACATTAAATATTTTTAAAACCACTGAATAGAAATAATACAAAACTTCAAACAAGATGTAAAAACAATCTCAAAATTGAATCAAATTGTTTTGCATGTAATACATTCTACCTCTGACATGTACTCAAAACCCTCATTTTTTTGACAGACTGTGGCTGAGAGCCTTGACGCAAGACTCTCTGAGCCCCCATAAAACCTGTATTATAAATGTATTACAAAATCAACTACATAACTAATGTGAAATTATTCTTATTATAAATAGTTCAAGCTATCAAAATTTTTTTTTAGCTTTTACATGTACACTGAAAGTGTCAGAGCAATATCTATTTTGTACAGTATGGACATTCAAGACAACATGTACTTACAATCTCTTTGGTGCTTTTGAGGCAGCCATATAGTTAAAACTCTCATTTGGCTGAGTGGAACCCATATACGCCAATTCAGATGACTTTGAACTGAATTTTTCCATAAGAGACTGCAGGGCTTCCCTAAGGTCTCTGTCATCAAGGGGTTTACCATATGGTAGTGCCTTGTGCTTGTATCCCTCCTCATAGCCCCTGCACCAGGATCCACAACTAGAATGTTCACCTATACATACATGTAAATAAATTCTTTAAAATGAATTCATATATATACACATAGCCCTCTGGAACATCATGGTTTAAAATTAACAAGATAATCTGCAGTCATATTACATAAAATTAAAAAAAAAACCTGTCATATTTTAGTTAAATAGCAACATTTGTATAAAGCTTTTATTACACACCATACAAATGAGGAACTATACTGCTTAATGCATCAGCCAGTTGCTCTGGTTGGCCTTTGTTTTGGGAAATACTGTAGGTAAAACACCTCTCAATGTGGGAGCGGACTTTCGTGTTGCGCAGTAACTTGTGTGCCTTGCTCAACTCTATGAGGGAAGCTGTAAAGCCTTTTCTTGTGTGGTTACTATCACATCGCTTAGTAATATTTTGGTCCACTGTTGACTTTACTCTAGCTATAGTCGTACTGTCATTGTCCATCACAAGAGTTGATACCTTTAAAAAAAAAAGCATGTTAGTTGTATAAGACTACCTTTGAATTAATCTTAAACTTGAGCACAACTTTTATTAGTAATTTACTTTTTCTCCCTGGTCCAAAACAGACTGCAGCATTTCACAAGCCATGGCTGGTTCCATTGACTTGGCCGATCCTTTCCAATTTTTCTTGCAGTTATGCTTTCTTGGTGTTACATTTTTTTCCTTGGCGGCGCTGCAGATACGGCATTTCTTACTTTTCAGTGCATAACCAACACATTTACCTGTTTTGTTGCCTATCAGACTGGCATGACCTGATAAATGAATTTGAATTGATTGTTCATTTGTACACAATGAAATTCATTATATACCGGTAATTTTTTATTACTGGTAGAATTTATTTTGTTTGCCCTACTCAATGTTGTAAAAAAACCTTTTAAAAAGCCTTTAAATTATTTTCCTAAAATAATATAATACATGTACCACAACTCACCAGTAAGACTGTTAATTATATGCCCTTCCAGTTCCTCGTTTCTGCCAAGCTCCATCAAAGCTTACAACAATGCCATCCTCATGTGAATCAGTCCTTACATAAAAAAAGGTCAACTTAACAATTGGATCGACTCTGCTCATAAAAAAATAAATGTAAAGGTAATTTCAATTCTTTGTTTCTACAACTTAATTATGCAACGACATTGTTGTATAAACTTACAAAGCTACTTCATTTGCCAGATTTCTTTTACATGATGCATTTGCCATGACTTCAAGTTTTTGCCCCACTTCTCTCTCTCTTTCTTTCAAGTTTTTATGGCATATTCCAGGAATATTAAGAACAGCAAGTAAGGTATTTATGTGGCTTTCTCCAAACCCTCCATTGATCATTCCTTAGCAAAACGGAAAATATTGCCATTAGTACAACCATCAAACATTACCTTATTAGAATGGCTAAAGCCTTACACACATAGTTTTGACATATGTAAGACACCCCTGATCAAATAATGTATTCATGCTATAGTATGATATATATACACATCTAATTACCTATTGATTGCTCAGATTGTGCCAAAAACCTTTGTCAGAGCATGCATATTTTTTTATGAATAAACAGATATCAGAACAAATATGTATAGCATATATATCTTTCTCTTCCCATACATTTATCGGCTTATTGATAGAAATTCATAGGCCTGTGAAAATACATAAATATAATTTTACAGCGGTGGCCCTACCTGCAGCTAGTTTTGTATTCGCATCCCAGGCCAACCCTCCTTTTTCTGTTCTGTGGCGGCTTCCTGTAGCAACGTCATTAATTAGCTCACAGTTTTCACATTTTATATTTAATATGTGCGAAAGTCCAAATTTCTTTTCACTTATGCAGTTGTGAAGTTGTAAAGGAAATTGGCAAAGCTTGCAAGCTCTTAGGCCGTCTGCGAGCATGCCCAACTCCACAATTCGTCTCCCCACACGCCAGTCATAAGTATTTTCATCGGGAACAAATGAATCTTCATCAACTTCATCACTACACACTATAACCTCTTCCTGGATGCCGTAATAGTCGTGGTCAATGTGCACTGGAATATCACAATCCGTGTCACATGTTTCATCCATATGCTTCTGAACTGGGGGTAAAGGATCGCCATTACTACTAGCTAAGCGCGAGTTTAAACCTTTTCTCAAACCTAGTACCTTTTTCCCGTGTCCTTTCTTGGCAAATGTGCCATTTTTCTTTCGCGAGACGTCTTTCTCTCCTGCAGACATTGTGAAACCATAACCGGATTTTAATTTTAGCCACTAAAATTAAAGCTGATAACGGTAAAAATATTCCGGAATACTGCTCGTGCGATTGTTGAAAATTGATGACGTCACACGACAATCGAAAGACCTTAAGTCATTCTGAAAAATCGGTGTTTAACCTATGATGCGATGTAGACCTTAAAACACTTCCAGTGACACGAAAGAATAGCTGTATACTCATGTACCAAAAATATTGAGAGGCGTATAATGCAAAACATTTTTGCGCTGTTAATGATTCAAGTAATTTATACAAAGCTATTTGTCTTTTCATCTATAATTTTTCTGCCGACATTAACAAAAATTGAGCATTGATGAAGTCAGTTGACACATTTACATATATAGATAATGTTTCCAAGTAGTATTGAAATTGGCAAAACATTGTTACTGATGATAGTTATGAAGCGGTTTCTATACATTGTAGTCCTTCATCATGAAATAGCTTGACCTTTTTCAGGAAATAGAGAAAATCTAGAGATCAGCATGCTGGAATGCGGACTGCATATACTAAACGAACAGGGTGTCGAAGACGAACGTTCGAAGAAAATATTTCAATCCACGAAACTGTTAACAGTGTCAACTCTTTGAGTATACGAGTAGGTGCAAAAATGCAAGCATTATTTAAAACAAAAGAGGGCCAATGGACTAAAACATTCACCTGAATATAGATTCCTAGGTAGTTTTTGTATTGTTTTCTATATTTTGTAAAAAAAAAATGTATTTAAACTTATGATATAAAAAGGTATTATTTGGGAAATGGTCTTACATTTGCGGGTAACAAGTGTGCATCACATATAAAGTACAAGCATTCTAGTACCACATTTCGATGGATATAAACCGCAAATTAAAAGACGCTGTCGATATCGGGTTGAACATCGACATACCTCCCCGCAACAGTCAATGATATTTGTCATTCACGTTCTGTGAAAATGTTCTGATTACAATTATAAATGATTCATCATAAATTAGATGCACTTGAACACTTGTAATTTTATTTTTGTAGTGTAACCTTCATGACTACCGGACAGTCATTAGGTATTGATTTTCCTCATTTTTTTATCCTTTCAGTTTTGATGTGTTAAACGTCAATTTTTTTAATTTCAATAAAACAGAGTGTACTGATGATTACACCCCATTAGCTATTGATGTTTTTGTCCAATTATAGATAAAAAATACATGTAGTACAAAAAGCGATCCATGTGAAATCAATTTTATTTTTATCAATGATAGTTCAAAAGAACATTGTTGTTAGAAATTATATGTTAGATTAGAGAATCTCAATTCACAGTTACATTATCAATTCTTTTTTAAACAAAAAAAATTGAAGCATTTTAATTCTTAGTCTCGATTATTAATATCAAAATATCAAATTATCAAATTATTATACAGGTTTTGCAATAAATATTAACATGCATCTGAAAAACACAGAAATAATACCAATCTGCAACGTAAATGATGTCTTAATTTTTTAATTACCACTTTCTTGAGAAAAAAGGTAATATTTTGCAAGGAGAGAATGTAATTTACATTTTATTTTGATCAACTTTTCTTTTTGTAAATCATCTTAATAACATGTGTCTGAGTTTTAAAAGTATTTATTGAAACTCTCGAATGTTGCCCTCCTGTATTCTTAATTGAATATCGGTATATGCCTAGTTTTTGCAAAACTCCATTAAGCATTTTTATCCACAAGAGCCGAATGCTCAGATGAACTTTTCTGATTAGAATTTGGTCGTAGTTTTTTGTTGTTTTAAATTGAGAATTTACCGGAAGGTAGTAAATATAAAATTTAATTCTATAGTATTTATTGCGCTTGGGTAAATTCAAAATTTACAACAAGACAGTTGTCTGTCGATAATTTTGTCTTCATAAATTTTTCAGATTTTTAAAAATCTTTTCCGCCAAAATGACTAGGTCAAGTTCAACCAATCTTGGCTCTTATGCAAAGAATCCTTGCCTCTTTTTAACTTGAAGATAAGGTAGAATAACTGAAATACTGTTAATATGATTTTCTCAAAACCTATTAGGCCATAAAAGCTGAAACTTGTGAACTTTTGTGGAATCTTCCTCAGTTAGTGTAAATTCAAGCTTTTACAGAACATGGACGATTAGAAAAAGAATCTCTTGTGATGAACATCTTCTTGCAAGAAACCACACAGCCGGAAAGAATGAAACTTAAACCATCCTCAGGTGTTGTAGATTTACGTTCGTTCAAATCATACCATATACCCCGTAATCAGACAGTAGTTTTTTTTTGTCAATCCACGCTTACTCCGTCAAACAACTGGCCAACCTCAATAAACCTCAATAAACAAAGTAAATTGCCACTGTAGAGAAAATGAAATTAATTTTCATAGGGACGTCCTGAAATCTTTCGAAGACATTTTCTATACTATTGTTGGTTATTGGTGCAATGGATTGCATAATTTCTGACAAGATTGTAATTTAATTAAACGACAGTCATGTATCATTAAGTACTTCGGCGTGGAAAGGCCAGATAAAAAGAATAATAACCGTTATTTGTTCGGGCGAGTAAGATATTTTTTCGGATAACAAATAAAGACGAATTAGATATTTGTTCGGACGAATACAAGTCTAATATCTCAACAACAATCTGTGAAAATTTCATACTCTTTCATAAAGTACAAGTTATTAAATTCATAAATTTACAAACACCTACATGTATGCAATGCTTACAACATGTCCACTTGAACACTACTCACTTGAAAACATACACATTTTTCATTTGGCCTGTAGTGCGTTGTTAGCCTTTAAAGCAAAAATTTATATACAATATCAATTACAGATATGTTTCAAGTTCCTAAAACAGCATCTTATAAAATTCTTAAAAAATTCTTTATTTTGTTGCAGGTATCACAACACTATTTCTCTGAAGGTTCACGTCAAAACGTGGCGGACAGAATATAGAACCCAGTCTTGCTGATCTGTGTTCTTGTTTGACTTCTCAAATACTTGGAGGGCTGCCTCTTTTTACCCCTATGGCCAGGACCTCTGCGACGCCCATCCTTGGCTTTGAATTGCGCACTCTTACTTTTGCTCTGTCCCTTCATTTTCTAATTTGCTGCTTGCTTTCTGGTAATACTCAGTAGAATGTCTTATGGTCAAGCATTCAGCAGCTTTTATTTGTTGTCAGGATCTTATGAATTGACCATGACTAATTTATGTTTCTTCAGCCTCCAGTGATTGGCTCTTGTGTGAGCACCATGCCAAATTGGACCTTCATGGTTTATTAGAGTGGCAGAGTGGCAGATTCTTAATGTCTTTGCAGTAGAATGGAAGCCAAGGTATTTATCTTTGTTTAAATTCATGTTTTGAATTAAAAACACAACACACCGTTTTGGATTAATAAATCTATTTCATAATTTTATCATATCATAAGCAATATTTACACAATGAAATGTTAAAAAAATACATACACTGCTCAAAGAATCACATGAAACACAGGCAAATACAAGTCTAATATCTCAACAACAATCTGTGAAAATTTCATACTCTTTCATAAAGTACAAGTTATTAAATTCATAAATTTACAAACACCCATGCAATGCTTAAAAAAATGTCCACTTGAACACTACTCACTTCACTAAAATTTGTCATCCAAACACTGAATTATTAAACATTCAATGATTGATTTGTGCATTAAAATTAGTGAATTAAGATAGTACCCTAGCTAATTCACATCATGATGTCCTTCATGTATATTGTACATACCGGGGTGTATAATTTAATCTGAGTTTGTCTGACAAATGTCTTACATTTAGGGTGCATTGCATATTTATGATTGTGAATACAGATCAGTACTTCCTATTATGCATAATTTTTGAGTATTTACCGTAAAATGCATATTGCTCCAAATAATTTATCTATTTGCTTTTACTTTTATGGCCGGTTGGGGGTAATCTGAACATTTATTGTATTTTTTAATCATATACGAATGGTTTACACAGTTTTTTTTTTTTTGGGGGGGGGGGGGATGAATTAGAATGGGGAAATATTTTACAATGTGTCTGTTAAAAATTAGGATGTCTACAAAATTAATGTTTGATTATCTTTTGTTTTATATTGAATTATTTTTTTTTTTTGATAATTGATTTGAATTCTGGGAACGAAATGACCTGGCTATGAGTATGTAAGGCTACGATTTGAGATGAAACCTAAAAAAACGAAATTTGATATTGAAAGTAGGAGAAAAACGTCTTTCGTGTTTTGAAAAAGTAATCAGAAAGCAAATTTAATTCAAATACATGATGTTATTTTAATAACAATGGATTAAAACTGCTTCACTGTCGAAACACGTTTTTTGTCCAATCAGATGTCCTGAAATTCATTTGATCGGATCTAGTGCAACTGTTGAAAGTTGTAGGAAACAAATATTTAAGAACACACTAGGTAAGTTTGAATGTATTTATTACTCATTAAACAAAGTTGATAAATTATCACCAAACGTGAAGTTAGTACGAGATTCAAATTCAACATGGATGCCGTTGATGTCACTGCGTGTGAAGTTATTCTTTTTTCCTCCATCTTGGAAAAGTTTTTCAACTTCATAAGTATAGAGTGTAATTTCTATTTTTAGACATATATACACGTGTTGTCTAGGGAGAGCTTCGGGCCCGTGAGAGGGCTTCGCCCTCTATAAAATGTGTCCGCTTAATGCCATAACAAATGCATGTAATACAGCTCCCACCTTTTAGCGGAATGGAATAACATCTATTTACCTATTATTTACATTAAAATATATATCAATATGAGCATTAATATTTATTTTGCTTTAATATTTATTTTGCCGTGGTTTAGCTACATAACATGAAGGGCATCGCCTCGTAGGATCTAAAAGCCGGGTTTACATGAATTAAAACAATAATTGTAGAGTGAGTTTATGATAAGTTATATTATGCATCATGTAAGTTTGGCGTACAATATTGTGTTAAAATTATGATTATTGAAAATTAATTTTATTCAGATCCAATAGATAGAATGATTCTACTTTATCTTGATTTTTCTAGTACCAATAATCAGCAACGGATATGCACAGAAAAGGAACTTTGCTATGGATTTTGTATGAAATATGTTATCTTTTTGTGGTTGTCCAGGTTATTGTCAATTCTAAGAATGGGGTAAATGTTATCTGTAAAGGGTTATAAACACAGAGTGTATGCTATTTTACTGTTCATACAACGGATGTTATTTATTAATAACTTTACACCGTTTCAGATGTGGTTTTTTTTAAATAGTAATTCTTAATACTTAAATATATAAATGTGTAATAGATAACAAAAAACTCTTTTTTTTTAAATTCAAAGGTGTTAATGTATTTCATAGATAGTTTTAGATGTTTGTGTTATGGAAATAGGACCAAGTACTCAAAGGGAGACAGACGAGAAAATGGAAATCCGACCGTAATGAGGAAGAACACAACTCCTCCAATTTCATTTCTATAATAAAGATCATTAAAAAATATTTTTAGTAAATTAATTTTAAACAACAATAAAATATTGATTGTAAACTTGATTCAATTTACTGATGAAGACAATAAAAATTCAAAATACAAAGTTATAGTTTTTGTTCATATCATAGCGACGGAAACAGTAAATAACAATACTTTATAAAACGTATTTGTTTTAAACCCGTTTCTCTCAACCAAAAAATGTCTTTCTACTTATTAGAAAGCTTAAATATTGGAATGTGGTCATTTTTAACGTTTAACGACCAAAATTATTACCTCATAATACTCAAAGAATGATTCCTTATTTCTTAATTATTGCCCTTTGTATCTATTATTGAAATTTACAAAAGCTCATGATGTTTTTTCCGGTTAAACTATATACATAGGATAGTTCCCGAACGTACGGCTTTAAAATTGCATTAAACAGATAGCCTGAATCATTTTATTTAATTACAAACAATTCAAATTCATCATAACACTTGTCCATAACTGTGACGTTTATCATATACAGTGTCGCGAACTTTTTTTATTATCTCCCATTGATAATAATAAAGGAGCACAATATAAACGGACCTTTTATTACAGTCCTATATCTGTATGTATATATTTTATGAATTCTTATCAATACAATTTGAATCAATGAAAGATATCTTTCCTTTGACAAAAATAAACCTAAATTCTTCAGACATTGTCTTAATTATATTTCTTTATACTATTGATAAGAAAAACATTTTTTATTAGGGTCTTCCGTTTCCAACGGAAGACCCTATTGTTTTTGTTAGGTTTCTTTTTCTCTATTTTTCACTATTATTATTCTTTTTTTTCTTAACATTTTTCTTAAAACTCAAATATCTCAAATATGCTACAATGGATTTTTATGAAAATTTCACGAATAATACAAAATATCAAGGTCTTTTATCATGTACATTTTTGTTGATGACGTCACTCCCGATCGGCCATTATATTCGTTCTTCTTTTTGTAAAAGGTGATCTTGTCCTCCCTTTTTCGCAAAAACGATTAAAGATAGAAAATTGAAAGTTTCAGGAATGGTAGATTTTTGAATTTCTAGCGCCGATCAGGTAAAATTACGATCGTCCGTCACTTCCGGTCTGCTCAAACAGCATTTTTGGAAAATTGTGTTTTAAATTTCTTTTAAATCAAATAATCTACAATTTTCCCCATAAGAATATGTTTTAAACTTATCCAATTTTAATATGAGCAGGTCGTCTTATACTTCCGGTTGTCACCAAGATGATTCTAATATTTCTATTTTTGGAATTTTAAAGCATATGCGTTTTGTTGACATTCTTGTTCTGAATACAAAACTAAAAACCGTTTTAAAATCGGACAACACATTGCAGAGATATTGAAGGTTAAAAATGACGTTTTCCGGTTTGTAGGTTGAAAAATTAGTTTAAAAGGAAGTTAATATGATAGTAAATCGTACCAAATGTCAACAGTTTAATTGAACCCTATTAATTCAAAATCAAACGAAAGACCCACTTGTTGCTGGCAACTAGGTGCTTTCAGGTAATTCAGGCATTCTCGAGAAATTAAGCGTCAAAGTTCTGAAGCGAGAATCTGAGTAGCTCAGTTGATAGAGTCGTGGACATGGCCCAGGTGACCCGGGTTCAAGCCCCGATTGCCGCAAATTGTTTTTTTTACTATTTTTGGCTTAGATCTACGATTTTATCTTTGAAGTGATAAGTTTAATCTAACCTATTCAAAAATCGGACGGAAGACCCACTCGTTGCCCGCAACGAGATCGTGTCTAGTTTTATTACTTTATTTTGCTTTGAAGCTAAAGATCAAGACATATTAGGTTACAGTCAGTTCAAGCATATCTTTTACAACATACACCATATCATAGCATAGCATTAACATCTCATAGCATAGCATTGGAATCTCATACCATAGAATACAATCGCATTCGTCATATCATACCATAGCATACCATAGCATAGCATACAACATTATTTTAACTCGGTTTTAAATGTTTTTATTTGAAAAAATAAATGTTTACATGATAGAGTTGTGGTAAACTTAGGCTTCTTATTTTTTTTACTTTCAAATGTGTGGAACTCTTCTGTGTATGGAGGCGTTTTTGTTCAAATCTCATAGCATACCATAGCATAGCATAGCATACCATATCATTAAGCCCTTCATTTCAATTTCTCATAGCAAAGCATACAAATTTCATAGCATAGCATACAAATCTCATAGCATATCATTAAAATCGCATACCATAGCATAGCATTCAATTGTAAAAGATATGCATGAAATGACTGTAACCTAAATAACATACGTTCACAATCATGTAAAGTTTTACACATCTGTGTACATTTGTATTCATGTGTTATGATAACGTTTGTCGTAGGAGAAAAAATTATAACAAATTTGGCAGAGCAAATACAGAATTTATGATGGAATATATCACCCCGTCTTGTGACAAACCAGTACCATTTTTTTGATTTACAATGAAAATCCTATATCCATATCTTCTTCCACGGACGATCTTTATGTGCATTTAAAACATCCTAGCGTTATAATTTTAAACCGGAGAGACAGTTTATTTTAACCTTTAAAACACAGTGTCGGTCAAGCTTGTACAATTTGAAAAAAAATCGAGATTTTATTTTTAGTAAATATGAATGCTCTTTCATCTTTATGGATATCTGGATGTAACCAATTTTACTTTCAAACCTTTGTGCCATTGTTATTGTTGAAAGATTAAAGCAAACATCATGTGTGTATGATCTTAGTTAGATCCAAACAATAGTTGTTTATTAAATAACGTGTCATTTGTGTGATGTCTAGCTGCAAAATGTATAAAAAATAAATTGGACTGTGGCAATACGTATTATGAGAGTTTCCCATTCCCATTTAGATGTTAATCAAGCATTGATTATGCGTTTAATCACGATAACTTAATTGTCTCTTGAACCCTTTTAATTATGGGGGCATATTATTCAATAAACACATTTGATCTCGGTCAGTACCAGTCTCTGTGTCTAACAGAAGACTCAAAGAGCACACAATTCTTCCTCATTATCCATAAAATTTAATTGGAAACCTCCGGTTTGTGACTATTTCATGAGTGACTATGTGTACCATGTATATAATTACCATTCATAATGACACTTGAGAGGCCGACTGGAGTTAGCTATGCAAGTGATATAATAAAAAAGCAATGTATGTACGATTTAATTATTTGTCCTTATTATATGCTAGTTTGTATGCTTCAATATTTACATTTTCATCTGTCTTTGTCTGTGATAAATATTTTGAAGCCTATAGCCCAAGCATTTCACAAAAGATGAGCGACATTGAATGAGCGCGTCCTATTGCATAACCAAATAGAAAGAAAAACGGTATTGGCTGACTACGATGTAATACAAAGGATGTGCAACATGAAAAATAGTGGTTTTGAAATGTTGTTTTACAGTGCTAAAATAATTGGAAATGATATAAATATAAGTAAAAAGGAATCAGTCTTTGAATGTTATGAGGTGATAATTTTCAGTCAGAGCGTGGTCAAATCTATCACAAAGCCTTCGTATTTTATTGGAATTAACCAAGCCCAAACCATAATCATCACCTCATGATATTCAAAGAATGATTCTTTATTTCGTAAATAATCGGCAGGTTCGCAAAGACAGCAAGATATAACACTATGTTGGAAAAAAAAAGATTTTATAGAAATTAATTTTGTTTTCGTTTTAATTTTAGAATGCAGACCGTTACAAGTTTACATGAGTATTTTAACGGGAGACAATGTTTAATGCATTTAGTTGTGCAAAATTGGTTGTGCGGTTATATTAAATAGGTTATCATCAAGATATTTCGTAGAAAAATAATATTCAAAACAAAATCACTACATATCTACATATAATCTAGTTCATCAAAGATTTAACAAATATATGCTAGTTTTGACATTTCATTGCAGTTATTATGAAATTATACATATCCCTATAATTGTTAACATGCTCCAAAAGAGTGGGGGCATTTCCTTTAAAATCATATTTCTATTTGTTAAACAAAAATAAAAGTGATGCTTGCTGCCTTTAAAAAGAATAGAAACTCAAAAATATTACAGTTAAAATTATTAAATCTGTTGGTATATCAAAAAGCAATCGGTATCGACAGAAAATGAACGACCCAAGAGACCCAAAAGCAGGGATAGGTCAAAGAAGAGTCGGTACCTTTCTAAAGCTGGTTAAAAATTCGAATTCCCTCATAATGGGCTGAGAATCGTAAAAAAGATTGGTCAGACTGCAACTGTAGAAAACCATATTCGGAAACCCACTGATATATTTACTTACAGTTGGTCAATATGTTAAACCCTTTTTGTTTTCATATACAAAATGTATATATTTATCATATTCACCAATTAAAAACAAAAGATTAAATCGTTTAGTTTGTGAAGTGTGAAATTGACAATCATGATATGAAACATGAAACAAGTTAAAGCACTTACAAGACTGGTAAGATATCTATCTCAGAAGTGTACTGCTTATCAGCATATCCAGTTTTTTTTCGCGTGTCACACAATATGCTAAAATGGGGGAAATGTGAACCATTTTCAATTTGCGTTAGTTCCTTTTTTCGATATATGAAACGTCTTATAGAAAATGATACAAAATATAATTTCTGCTGATTCAATAATTTGCGATTTAAAAAGATTGGAAATAAGCAAAAATTAGATCATCGTAATAATTGTCTGACATACGGTATATTTTAGATATGGTATTAACATCAGTAATAAGTGTGGTGTATTCAGAAATTGTTTTATTTTACATATTTAATTTAAAATTACATTTATCTTGTTTAAACAATTATTAATGTTTAAACTATTATTTGGTTTCATTCTGATGTATTTAATTTTGGTCTATATTGGTTGTCGAGGAATTGGGAATTTTTTTTCAGTAGGCATTTTCATGTCAGTAGGCACTGACATGTTCTAAATTTTGTAATCCATGCATCCGGCAGTTAAAGCTCACACTTAATATCAGTTTTTATTTGATTGGAAAGAAAATCAAACTTTTCTGGTGTAACAGTATTAAAGGGTATTTCGAGGGGGGATGGGGGATGAACGCAGATCTATTATTATATAAGATTAACAAAGCACATATTGGGTAGTAACTCCTTGGTAAAATCATCAACAACATCAACATTATTTCATTATTAAATATGGAACAGTTATATCATGACACAAAAATCTCTTCCATCAGAAGATGCCTTTCACAATTTTACAAAAGGTCAGGTTTACTCACGTAAACTGTAAAAAACCGTAGATGATACGTTTGTCTGTTATCAACATATGGTTACCTTTTGCAGTGTTAATCTAGGTTTACTAAAACTTTTATTATGTTACCATGGAGACCGTTAAAAATTATTGAAATGGTTTTTTTTACGATTTTTTAACATTTAAAAACCGAATTTTATAACCATTTAAAGGGGCATGGTTATGATTTTTGTCAAAAACTCTTTTTACGATTTTAATGTTTACCATGTTTCTGTCAGGTATTTATAATAGGCAACCAAATCGTTGAGTTATAAGCGAGTTTACAATTCGTTGTTATGTATACAAAGCTTTTGTTTACATTTTGAATGTTTTTTTTTTATAAATCCATATCAACGGCAATTGGTTTAAAAATTTAATTTTTTTTTAAAAATTGCACTAAAGTTATTTTTTTTCTCAACAATTGATGTTTTTATATTTTATAGTCGATTAACAGCTAGTCAAAAATGCCTTATAACATTAGAATTTTCTTTATTTATCATTAGCAACGGTAATTAGTTATACTTCTAAATTTTTTATGACACAAACGTAATGGTTGGTACATAATTTTTTTAAGATTTGCAACTAAATCTCAAATCAATGAAGACATCATATTTTGAAATGCGCTTTGCATTAAAATTGTATCTTTTTCTTGAAAAATTGCATTTTTTTCATAACATATTCTATCCTGGAAACCTAAGATTAATATCATTACCCTCAGTATGTTCTCTTGTAAATACCTGGTTTTTTTTTCAATTTTAACAAAATTGTTATGACAAAAATCATAGAAATAGTAATTGAACACAGTATCTACAAACATGAACTAAAAGTGACAATTTTTATTCCCGCGCTTGCATTAGTTATCTCCTAGTACGAACATATTTGTAAGCAAAAAACAGATTATTTAACATATATTTAAGTCTTCACGAACAGTCATTTTAATCAATTATACAATTTTATTATGCAATATATATGTTAAAAAAACAACAACACATAATACATATCGCCAATAATATCCGTGTTATACAATAGAAATCAAAATTGCAATAACAAGTAAACTATTTCGGCTGTGGTACTTGAACTTAATTAAAACCTAAAATGTCAATCAATTATTTACATCATTGACACCTTTCAGTAACGTTAAAGCGATTCTATTGGTTCCTTTGTCTAATTTAACGTTAGAAATGGATGTACATTTAAATTACCCAATCATTTCCGTGTTAATTTATCGAGATTGTTTTATCGAAAATAAAGATTTATTTACTGAGCCTTAAAATGAATGGAACTTATGGTATCTTCTGGTCGTGTCTCCTATATGGGGTGTGTTTAATTGGTATGACTGATGGTTGTCCCGCTGGCTGTTCTTGCGATGAGGGAACGTGTAAAAGAGTGAATTGCCGGGGACGAGGCCTAAAAAACGTTCCGACGGGGATACCAAATGATACCTGCTCTCTGTAAGTAATTGTCATATTTATTGTATACCCGTATACTTATACTACATGTAGAACTGATGATAATAATGATAACGAATAAAATGATTTACGTAAGAAACATAAAATAAACCAATTACAAATAAGTAACTAAATCATAATGCCTCTGTATGTTTATAAAATTTACTTTTACCTCTTTATCGTTCATTATAGGATTTTGAAGATTTCTTAAAATATTTTATGCATATTGATGATTTCTGTTAAGTTCGCGAGAGTTATCTTTCCTGCGTTATTGTCAAAGTTATACAGCATTTTCATATATGGACACAAAATCAACGTCGCCGGAGGTAACCAATGAATTTATTCCGCGGTAAAATCTTGGGAGCGTCATTTTAATAGCGTGGGTTCTCACTTCTTTCAGCACGCCGATAGCTAAGCATTGAAAATTTTCAAAGCGATCTATAAACCACCTCCACCCCTCCACCTTCCTTTTTTATGAACATGTTTATAAAAACGAAAAATTCTTGTGTATTTTCTTTTTTCTTTATTAAGCATGGCGCTTTCAGACCACAAGGATCATGTTTTTCATAAATTATCTAATCAATCACATCATTGATTACATCAGTAATGGGAGTTATGGATTATTTTAGTTGTAAAATATTATGGGTAAAGAATTAAATAATTATTCATAATTTTATGATTAATTTAATGAACTTATTAATTAATGTTATATAATCATCTATTGTCATTTTCCTGATTATTTCAAACCAAATTTGGTTAACCATAAAGTCACAAAAGTGGCAGAGTGCAACATACCTAGTATGTGTTATGTGATGTTTTTCTGTACAAAGATGAAGGGCTCAGGTGGTTCAATTTCGAGCGGATAGAGGTTAATTATTTCATGAGTGAGAAATAATGCTATATGCAGTAATGGTCTATTTTGAAAAATATCAATTATGGATAAATTATATTTATATCAACCGGGTATAATTTCTTCCATTTCTTACGGAAACTCTTAGTTGATTCATAGCTTTATAGAAACAACCAGACTAGAATTTACACACTCTGTTTATCGATTGGTCGAAACCTACAGCGACCTGTGAAAAATTCATGGACTGCACGGATTATTCATGATGATGTCAGACTCGATTTCTCAAAGAAAACGGTTTGACTCTTTTAGCTAACGTAATGCTTTACGTGAACATTAAGAGTAATTCTGTTAATTTTAATCACTTTGAATAATCAATTTATTAATTTGTTAATAGAGAGATGTAAATACAAGTCTTTTTTTCATAATTTATGTGAGTTGTGAAATCAGCGACCATTGCGGAAAAACATTACACACTATAGTAACCCGCTAACGTATGTAGTGTATTTTTTCTGTAGTGTCGCCGCCTTCATATTACACATGAATCACAAAAGAAAGATTATTTTGTTGAAATAAAACATTTAAATAATTCATTCTTATTCATAACCCTGTCTTGTCCATGTTATCGTTCCGTAGTAATATTCAAATCATTTTTGTTAAAAAATGTGAGAAAATTAAGTTGACAATTATTTTCCTAAAACATATTCTTTTCTAAATACATGTATTATAATTGCTTTAAGATGGCTAATTAGTCCATACATTATTATTATTTTGGTTCTCTCGCTAATATTTATTTTTAAAAAAGATTAGATTGGGCTGTGATGTTTTTCTTTTAATTTCATAAAATAGCGAGGTTATAAGGCAAAAATATATATACCTTGCAATGCATATATCGGTCTTAGATTTATTAGCTTAAAGTAAATGAAATACTGAAAATTCCTTATTTCAAACGAGTACTTCTGCTTTATATCGAAAGATGATGAAGTTGCAAACGCTGAGTTTTTATCATAGTTCCATTAAGGTATCCGATCCATATTAGGACCAAATTTTTCCAACCTTGGATATCCATCATATATATAATACTTTGATATTTATTAAAAGCATTTAAGAGTAGAAAAAGATTCACCTAGAGAAATTTTCAAAAATATTATTAACTAAGCAGTAATTTATTAATGAAGAATGCATTAAGGTCTATGGAGACAAGCACATTTTATAAGATAAAAAAGTAATTACTAGATATATCAAAAATGCTGTGGTGGAAAGATGTATTTTATCTTAAGGATCACAAAAACTATTGAAAATAAATTTTAAACCGTGTAGATTTTTTAAAATATAATTTTTATAGAATAAAAACAAAGGGGGGCAACTCTTAAAAGAAAGGAAAAGGTCAATAATTGGGACACATTTTACTCTTACATATTGATACTTAAATAGGAAAATTATGTCCAAATATACTGAGTATTAAGCTCATACATATCTGTTATGCACCAAAATTCTTTGAATCTGAGGCTATTATGGATCGGATACCTTAAGTTGATATGTGTCCGAGAAATAAAAGCGAGATTTTGAAATCCACGAGATGTGCTTTTCGCAATATTACGCAGATATTAATTCCTTACATTTAATAAGCCCTGTGTTTAATCATTATGTGATATTAAGTACCGCGCGAGCTGCAGGACATTAGGACTCCTCCAACATGTATTTGTAGTTAAACGATGTTCCTTTTCAAATCAAAACTATAAAATCATTGCTGTCGCGATCATAACTATACTTAACTATAGTTGGCGGCCATTTGCACTTTGTTATAATTTAGTCTGGATCATAGGGATGTTTGCAATAATGTTCTTTATACATGTATAAGGCAAGCATTTCAATTATTCGAGTATCTAAAATGCGGTCCTAAATCCTGTAATTCGCAAGCGCAATATAATTTTTTTAAATTCATATAGTGATGAGATGGACAATGCGCAATTTTAAATCAGATGCGCGCGGGGAATTATTTTGTGATGGCCAGACCTTGAAATATTTTCTCAACTCACACGAAAACGACCTGATACTAGGATAGCAAGTATTATAGAGAAGCACAATGTTTAGAGATGTTTAGAGACGTATTCATGTGAATTAGACGAAAATAGGCTATTTGATGAAAAAATACGATGTTTCAAATTTAATTCAGTAGAAAAAACAAGTATTCCTTTTAAAGGAATGATCGGCAATAATGATATATTGATAGCTAGAAGCAATCAACATGATAAGTTTGATGTAAAATAAATAAAAAAGTACTGTATTTTTACAAAAAATAGAATATTTTGAATCTGTACACCATAATTTCATCATTATAAACCGTCAACAAATTTAATTTCGAAATAACTTTGGGGAAAACCGTTCGTAAACTCCTTGTCTAGTTTTATATTTTTAACGTAGTTATTAAATGTTAATGTAACTTCTTCTTCTTTAGAATTTACGTATAGAAAGAATGAGTTGTATTAAAATAATTTAATGCGACTGAAAAACATTGAATGCCATCATAACTTGCCATTCAGGTCGCATTATAACGTAACCTTGTTTATAAATCAAGCCATCTTCCTAGCTTCTATTATACAACATCAATAGATCGAGGTCAGTTCATGGAGCATATTCTTATGATTGAGGTCAGTTCATCGAGGTCAACTGAATTACTGAATGAATCTTTCGATCGAAATTCTTACGCGTGAGACAAAATGTGCATTTTTGAATTAAAAGGTCGAACTGTATTTTATGTGTGTTTGCATCTCTTAAGGTAAATGAATTTAAATAAAACTGAGTAAAATGTTATAAAACTACTAAACAAAACTTCAAGTTTTTATAAGAACTACTTATGCAAGCGGAATGTGTGCGCACGTGGAAGCACTTGCCGGATGCCTCATATGGACACAATAGTGATCGGCCGAAGCCGATCACAACAAAAGACCTAGCGAATTAGAATTCGGAATATGCAGTTCACAAGCGCGATACTTTAACCACGTGCACTGAGCTCTGAATATTAAGAAAAAAAATATCGACTTCATGAAACATTTAAATTGTGTTGTGTTGAACATATTTTATTGACTAATGCCAAAAGGATTGGACACAAGTTCCAAAAACTTAGAATGTCCTCTCCTTGTACATAATATATTACAGTGCCATACAATGCCAGTTAACATTGATAACAGTTATAAAACATGTAATGAAATACAAATAAATCATTAGTTTTAAATCTAGAATTAGAATTAGGTTGGATAAGAAAGTTATGCAAATAATTTAAAAACTTAGATAAATCTACCACACTTTTGTATAAATGTATGAACTTCTTTAAATATTTTTATGTTTTCATCATAAGATAAAGTGTTGTCACCCCAAAGTAACAAATGTACATCAATTATATTCAAAAAGTTCAGTGATAAAAGATTATACATAAATGATTGTCTTAATGATGAATATTTTTTACAAACGAAGAACAAGTGATGTGCATCTTCTAAACTTCCACATGAACACATTGGGTTGGCTATTATGTTACACCGATAAAGATCACAATTGAGAACACAATTATGCCTTAATTTTGTATGAATGATATTCAAGAATCTTTTACCAAAAGAAAAATACTTAGGAGGTTTTGTATAATTGCTCTGTAGTGATTTCTTAAAAATATTTAACGAAGTAGCTTCCTTGGTATTATTATTCAGACTATTCCACTTACGAATAGTGTCAGGAAAAAATGACTTATTAAAAGCTTCTAATCTACATCTAGGCAAAGAATAGTTTGAGGAGTTTCTAGTATTATAGTTGGAAGTGACATTTCTAATTCCAGGAGTTATGTCTTTTAGATAAGAAGGAACAAGATTGTTATGAATTTTGAACATAGTAGATAATTTAAGGCGGTCTCGTCTCGTTATTAATGGTTCCCATCCTGTTTCCAAATATAGAGAATTTCTTGAGGCTATGACTGAAAGACCTGAAACTATTCTTGCTGCATAAAGTTGAACCTTTTCAAGCTTATCCATATCAAATTGGGTACATCCAGACCAAACTTCAACAGCATACTCTAGTTGTGGTCTTATAAATGATACATACATTTGTGCTAAAATATCTCTAGATACAGTAAATTTAAGTTTTTTAAGTAGACCAAGTTTTTTGTAAGCTTTTTTAACAATGATGTCTATGTGATTAGACCAACTTAAATTTGAAGATAACAATACTCCTAGATGCTTGTGTTGTGAAACATATTCCAAGGTACAATCATCAAACAACAAATTAGGAAATTTTTCAACATTTTTAAAACTAAAGAATACAACTTTTGTTTTTTGTGGATTAAATTCTAGAAGCCATTGCTTTGACCATTCCTTCAGTACATGAAGATCATAATTAAGATTATCTTCTATGACAGAAATATTGTTTGAACACTGTTGTAATGAACTATCATCAGCATAAAGTCTACATATTGATCTCATGTTTTCAGCCACATCATTTACATAGAGTAAAAACAATAATGGGCCAAGAACAGAGCCCTGGGGAACACCTGCATTTATGAATTGGCTGGAAGAGAGTTTGTTTTTATACATAACCTTCTGTGTTCTATTACTTAAATAGCTAATAAACCATTCAAGAATTGGCCCAGAGACTCCATACGATTTAAGTTTATGATTTAAATTGTCATCTTGTGACATATATTGTGTCATAGAAAGTATTTAAGCCATGATGAAGTGAGCTATCTTAAATAGATTTCTTTTGTTTTGTTTGTACTACTAGTATTCAAGAAGACAGGATGATGCTTGCGCATAGTTATTAAGCTTCTCCCAGAGGCAGATGTTTTGATATAATGTAACACATCTAATACACTGGATATTCAGCATAGTTTACAATGACATGTGGTGATAACGAACAATATTTTGCAAGAAGGTCCGGGAAACATTTTTGGTTTCAGCAACATACATAACTAGTTTTAGACGACAAAAACACAAATGGTGTTTTAAATTTATCTCTTGACTAGTGTCTCCTTTTGAGGTGCGCTTAAAGACATAACCGACATAACCGAGTTTATATCTTTAGGTACATAAATGCTTGTTGGGTGAACTCATTAATACTTACAGAGAGACTTAAAACGCAAGTGCTTTGATATGGAAAGGTCCATATGAGGTGTTTCGGGTACATGTACCAGGGAGATGGATTTCAGTGATGTCCTACTCCAAACTCTGGGTTTTAGGTTTACTTTAGAGATATATATAATTGACTAACGTGATCCCCGGGTAAGCGTTTTGGATTGTCTATATCTAGGGGTGTTATCTCTTGGTAGTTGTTTTATACAAGAGGAGGCATTGTAGCAACCTCTTATGCTACACCGTCCGTTATTGATATAAGGCATACTAAAGTTACAACCAAACCATTCGATTTCCTTAGTCATACGTGTACGTGGCACTTACAAATATACAATGTACAAAGATACATAGCCATTATAGTTGCTAGTAAAATTAGGAAGAAATGCGTGCAAATAGAAACAAACGAATTGACAAAAACATGTCTTTAAAAATACGTTAAGTATCTTGATCTGGTGAGGTGTGAAGGAGTATTTAGAAGAAAATTTTATTTGCGTATCTAATCTAGTAAATGAAACAGAAAAGGGCCGATCAGTTTATAAACTTTGATGTATCAATTCTTTAGACGATGCTTATATAGCCAAGAAGCAGATGTTTTCTTATGATATAACACATTGTTATGCACTGGGTATTCAGCGTTGCTAAAAGCTGACATGAATTCATAAAGTATTTGGTCGCCATATTAGTTTCGAACGCTCCTCTACTGCCACTGGGGTATATATATCGGTTCAGAAAGTTACGGTCGGTTGCTTTCCGATCGAGTCATTCAGGTTGCACGGACTTCTAAATGCATGAATTACACATTGTAGTAAAATGTTTGTAGCAAAGAATAAAGAAAACAACAATCAATGAAATACATAATATATTTATTCTGTGAATGGATTTCCAAGATATCTTTATTATTTTGCACAGACAGTGCTGCCTTACTTCGCATTCACATCGAATACGTGTATCGTTCATACAGAGTTGAATAACCTCTGCGTCTTTGTTAAAATACCGGCAGCAATACATCCAACACAGTCAATAAATGATAGTAAATCCAATAAAGTAACAACGTAACATCGTTTCCATCCGCTCCTACAAAAATGACCCGTTTTTAAAACCCATTTGATCATTGACATTGCTCGATCTGCCACAGTGTGTGGTTTGCGCATGTCCGATGTTATAACATACACAGGAAAACAGTCCACAATTATCGAGGAATTTTATAAGTATCTGCGCCTGGATTTCAGTCTGTCTTGTTTCGTCGTTTATTGTATATATCTTGTCAGTGCAGTGGTTGCCTTTTTATTTTTCCTCAAAACGCGTTTCTACACGTCTCTTCGTCCAAGGTAACGTGCTCGGGTATATGAAATACCTGAATGCGGTGAAGCATGAATAGTGCTGTCAGTTTTATATAGGGGTGTTTAGCGATGAGCAGAACAATGGAAATCGACAACTAATAAAGCAGTAGTCGGAGATAAAAGGGAAATATTGCGTATTTATGAATTTATGTCAACTTTAATATTCTGTAAAAATTTTTGTTACGACAGCAACATGCATCACTGTAGTTTTATGGACAAACGATGAAATCAATTAAATCCTTGACTGTTGTTTCAAATATACTGTTTTAGATTCATAAAGGTTGACGTATGGCTCGAAAAAATAAAGTAAAAAAAAACTTACAAAAAAGGATAAGGTATAAATAGCGGGTAATTTTGTAAAGACGAAGAACTAGGTACGGTTGTAATAGTACACAGGCCTAAAAATTCGGACAATTTTTATGTTGCTTACAAGAAGAAAACTCTTATATAATAACAATAAAGAAGTCAAGTGCAAACTTTTTATCCGTATAAATTACCTTGCGAGCCGTTGCTAAGCAACGGTAACTTTACCTATATGCACCTTATTTACCGGAAATTCACATTTTCCTAATAAATTTGAGCATAAAACTTCAAATAAAATACAGAGTACAGGCCTCGAGCAAAACCAAACATGATTTAAACAAATATACTAATAAAGAGAAAAAAAATTAAACATATATTCATTTTGCTCGAGGCCTGCGCTGGTAGTACAATTTCTCGTTTTGTGACGAGTTTTTGGGGCGGATTCAGTCGGGGTGTACCACGAGATGCAGTTTTATTAGCCAAGTAATGATATATCGAGGAAGAAATCTTGTCCAGGTAAGATAAATGTATCTCCAGTATTTTTCACAAGTTTTTATAACATTTTTGGCAAAAATAAACATGTATATAATCATTTAAATATAACATTAACACTGAATAATATGCACGTCTTGATAACATATAATAATACTGCAACTTATACTATAGCAAACATGAATTGATTAAAACTGTTTTAATAAGCGTGTTCGAAGTACATGAATATATCGTATTAATTAAGGTGTAAATATGTAGCAATGATAGACTCTTTAGTTTTGCAGGCAACATATGTGCAGCTTTCAGAAAATAATTAATCGTCTGCACCGATTGATGGTTTTGTCATTTACGGATATCAAATTGGAAGTTTATACATAGAAATCTATAAATACATTATAATTATGGTGCTTTATTCCTAAAAATTATAAAATTGGTGAAAAATAAGCAGCGTGTGACCGTCTGCTGAGCCGTGTAATGTTTTGTTTATTTATAACTTGGGTTTGACTGGTTCCCATTTTTACATTGCGAACCTACACAACCAGTTTAAGAAAAGACAAATAAAGCTTACATATATCTCCCTAGTCCCTATCAAATTACATAAAACCACACAATTCCTCAAGTATCGATCTAATTTAAAATGTATGGTATGAAAAAATGAATTTCTATTGTAACCTTAAAAATGGGGGGGGGGGGGTTACCGTAACATCGCTTCATAATAAATGAAGAAATCTCCCAATATAATGCTTTTCATTAGAATATTGTTAATACTTAATACTTAAAGCACAATTTAAAAGTATTGACTTACTAAGCTTACCTCACAGAAGTAGCTAGGTCATTTAGTCCACAGCAGAATCCTTGTTTTTATGTATGTGTACACGACGCGACACAAGTACAACACATTGTTTCAACACCACAAATCATTGTAAACGGCATAAAAACAACAAACTGTTACTTCAGCATCATTAATCAGATATCCTTTCACAAAACTTCTCAGATAATATATCAGAAACACTTAATCCATGTGCAATTTTTTTTAAAATGCATGTGCTTGAAAAGTTTGTTAGCATGACGTCACATATGTCGAGTAAGGCGGAGCAAACTACTCAGTAATGTTAAGAATTTAGTGCTGTTATGGAATTCAATCAAGTAATGAATTCAATTTCATTTTTGCGTAAAATGTAAAATAATGTATTAAGGCATTTTATACCCATGTATTTCCGTACACATATGCACAGAGAGAGAGAGAGAGAGAGAGAGAGAGAGAGAGAGAGAGAGAGAGAGAGAGAGAGAGAGAGAGAGAGAGAGAGATAGAGAGAGAGAGAGAGAGATGTTATGGAGTTCAATCAAGGAAAGAATTCAATTTAGATTTCAATTCAGAGAGAGAGAGAGAGAGAGAGAGAGAGAGAGATGTTATTGAGTTCAATCAAGGAAAGAATTCAATTTAGATTTCAATTCAGATAGAGAGAGAGAGAGAGAGAGAGAGAGAGGAGAGAGAGAGAGAGAGAATATCTACACTGACTGTCTAGTATACTATCATAATAATATTATCATAAAGAAAATAAGAGAGAAAGAGAGAGAAAGAGAGAGAGAGAGAGAATTTCCCTTATATGTCTTGATTTTAAACTTTTTCTTAAATACACATGACTGTATTGATTTCTCTAACGCTGAATTATTTCAGAATGAATGAATCCAAACATTATAGTTGTGTACTGTGCAAAAGACGTCATACCCAAAAGGGAAGGAGAAAAGTTAATGATGAAACAAGAAGGCTCTTAGAAAAATATTTTGCAATTTTTGATACCTCGGAATCAGCAGTGATATGTAACAAATGCTCCCATCTTTGCTACAAGAAGAAGCAAAATACAAACACAATAGCACAAAGTCAAAGATCTGTCTCAGATGTTTATAACCCGCCCGTGAAGGTACCAAGGCCTCCGTATCCAGACAGAAGTCCACCGTCGGTGACACTAGCCATTCCGAGCACAAGTACAAGTCATTCATACTGTTTTGTTTGTAAGAAGCCTGGACCGAAGTTAATTGTTGCTTCAACATATGCTAGATTTAGGGCCTATATTCAATGTGAATTATTTGTCCAATCCGGGTCAAGATGCTGTCCATGTCATGTTGAAGATGGAATTCTTTCAAGGGATGCCTTGGAAAAAGTAAAAGCCACCAAAAGTTCTTGTCATCTGAACAGAACATCGATACTTGAGCTTCTACAGCAGACCAGAGAGGAAGTCCTTAAAAAGGAGGGTAAGCGAGTTGACTTCGATGATCCCACATGTTTGAGTGACTCTGACTACCACAACTTAACTGGACTCACTAAGGAGCAGTTTGATGACGTCCTCACTAATGTGAACAACATTAGGCCCACAAAGACGAGGTCAATCCGTACCTGCTTAGCCATCCTTCTGACAAAACTACGCTGTGGAATGGACAACCAAATGCTCGGAACTATCTTTAATATGACAAAATATCAGGTTAACATTTCAATAAAGTTATACATGTATTTGCAAATGGTGATATTTTCTCACAATACTGAGTATACAAATAATGAAAATATGATTTGTATCAATTAAGATATATTTTGCAGATTCGCAGGGCAGTACAGTCTGCAAGGAAGGCTCTTATGTCAGACTTCGTCCCGAGGAACATTGGATTTCCCCACATCACCAGAGAGGAGATTATTGAGACCCATACAAGGCCACTTGCACAACATCTACTTTCAGACATAACAACTGCCCCCGCAATACTGGTGCTGGACGGAACTTATATATATATCCAAAAAAGTGGAAACTACACCTTCTCCAGACGTTCCTTCAGTATGCATAAGCGCCGGCCGCTTTTGAAGCCGATGATGATTGTTTCAACGACAGGATATATCGTCAGTGTCCTTGGCCCATACCTAGCGGATCCAAAGAATAACGACTCCTCTATTCTGAACCATTCCATTCTTTTGAATACCGAGGAAATACAGAGTTGGATAAAGGAGGACGACATCTTTGTGGTAGATAGAGGATCCCGTGACTCAGAATCAGTTTTAAACGACCTTGGTATTCGGATGGAGATGCCTGCGTTTATCCCAAAAGGCCAAAAACAACTATCAACGGAAGAAGCAAACAACTCAAGGCTCGTTACAAAAGTAAATGAATGAGTAGTCTTAATGTTTTATTACTATCATTATTATTTTATCTTTTACTATCACTATTATAATATTATAAAAATACTTACAATGTACATACCGGGTATGTTGAAAGATGATATCGATATGAGCATAAGCATTTGTTTCACAGGGAAAAAAATTGAAATGCTTAACTAGAGTTTGTTTATTATAGGTCAGATGGGTTGTTGAATCTGTTAACGGTCGGGTGAAAACATGGAAATATCTTGGCAAGACGCTTCCAAACAGTCAAATTCCATATATCGGAGACTACGTCAGGATTGTTTGCAGTCTTTGCAACAAATATCGGCCTCCGATCACCTCAGGAACATTTGACGCTGACATTGCAGTCGCTTCTAAAATGACAATGTTGGCCAAGAAAACAAACGAACTCCAACAGTTTGTTCTTGAAAATGGTATGTTGAAAAGAAAATATATATATGTGCGGTTTTTTTCTAATACTTGCAAATACTTATTTATAAGACATGTATACATGTTTATACTATATACAGATATGTTCATATGCGTTTTGAAGATCGAAACATTTGAATACTGTAGGGCTGGATAAAAGATCCATGAAATGGGCTTCCATCGATGCCGACAGCAACATCGTAAAGGATTTCCCCAGACTTGCTGAAGAGGACATTAGAGAACTTACCATCGGCGTGTATCAGTTAAAAACGGCGAAGTCTTATGCAGCAGAGCACCTCACAGATGATGGAATGTTTGAAATTATGGTGAGCAATGACGTTCCCAATATCGTTTGTGCTAAAATTCAAAGCCGCCACACATCAGCCAAAAAGTACTCACTGTGGATTAAATACTGTGAAACTATCGTGTCCTGGTACTGTACTTGTAAAAATGGAGCACGAGTTGTTGGAATGTGTGGGCACATATCCTGCATTATTTGGTACCTGGCTTTTGCCAGACATCGTAGTAATGCAGGAGATGAGTCTCTTGGTATTCGGGATTGGACGGAGGATGTGGATGATGCAGCTCGAGCCATTGACAGCTCCGAAGATGAAGACGCTCTGGATAATCAGGGTCAGGAAGAGTAGTTAGCAGACTTACACGTAGTTTGTGCGGTATATGTAATGTTTACAGTATGAACCTGAACAGATTTATGAAAGAAAATACGTTTCCATCAATTAAACTTAATTTTATAATTCAACTAAAAATGTAAATGCATGATTTAGATGATTTGATTTTGCTGATGTATTGATGTTGTGTTTATTAAAGACTTGTTTGTTTGTTGAATTCGAATGGATTTCCTTATTAATCTTTTCAGAAAAAATACGAAATATTAGGACTTTTATGTACTTTGAATATAAACTAGTATACATATATACATGATTAAATGACATAAATGCCACAATTTTACCTCATTTGGTCTTTAGGTTATTTTTAAAGCTCAATGCAGCCATGGATTACAATTATTAAGTTATACATGTATGTAATTCTTTTTTTAAAAACCACAAATGACGTTGCACTGGTTCAAACGACGTCACTAAAACGTTATTAAAAGGACCCTACGTTGGAGTAGTGGTACAGATAAAAATAATGGTCTCATTATCAAAACCTTTCTATTTTATGAAATTACATAGTTATGTCTACCTTTTGGTACAATATTGTTTAATTTGGGGATAGGGCCGTTTTTGGTGTTTACCGTACCTAGTTCTTTATTTGATGGTATTTGGGGGAAAAAGATGGATTTCTCTGATGTCTGAACACAAACTCCAGGGCATTTATTCCTAGGCAGACTTTGACTTTGCCGGAGTATACATTTTAATTTAAGAAGTATTTTATTCAAGTATATAGATACATTGAAATGTACGATGGCCGATATGGGCCGGACAAAAAGTAACCATGAGATGTGTTTGATTTGCCGGCAATTCCTGAAATGCCGGCAAAAAGTAACCACGAGTTGTGTTTGATTTGCCGGCAATTCTTAGATGCCGGCAAATCTTAAATGTGGGCAAATCTTATATTTAATGTTTAATTAAAATACCAGAAGATTGAGGTCACAAAAGTCAAGTTATCTTAATTGGTCGAAAGGGTTGAAAAGAAGCAAAGTATGTGGAGAAGTAAGGGGGGAATTGCGCGCCAACAATGTTGAGGGCCTTTCGAAACTTATTTATCACGGCAAATATCGAGATGACGGCTTTATTCTATTTAATGGAAGCCCGGATGAATTTAAAGAAGTTTTTGACATAGGGAACTCTTGTCATAAATATCTGAGATTTACTTATGAATTATCTCACACCAGTCAATTTCTTAGACACGACCATATACAAGAAAACAAGATTCTCAGATAGCCAGCGATTAGACATTCGCTCATATATCAAACCTACTAACAGCTTCCAATACCTGCACAGACAAAGTGCTCATAGCTCATCAGTTTTCAAGGGCCTAATTAAAGGAGAATGTACCAGACATCTGAGAAATACTAGTGATCAAGCTGTATTACAAAGTATTTTTAAAGACTTTAAAACTCATCTAAAAAAAGAGATTAAAAACAATCAGATATTGAACCTATTATGCAAGAAACTTTTTTCAGCAAATAGAATTAATCTTCTAAATAAATAAAAGAAGAACACAATAAAAAGGCTGTATCTAATGTTTTGGTGACCAAATTTGTATAAAAGAATTAAGGAAACGACTTATGAAATACTGGGATAACATACAACATGACGAAGTATGCAAAAATTATTCACAACACCTCCTATGGTTGCATTACGAAAGACGAATATGGCCACTTAAGGTAGCTCCATACTCGTAAAATTCTCTGAGGAAAGTTGAAAAACCGAACTGATTTCGACTTAATAGATTTAAATGTCATCAATTGTTAGAAAAAATATACATGTCATCACACTTTTTGAGATGCCAGATAAACATAAACTAAAGCATATTTTAGCATTAGAAAAATGTATTTTTTTTCTGTTAAAAGTAAAATCTTGTAGGCAGAAATTTGTTTTTTCTTGTTTAATTTTAATGTCAACTTTATCAGAAAATTAAAATTACAAAATTTTTTTTAAATTAATCGTTGGAATAAGAAAAACTATAGCATTTAGACATACAACTGAGAAAAAAAGTCAGAAAAAGAGTTATTTCCGCTTTGCATCGATAAAATATATAAAAACTTGGAAATTTAGTATAAAATTAAGTGCGAAAATATCTTTAACCTACCAAAATTCCAATTACATCCATGTGATTATATTCACATCAAATAAATAAAACTATCATGCACAATTTTTAAAGAATTCAAACTTTTACAAAAAAGTGTGACGTCACAGAACACTGGATCTACTTTAAAAAAAAAAATTTTTCTCGTAATTACGAGAAAAAATCTCGTTATTACGAGTTAATTATATCGTTATAACGAGTTAATTATCTCGTTATTACGAGTTAATTATCTCGTTATTACGAGTTAATTATCTCGTTATTACGAGTTAATTATCTCGTTATTACGAGTTAATTATCTCGTTATTACGAGTTAATTATCTCGTTATTACGAGAAAAGATTTCGTTATTACGAGTTAATTATCTCTTTATTACGAGAAAAGATTTCGTTATTACGAGTTAATTATCTCGTTATTACGAAATAATTATCTCGTAATTACGAGAAAAGATCTCGTTATTACGAGTTTAATATCTCGTTATTACGAGAAAAGATCTATTTAAAATGACGCGTTCATTATTCTATTCTTTTTATGTAAAGTGTATGAACTACTGCAATGTCTATTAATATACACATACTTAGCATAATTATCGTTTAAAAGCGTACGCATAAATAGATATTAAATCGGACTAAGCAGTTTTAAAGAAATTTCAGAAGAAGTAGCAAAGCAGATTGATTTATATATATCCATATCCATGACTAAAACTATATAGTCATTAAAGTTATCTGTAACTAATAGAATTGTGTTTTTACGACTATAGGACTACCTGGTATTTGCTTCGGAGTGGAATTATAATATATATAAGTTGAATAGTAAAATTACATGAAGTTTTTTTCTTTTATTCATATAAGATAAAATGTCAAATCCAATCATTTTGATATGTAGAAATTAATAAATAATGATTGTTGTTATTTTTAAATATCAATCAAAATTGAATCAACGTTCCTGTAATAAAAAAGATAGACTAAAAGGGTGATCCAGTCAAATTCTTTTCAGAAACGCACAACTTTATATAGATCTTTTCTCGTATTAACGAGAAAATTAACTCGTAATAACGAGAAAATTAACTCGTAATAACGAGAAAATTAACTCGTAATAACGAGATCTTTTCTCGTAATAACGAGAAAATTAACTCGTAATAACGAGATCTTTTCTCGTAATAACGAGAAAATTATCTCGTAATAACGAGATCTTTTCTCGTAATTACGATTTCTTTTCTCGTAATTACGAGATCTTTTTCTCGTAATAACGAGATCTTTTCTCGTAATAACGAGATAAAAAACTCGTAATAACGAGATCTTTTCTAGTAATAACGAGATAATTTACTCGTTATTACGAGATAAAAATATTTTTTAATGTGGCCCTATTCGGCTTTCGTATTGCATACAGTAAACACAAAAATATAGAGGATCTTATCATTAGATCCAAATTAAAACCAAATGAAAGTCAAAGAGATTAATTGATTTATGTATAAGGTGAGCTCCTGACGAAGTGGGCCTTATTACAAATTTGAAATGTCACATGTGCTTTTAATACCGCCGAAACGCTCTTAATTAGTTATGATATATAAGCAATTGACCAAATGCTTCATTAAGAGTGTCGGGTTCCAATGAGTTTAAGACATGTCTGGATGTTTTGATGCCGACTTTTTTTTTAATTTGCTCTTGTGTTCTGTTTGATGTCATTAATAATGCATGTTGCAAGTAAAACTGCCATGTTTTTGTCAAACCCTGTTGTCAGTTAAGATAACGAGACTTTTTGACCTCTATATCCTCTGGTATTTTAATTGAACAATAAGTAAGATTTGCCCACGTTTGAGATTTGCCGGCATCTAAGAATTGCCGGCAAATCAAATATAACTCGTGGTTACTTTTTGCCGGCATTTCTGGAATTGCCGGCAAATCAAACACAACTCGAGGTTACTTTTTGTCCGGCCCATATCGGCCATCGTAGAAATGGATTTAACAGCAGGCATAATGCCTATTTATGTTCTCTCCTGAGTATCCATTCTATGTATTATTAGATTGTGACCAGCAAAATCTTATTGCTGTATTAACAACAAACTTTCAATTATATCATTTGGAGCTAATTGTTGGTGTATTCTGTTCATTATTTACATAGCAACTCTACTTTCTTTGTGTCATGCATTTCCTTAATAGTTCACAGTGTTTTATTATACACAGCACAAACAAATCAGGAGAATGTCTGCGGCATTTTGAGATATTTTCCTACAGGTGTAATTAGGTTTGCTTCCTCAGAAAGGATATCATTATCAACCAGCATTTGTAATCTTCAGAAAGGCAGAATAATGTTGGGATCCATTGAATTTCATATACACTCAACATGTATACAGTTTATTTGGCCCAGCTTATATTTTCTAAAATTATTCATTGTACTTTTTTCTCGACTATAAGGATTTTAAAAACTAGTAGAGTAAGGATTTTGCGCGGTAGGCTGATCGATTCGTATGAAGCGCTACAATCGGCGACAAACTACCGATTCGTATGAAGTGCTACAATCGGCGAACGCACTACAAGTATGACACAAGTCGGGTCTGTATCATGATTGAGAGGAATGAGGGGGCTAAGGGGACTAGTACATCTGTCATACTGAACTATTCACAGTCAATAAATCTGTAATGGACTTTTCAAAAACGATGCTACAATTTAACGCTCTAGTCAAATCTCTGTAAATTGTTTTTGCAGTATTACAGCATTCTTTGATTGCACACTTGTCTTTTTACATTGAAAATGTTCACCAATAAGCGATTAAACTAGACAAAACCCGTTTAATATTATAACCATTTGTTTATTCTTGTTAAATAGCGTACACCTGCTCTTATGCAGAGATAACTCGTGCTACAAACGATAACTCCAGGTTTTGAAAATCCCGAATTTCAATAACGTTGATAAACAACTGGAATGTTTATCTGTCAATTTCGTCTTATAAAGAACTTATGAAGGACACATACGGTAAAAAGTTGAAAATTGAATATTATTTATGAACTACATAAAGCGACAAAATAAAAAAGATATTATGAAATGATTGTGCTATCTATTAAATGTATATGTTTGACATTTATAGATGGACTGTGAGATCTGGTCAGGGTATTAAATCTACACTTAGTATGGTTTTATTTCTATGTATCTAACAAAGTGTCATTCCCATTTGTATAGTATATATTTATATAATTTTTTTTCATCCCCAATCATTCACTGTGACTGAAATTCCGATTGTTAATTTTATCTTCTCATTCAATTTTTTTATATACAAAAACTTCCCTTATGATGTAACGACTATAAATGACCCGTGTTGATGAATAAACATATATTATCGCACATTCGCCTATCTTACCTGGTCTTAAATATAATGCCCTTCATGATGTTTGTATATGAACATAGACTTTAATGTTGGAAATATCTTTTTTTTATTTTAATGGTTAAAAATTGATACTTTGAACTATTTAAGTAATGAAGGTGTAGTTTGCAAAACATAATTTGTTTCACTAATATATGCATCACACAATACAATCGGAGCACCGTTTCCAAGCTTTAAAAAAAAGAAACTAGTTTAAAATCATACATTACTAATAGAGAATATGAACAAAGCTCATAATTACGGCAATCATTAAGGGTTTTACTATCAAATCCAAATATTAATTTTTTATGTTTTAATTATCATATTAGTTAATTTAGGATAATGAATTTAATATTCTTGTTAAAAGTGATATGGATGTTGTTCATCGAAAACTGTCCTGCAATCTAAAGGTGCAATGTAAAATAAATATTGAAGTTTAACCAGTGTATAATATAGTGTATAATGTAGTGTATAATTTAGCGATACATTTGGATGTCTTAACTGTAAAAATAATTTATAAACATGAAAAATCAACTTTAACTGGAATATAAAACATATCCTAATGCAATATATTTTTTGGTTAACTTTTGAATCAACTTTAATGTTTTATTTTCTCATGAAGATACCTTTATGGAAACCAGATAAGCAGAATCGAGAGTAATGCCTTTCAGGGATTATCACAGCTTAAAACGTTGTAAGTAACAACAAATTATATTTCATTTACCTACCCTTTTTTCTTCAAAACATTATATAACATACCTACTTATACTTATTACGGTGAAAATTAAACTAAATACAAAACAGCCTTGCTACAGTAAAGAAATTAGGATAATTAAAATAGACATGTATATCCAACACATCGTTAAAAATATTATTAGAGACAATGTAGACAAATGTCCAGGAAGGTAACATTAAGTGTGTGATTACAGGTGTTTATTAAAATCTGTACTTTCTTTCCTCCATTTATGTTAAATGATTGATATGAGTGATATTTACGCATAACATAGAAGACTTAATCATCAAATCTGGTGCATATATATACAATATCCTTCAATTAAAAAAAAAAACATATTGGACTCTCCTTGCGACTGCAAACTGGATCTAGTTATATTATGCCAATGTTGTAACACGTTTCATTTATTAACAGTTGAGTTAATCCAATTTATTAATCTATTATCATACGAAAGTTTATATCCATCAGTTAACATAATGAAAAACAAGTATTCCTTTTAAAGGAATGATCGGCATGAAATGCCATTGGTCAACTCTGTTAATATAATATACACTACATGCAGTAACATAAATATAACACTGTTTTAATGATTTCCGAAATGGCAAGGCATGAATGAACTTTACACTTAGTACGCAAATCATACTTCCGACTAATATTCTTACGCATATGTGAAAAAAAAACCGTGATTTGAATCATTATGTATGTAACCTTTGAATGTTTTATTTTCAAGGTAAAATGATAAGAGTAACGTTTATAGTAATCTACGTCTATTTATTGATTTAAATAAGGTTGTCATTGCATAGTAAATAAAATAATGCAAGGTGCAATGCGTGCGAAAATAGGTAAATTTGCCGGATGCCTCATATGGACACAACTGTGAAGCCGATCACAATAAAATTGTGAAATTAGAATTTATAGCAATGTGCACTATTTTTTCAGCATACTTCGGCCGTTTCAATCGCTCTTCCGTTAATGGCGCATTAATCGTAGAATAGAGCAGAGATTTTGATAAATAAGTCATAACTGTCAAAAGAGAATAAAAGTAACAATCGTAAATAAAAGCATTGGGTCATTATCTTTTGAAAGATGTTGTCTCATAACTGCAACGATGTGTGCAAACAAATCATAACGCGCTAACACATTTTGTGGTTTTACCTAAGCCTCTGCAAATAGAACTTTAGAGAGAAAAAGAAGTGTGCAGAGCTTTGTTTTATGTTTTAAATAAATATTTCGCTATTTTTTTTTCAATGCAAAAAGTGTTCTTTAATCTTCAAACTCTAGACCCATCTCTAAATCTTAACCTATATGTACATTTAAAGAGATCGCTGGTGCATTGACCTAGCTATATTTCTAATTTAAATGTGTTATATAGAGAACACTGTGCCGGATAATTATGCAAATGCAGCATTGCATTTTTGTTTTCGTTAAAGATGCAGTTTCGTACAAATCCAAATGTACAAAATATTCATCATTGCTTAGAGAGTGTATAACCATTTTTGTTTTTCATTATGCGTCTTATCAAGATCAGTATTTATATTTCAAACCTGTTTGATTATGAGGAAATGAACACATCTTATCTTGGTCAGTACCAGTCTCCGTGTTCCACAAAAGACTCAAATAGCACACAATTCTTCCTCATGGAAATGAATTGGAAACTTCCGGTCTGTGATCATTTCATGATTGACAATGCTGTCTATTAAACCATTTATAATGGCACTTAATTAAAGGGACCGAATGGAGCTTTTTTAATTATAAAACATATAGTAATAAAACAAAATAAATATATTTCACCGCTTCTTTCCTCCCAAAAATGAAAATAAAAATGACATAGTATTTAATGAAATGAAAAGTTTTACAGAAATGACCGCAGTGCAAAGGTGTACAGTTAAAAAATGAATGTTTTCAGTCATCATAAAAATATATAAAGAAAATCAAGCCATATGCCTCTGTATCATAAATAGTTTACTTCTCCAATTTGTGAATAAATATTAATGTAAATGTAACTCAATATTTACTTCAAGTTGTAACATTTAATAAGTACATCAAACAAAGTTCACTGAACATATTGTTTGGTTTATTCACATGAATTAACCTTTGCACAGCTATTCTTCCACCGTCATGATGTTTTAAAAATGTTACGTTACTCCCACTAGTTATAAAAATCGCTATCTTGAAAATGTCCATCGAGTGTACTTATGATGATTAGGTCAATGAATTTTATAAACCCAGTTAAGGAAATGCGTGTCCAAATGTTTTGCAGAAGGTATAGATTCCATTCCAAAATAGTGGATTTATAACTGTTTATAAATGTGTTGCGCTAGGTTGCGTGGGTTTTTTTTTCTGGGGGATGCTTAATCGCAACATCTTTACCTTAAGAATGCATCATTTTTAAATTGAGACAAAAACTGTCAAAATGTTTAAGGATTAGGAATTTTGATATATTTTACATTTTTGTCCAGACTGCAAACATTTTAAAGGAACGTCATGTCACAATTGTTTTATGTAAACAAATAGTCGTTAGAAAATCGTGGCCGGCATGCTAGTAGGGGCCATAGGTTAACGCATTCGGAGACAAAAGAACTAAAAACCCAGAGTCGAGGAGCCTTCGAAAGAGACGATATTCTTGTTCTTTTTTTTCTTTTTTTTTATCATGTGTATAACTGATTATTTCATGACCTTTGCCCAGATAAATATGCTTTTCATGTTTCTAGCTAATACCAATATCAAAACAACAGACAATTATGATTCAGATATTTACCCTGATGTATATACAAAACTAAATAGACTTTTGTTTGTTTGGCGTAGTTGTCATGGCCGTTTAATCAAATGTGCAAAAATTAGATAAGTACATGAATATCAGATAGATATCAGTCAGATATATAGTACATGTACATCAGATAGATTTCATACATGTACATTGAACTCGACATGCGCCGTTCAAACAATATGGCAGCATATATCAAATATATATATGTAATATACAATATTAGAAATACTCTCTTGACCCGAGGAGCCTGGAAAAAACAGTGCCCCACGGAGACAGTATTCTAATCAAAATTATGCACTTTGTTGCTGAGTCCTTGAATACAGATGACCTGCAAAACCATTCTTTGTCCATATTCACTTTCCAGCACATCTTTCTTCTATTCTTCATGGCCATGACGCTGCAAAAGAAAACTCAACCCGAAAAAGCTATTCACAATTAATAATTGTACAAAAAACAATACCTGTGCAACTATTCACAAGTAGTTTAGATGGAAATTTATAATAAATTATAACCATGCAACCTAATTCTAAATAATGGGTTTGGGTGGGAGGGGATTTTTTGTGACCGACTCAGGGAACAGTTGAATATAAAAGGAAGAGCTTAACGCGCACGCTCCAAGACCAGGAAGTGTAGAGTTATTGCCCTTGAATTAACATTACTAGAGTTATAGTTCTTGCCCCAAACAATATGCTTAACTGCATGAAATAACAGGGTTTATCCATATTTGATAAACCTAATTATTTCATGACCTTTGCCCAAATAAATATGCTTTTCATGTTTCTAGCTAATACCAATATCAAAACAACAGACAATTATGATTCAGATATTTACCCTGATGTATATACAAAACTAAATAGACTTTTGTTTGTTTGGCGTAGTTGTCATGGCCGTTTAATCAAATGTGCAAAAATTAGATAAGTACATGAATATCAGATAGATATCAGTCAGATATATAGTACATGTACATCAGATAGATTTCATACATGTACATTGAACTCGACATGCGCCGTTCAAACAATATGGCAGCATATATCAAATATATATATGTAATATACAATATTAGAAATACTCTCTTGACCCGAGGAGCCTGGAAAAAACAGTGCCCCACGGAGACAGTATTCTAATCAAAATTATGCCAAATGGATCACGGACACTGTCACGTGAACCATCCGCCAATACCAGGCGGCAATTTTGACAACAATGACACCTGTAGATATGATACATAAGAATGTCTATACTTGGACATTCTAGATTCAGATATATGTATATGATATATAATAAGATAGATAAGTAAACGGACCATGACTTGCCAGAGATATATCTGCTAGTATATTTTAAGGATAGGTGCGAGAGGAAGATGTCACAAACTGCACAATAGCATTTTTCAGGGAATTTATGTATATATTGTTACCCAGATCTGACAAATGCACACCATCTAATCTAAATAATCTCTTTTGAGTTATCTGGATATCTGGATATTTTATAGATGCACCATTAAGCTTTTTCAAAACAAATGTTGCAATGGCACTATTTATTCTACGCCTAGAGTTTTCACCTTCAATGGTTGATAAAGACTGCCTCCAATTACTTCTAGGTAATATATGTGACCATACAATGAGAGTGTTTGGCAAGAGGTCTGCTATTTGAGATAAAGTTAGTTTCATGAATTTTTGAATACCTTTTAGGGTATTTTGAGGGTCCCCAATATTATTACCACCGCAGTGAATTATCAAAATAGTTGGTTGTTTATTAGCTATTAACATACTTGACACAGTTGTATACAAGTACTCCCAAACCATTCCCCTTCTACCATTCCAATTAATGGTAAAGTGGTTTAATCCAAGGTTTAACTGATTTGTGGTCTCTGCATATTTCTGTGCCCAATGAATAATAGATGAGCCAATGATCCAAACTGAATCTGAAATTTATGTATGATTTAACAGCATAAAACTAAAAATACTATTAACATGGTCTTATGTAGGATTTGAAAGCCGAGGAACTCCATCTACCCATGTGCTTGATTTGTATTTCAGAAACCCCTTTTAAGTACAGGTAAGTTGCACCTCCAATCCTAAATGAGTGCGACTTGAATGAATTTGTAGGTACCTCGAGGAATTTTAAGGATTTATACAGCATGGATGAAAATTGATATTGAGTCAATGGTTTAGTATTGCAGTGGGCAAATAGATGTGTTGCTTGAATGCATTGCCTATGACTTTGAAATTTTTGAAAAATTTGAAACATCAAAAAAGAATCTGGTGTTTTGGGTATTCTAATGGATGAACCGTTACCAAATTGATCTGTTTTTGAGCAACCCACAAAAACTATAAACTCATCCTCCAACATTTGAACATGATTTCTTTCCAATGCCACTAGCTCACTTACTCTCAATAAAGCAAAAAATGCAATGAGAAATGCTGACTGAAATAAATGTGCTTCATATGAAGAAATAGTTAAATGTGGAATGATACTGGTAATTTGTGTTAATAAAGACAATGTAATTGGTTGTCTAATGTCCTGAGTTCTGCATGACCTTTTAAATCCTGCTAACAACTTTTTGACCAAAAAGGATTCCGTAGCATTCTGCCAACCATGTAAATTTACAACAAAACTCAAACCAGCCATATAAGATTTTGCTGTTGAAAATGCAAATCCAGATTCCTTCATATAAGCTATAAACATTACTATATGATCTATAGGTGGTGGCCACAAATGCTCAAAGGAAGCTTGAACTCTGAAATTAAAAAATGCTTGGATGCCTTGTTTATAAACTTTACTTGAGTTTTCAGATATACTGGCTTCTAACAGTTGATCTATAGTTGATGAATAATCTCCCAAAATGGAGCAGGAATTTGACATGGAAAATTGTCTGCTGTAGGAGCCAACTGTCGGAATCTTGACCACTGAAAGCGAGAAATAGCATCTGCTATATTGTTATTTTTTCCCGGAACATGTATAGCTCTAACCTGAATATTATAACTAAGGGTATATAATACCAACGCTCGAATTAAAACCATGACCCTGTTATTTTTTGAAGACTTTTGATTAATAATATGAACTAATGAGAGATTGTCAATATGTAACAATAACATTTTTGCATAGAGTTGTTCTGCCCAAATAAAAACTCCCAAAACAATAGGCACAAGTTCAAGAAAAGTAATATCTTTTGTTGTCTCATAAAACCAATGTGAAGGCCAAGCCAAATAACACCACTGACTGCCAAATATAACCCCACACCCTTTTGAACCTGAGCTATCTGTATAAAATTTGAGTGTCTCATCATCTTGCCATGTCAAAGATGGAAAAGGGGTTAAGCCATTAAACTTTGTAAGAAATTCTACCCACATTTCTAAATCCAATCTGATTTCTTTTGAAATTCTTATGAAATGGAAAGATTTTTTACCTCCTGCTAAAGCCGCATATACACGACGACAAAATGCTCTTCCTGAGGGCAAAGCTTTAACCACAAATGCAAGTGACCCTGCTAATGACTGTAATTTTTTAACGGTGACCTTTTTTCAACTTAAAGCATCATTAATTTTTTCCAAAAGTTCAGTAGCTTTATTTTTTGGAATGAAAATAGTTCTTGAAACTGTGTCAATGCCTAATCCTAAGAAACAAATAGATGTACATGGACCTTCTGTTTTTTCTGGAGCTAATGGGATCCCTAAAATTTCAGATAACTTTATCATATGAGCCATTAACATCTCACAATCAGCTGTGTTTGCTCTACCTATAAATAAAAAATCATCTAAATAATGAATGATCCCCCTTGAATTTGACCTTTGCTGCAGCTCCCAGTGAAGGAAGGAAGAGAACATCTCAAATAATGAACATGAAATTGAGCAACCCATTGGCAAGCATTTGTCCACATAATATGAATTTAAAAACTTGAAACCTAGCAAGCAGAAATCTTCAGGACAGACTGGCAACAATCGAAAAGCACTTGAAATGTCCATTTTGGCCATTAATGCACCCTCCCCCATCTCCTGAATCAGTGACAAGGCTTGATCAAATGTAGAGTACGACACTGAACAATATTGCTGATCAATGTGATCATTGATACTATTACCCACTGGGTGTGATAAATTAGAAATCATACGCCACCCCCCTTGCTTTTTGGGGAGGATACCAATAGGATTACACCGCAAATTTGAAATAGGTGGACAGGGAAAGGGGCCTAAAATTCTACCCAATTTTATTTCTTTATTTATTTTTTCATGTAACTCAACAGCATGTTCCTCTGCAGATATCATGTTTTTAAATTCAACCTTTTTTCTAATGCCTGTATATTGAAGTGAAAACCCATTTTTAAACCCATTTGATAGAACTGTTGCTATTTCTTTGTTTGGGTAATTTACCAGTAAAGAATCGAAGTTATATGTATTGATTGGAGTGCTGCCAATATCCCATAATTTATGTAACAAGTTACATGTAGGTTTGCCGTCCTGTGGTTTGTTGTCTATTCCTGAAAAATTTGTTGTTAGAATTAAAATTTTCCGAACGAGTAGGTGCATTTTTGGGAATTTGATTAGATTGATTATTTTTGAAGCAGTTAATGGAGGGATGATATGCATTACATGTGATGCACTGATGCAAATACTTGCAATATTGTTTCTGACAAACACCTTCATAATTGTAGGCATAACATTTCAAATACCTACGAGTTGACTGATTTGACAGTTGGGTTTTATTAACTGTTTGCATGTAAAACAACCATAGTTCAGCATCAATAGATCCCCAGTTTAAAGAGGAGTCTACAGACTTCTTTAAGCGAAATTGCACATCATAATCCAACCAACCTGAATTGTTACTAGCAGCCCCCCTTTTAATTGTTGACATATATCTCAAGAGTGAAATGGCTTGTAGTGGATGTTTTTCTAAGTATATAGAAGCATATATGAAAAATGCATCCATCCATTGCGAGAAGTTTGTAATTTTTGTTTCTTTATTTTTTGGTTTGACCTGAAAAACACCCCCCTCGAAAACAATTTGATTTTGCATTTCTGTGCAAGGCTCTTGAAGCAACAATTTGTTTAAATGAACAAATTCGCCATTCCAAATTTTATCTTTGAGAGCTTGGGATACATGGGATCCCAGTATAGAAGTAACACTGTTAAATGGGTTTGGCGTGTCAATATTATTTTCCAAATAATTTTCTGTACCTTGATTCATGGGAACATGTGACGACAACGCACCTGGTGCGTCAGGGGTGGGGTTAACTATGGGCGGCATGTTGTGAGGAATCATCCCAATCATCCCGCTCCGTGACATTCCCTGGCCTGCTTCAGTTGACGCCTGTGTCGCTGGTGTCGTCGGAGCCGCAGGTGTTGAAGGAGTCGCTTGTGTCGGAGGAAGGGGCTGTCTCACTTGACCTCCTCGACGATTTCCACGACGACCTCGTGCCAATACACTACTCGAGGCAACTGTATTTGTTCCATTTGGCACGGCTGCGTATGGGCTTCTCGCCTTAGATGCCCTTTGGTTCCTTACCCTCAGCATGATATTGTATAAATAATAATATGCCGGTATAAAGTAATAAAACTCGCCGATTAAAACGATAAAACTTGATTATTTCTCTAGTTGATTTTTTGTGACCGACTCAGGGAACAGTTGAATATAAAAGGAAGAGCTTAACGCGCACGCTCCAAGACCAGGAAGTGTAGAGTTATTGCCCTTGAATTAACATTACTAGAGTTATAGTTCTTGCCCCAAACAATATGCTTAACTGCATGAAATAACAGGGTTTATCCATATTTGATAAACCTAATTAACTCTATGTTTATAGAAATCGTTTGCATGTATTCTTACGTAATGAAAGACATGAAGGAATATATTATTTTTTCCACATCATTAAAGTATTTTCATAATTTTCGGTTTTGTAAAAAAAAATTTGGTCATGCCCCCCCCCCTCCACCTTTAATAATAATACATTTAATAAGTACATCAAACAAAGTTCACTGAACATATTGTTTGGTTTATTCACATGAATTAACCTTTGCACAGCTTTTCTTCCACCGTCATGATGTTTTAAAAATGTTACGTTACTCCCACTAGTTATAAAAATCGCTAACTTGAAAATGTCCATCGAGTGTACTTATGATGATTAGGTCAATGAATTTTATAAACCCAGTTAAGGAAATGCGTGTCCAAATGTTTTGCAGAAGGTATAGATTCCATTCCAAAATAGTGGATTTATAACTGTTTATAAATGTGTTGCGCTAGGTTGCGTGGGTTTTTTTTTTCTGGGGGATGCTTAATCGCAACATCTTTACCTTAAGAATGCATCATTTTTAAATTGAGACAAAAACTGTCAAAATGTTTAAGGATTAGGAATTTTGATATATTTTACATTTTTGTCCAGACTGCAAACATTTTAAAGGAACGTCATGTCACAATTGTTTTATGTAAACAAATAGTCGTTAGAAAATCGTGGCCGGCATGCTAGTAGGGGCCATAGGTTAACGCATTCGGAGACAAAAGAACTAAAAACCCAGAGTCGAGGAGCCTTCGAAAGAGACGATATTCTTGTTCTTTTTTTTCTTTTTTTTTTATCATGTGTATAACTGATTAACTCTATGTTTATAGAAATCGTTTGCATGTATTCTTACGTAATGAAAGACATGAAGGAATATATTATTTTTTCCACATCATTAAAGTATTTTCATAATTTTCGGTTTTGTAAAAAAAATGTGGTCATGCCCCCCCCCTCCACCTGTTGTATTTTTTTTCTATCAATTACTTTTCCCGCGCGCATGTACAAATTTATACATACGTGGATTGTTTCTAAATAGGCAAAAAAAAAAATATCCATTTCAGTTGTAGATTAAACAACCTCAGTACTAAATTAATCTATTAATCTAAGATTAAAAATTGTTGCTTAGGTGATTGACGTTACCCTCTAGACCTCTTATTTCGTGAAATGCTGGTGTTTAAAAACTGTTTAAAGCAGTTGAAAGGATTTTGATTTCAAATATTAATCTGTCTTTAGAAAATCAGTTTTTGCAGGAATTTATTAGTTGATAATAATTTTAATGTTAATAATGTTTATTAGTTGGTCAATGATATAAAAAACATTTAATCATTTAAAATACGATTTTGGAGATTAATATTTATTATAAAGATGAATTTATATAGTAGACTATATCTTTATAATACACAAATTCATTCTGAAAGTGCATTAACCCACTAACATTGACAAAACAAGTGAAAAACTGTCACTGCGACAGCAAACATGGTTTCCTTATATAGAAACTGAATCTATAATGTAGTCAACCCTGAATTTATAAACACTACCTTCCGTATCAAGAGAAATGGAGTACCCATATGCAATATTTTGTCCAAAAATTACTAAGTATAAAAGCTAGTATATTTTTCAATAATAATCAGAAATCAAAATCCTAGCAGTTTGCACACTTCTATTTTTTTTTTTTACACTTTATCTGCAAAAGAAGAACTTTCTACCTTGAAAAGTGTAGGAGAACTTAAAAGTACAATAAGGGTACCCTATATGTAATATTTTGCTAAAAATAATAAGTTTAAAAGCTGGTATTTTGTCATTAATTATCAGAAATTAAAATTCTAGCAATATACACACATCTAATACATGTACAATTGATCTGCAAAAGAACAACATTCTATCTTGAAAACTGTAGAAGGAGTTATCCGTACAATAAAGATAGCTTTTGGCAGCCACCCACCCATCATCATCATCACTATTTCAACAAGCATTCTGATCATGAGAGTATTGCATAAGCAATACACGTCCCCTACCGGTTTGTTGAAATTGTGAAAACAATGCAGTGTTATGCAGAATATCGAATCCGGACATTAAAAAATTGGAATATAAAAAAAAATTGTTCTCGTAAATATGTCAACCAGACGCTACATAAGTGTAAACATGATCTGTAGTTTGACATTTTGAAGCTGTTCAACAAATTTCATATTATTCCTCAAACGCATAAAGAAAAAAGTGTGGAAAACTGAAGTGGGACAGACAGACGGACGGACAGATAGATGGACAGACGGACGCAGAAGAAAGCTATAGTCCCCTCCGGTGAAAACCGGTAGGGGACTAATAATGGGTTTTTCCGTTGGAAAACTCGTTTAAAAAATAACAAGAGACGTATTGACCACGCTGCTTACTTAATTTCATAAAATACTACCAAAACACATATATACACTGCTAAATAGAAAAACTATGTATCTCATTCTATTTCAGCACAGATCATGTTTAACTTGCGGAGAGGATTTTGTAAAATCAATATTTGCTATATTCATTTACAGACAAGGATACTTTAAACAAAATTTAATTGAATTTGGATTATTGGTCTCCTTTTGTACAAGTTTTGGGGTAATCTAATTTTTGGAAAGAGGGATTATTATTGCAAGAAACAAGATAGAAGTGTATAACTTGGCACATTATATACACATAATTCAAGATAGTATATGTTTATTTTCATTAGATTAAAACAAACAACTTTTGAATTTCATTTGAATATTGAAAAAAACTCTGTAAATTCTCTCTGTTTGTCTATTTACATTTTAGTATGGATATTATATCATTTAGAGTGCAAATGCAGCTCTTAATGATAAAAATGTTTGTATCACAAGGGGTTGAGCATGTAGCTTTTGGCTGTTTCATTAAGCGTTAGGTCTTCTGTAAATTTGCCACCCTTAATTATAAAATTGTTGGATTAAGCGGCGATTTATCATTAGCGGTTGATGTTGTCAACTATTAATGCAAGAATTGATACCATTAGGGGTTGCAATTGCAACGCTAAGTGATATTTTTATCATTAGGCGGCGTTTTATCAATAGAGGTTGATACAATGTGAGGTGAATATAGTACCTAAATTTTAGGGGAAGCTACATGTATATCATCTTTTCGATTTAAAAAACCTAGCGATAGTTATTGCATCATATGATTCAGTGACATATTGAAACCGACATATTAAATTGAGTGTTAGCAAGCGAATATTTGAATTTGAAGCTATAGCAGAACAGACTGTGAAACGCGGTATTTCATTTGACGATCTATCTTTAGTCTATTTTTAGTCCAATGTAGAGAAAATCAAATGTGAAATTGACTTCCTAGGTCACATGCTGTTGATAATTTTTTTTCCCTAGGTAGTCGGATATGAGCCAATCAGAGAGCTAATTAATATAATAAAAATAGTAAAACAAAGTTTTACAATGTAAAATGTTTCAACTAATCTGTATCTTATTATGTTACACTTTTCAAGGCTGAGGGTCAACTCATGTGTCGTAGGGTCGCCATAGTTTATTCACATACTCCTTAGATATCTACAATAATTCCAATAAAAATGGAAAAAAGGCAGCACTCAGAATACGATATCCGATACTACATCTAGCATCTAAATACATTCACTGCTATTGACGTGTTAGATCGACTTTTAAATAACAAAAGGTAGCAAGAAAACATTTTAAAAAAGACTAAAAACTTACTAAATGCGATTTTTAAAACTTACACCACAACAAGAGGCGTTTATTAAGCAGTGCTCCGGGTAGTAATGGACTAACCGACAACCACGTCTATCAACTGTCGTTTCTTCAGTTAGTACACTATATATGCCTTTTCCTGACTATTTGAGGTGTAAACGAGGGGCTCCTGACAGGGACGTTATAAAACAAATCGGAGTGAATTTAGCGGATTTAAAATAAAGGTCTCCTAAAGGGAATATTATTGACTTACCGGGGCTGTATCAAATAGTTTAGATTAAATAAAAAGCTGCAAATTTCAGTTTGTTTTAATCGAAATGTCATTAACGTACATATCTTCATATTGACTATCATCATTAAGACAATGATCCAATCAAAAAGGCATGGTGGATTTCTATTGCTAACTACACAACTAAACAGCAGCTTTATGAAAAAAAAACCTGCCTGCAATTTGTACGCGGTTCTATTTTTTTTCTTTTTTAATGGTCTTGATAAACCGCTTGGCATGCGTCAAGTTCGAAAATGTCAACGTCTTTTGATACAATTTGCATAATAATACACAGACTACATTAAAGTCTTCACAAACAGTCATTATTTTAAATGTTAGAATACGACAGTTTAAAATATATAAACATATTCTATACATTGCCAAAAATATCTGTGTTATACAATAACCTTAAAAAAAGCATATTGTACAAATAAAACATTTCAGCTGAGGTTCCAGAACCTAATTAGGACATGAAATGTCAATAAATTATGTCTATATTAATAACAATTTCTGGTAATTTTCAAAGCAAATGTATTGGTTGTTAGAGCTAACCCCAAATTGAAAACGCCTGTACGTTCAAATTACCAAATCATTTAAATGTTAATTTTATCGAGATTGTATTTCATTTTTGCACTACTTATGCCTGATATGAACACTGTATTTGAAAATCAAACTGCATCTTCACAAAAAAAAAAAAATAAATAAAAAAAAACACCGCGTATATTCACTTGATTCAAATGAAAGGAAATCAGTGATGACACGTTTTAGATCTTGACAGGCTTGTAGAAAAATTTAAGGAACGAACAATTATTCCATGAGCTTTAAAATGAATGGAACTTATTGTGTCATTTGGTCGTTACTTCTGTATGGGATGTGTTCTTTTGGTATGACTGATGGTTGTCCAAATCATTGTTCTTGCTATGTGATAACGTGAAAAATTGTGGAATGCTACGGACCAGGCCTTAAAAACGTTCCGACGGGGATACCAAAGGATACATACAGTCTGTAAGTAATTGCCATATTTATTGTATACCTATATTACATGTTAAACTGATAACGAAAAAAAAAAATTAATCGATTTACTTAAGAAACATAAAATAAACCAATTACCTCTAATAAACTGAAACACAATGCCTCTGTAAATTCATTAAAGTTACCTCTTATTTATTTATAATAATCATATCTACCGTGAATGATTCTCTCTATTTCTTACGGAAACTATTAGGTGATTCATAACTCTAAATTTTAATATGGATAGAAGATCTATTGCAGAATGTATTAAAAAATTGTTTTTCTCTTACAAGAACACTTTTTCTCTATTGTGTTCAAGTAAAAGAGAGAAGTAACACTTATTGTTTTTGTTTTTTGTTTTTTTACAAAAAATCTAATTTGATTTTTATATTATTTCTTTTATCGATTTTTATATATCATTTGTAACTCTATAACTCATATAAAATGTTCATGAAAATCACTATTCTAGCAGTGAATTAGGTCTGTCGTCCTAAAGCAAATAGATAGTTATCATGCAATGCATGTATTAGATTTAATAGCTCAAAATAAATGAAATAGTGTAAAATCCTTATTTTACATGAAAACGTAAATCCACGATTCAACTGTTTTGCTTCAAACTGAATGGCTAACGCCGAGTTTTTACATAACACCGTTTTAATGATTTCCGAAATGGCAAGGCAGAAATGAATTTTACTCTTAGCAGGCGAATTATACTTCCGACTAATATTCTTATGCATATGTGAAAAAAAAAACCCGTGATTTGAATCATTATGCATGTAACCCTATCAATGTTTCATTTTCAGGGTAAAATGATAAGAGTAACGTTTATAGTAATTTACGTCTATTTATAGCTTTAAATAAGGTTGTCATTGCATAGTAAATAAAAAAGTGCAAGGTGCAATGCATGCGCAAATAGTTAAATTTGCCGGATGCCTCATATGGACACAACTGTGATCGGCCGAAGCCGATCACAAAACGAAGCTAATATTACTTTATTATACGCCATAAAAAAGGTTTTGCACACTATTTTAAGCAATCAAAAACATTAAACAACCTATGGTATATTGTCAATTCTCATTCAATAGAAGAAAATTAACGAACAAACCAATACTTTTATAATGTTACCAGGAAAACCGTTAAAGATTATTCAAACTTTTTTCAATTTTAAAAACCGAATTGGATAACAATTTGATACTTAAAACCATATCAGTATCCATGCATTATACATTTTATTTATGAAAATGAAACCTGTTGCTATGGCAACAAGGCAAAGAAATACGAAAAAAGCTTTGTAATGCTACACAGATTTTTTGTTGCTATGGAAATTAAAGTACCATAAAAACATCCATTTTTTTAATTTTTTTTGAAAAGTTCATAGTTACAATAATCATTTTTTTTTATTTTATTTTGCACTAAGGTTGAGGACTTACTTGATTGTCTTTTTCAACAATTAATATCAAATAATAATATTTTATAATTGAACTACCCATTCAAAAATTCTTAGAGTTTTTCATTTTTTTTGCTTGTTGCTATAACGCTAATTTTAATTATATATATTTTATTTCGTATGGCACAAATAATGGTGTGTATAAAAACTTTCAAGATTTTCGAATTAGAGGAAATTATATATGGAAATTTATGTTTTGTTAGCATGGACAATATGCGTTTCTTCATAAATGTGTTTTTTTTTCTCTTGAAAAATTACATTTTTTTCATAGTATATTCTGCCATGAAAACTCCAAATAATTCTATTACTCAAAATTATGTTCTAAATTAGGAATTTAAATGACTCTCTATTACCATGGCAACAGAACCACACACCAAAAAATAAATCATGTTTTTTTTTACACATCAAAGTCTATCAAACTGTAAAGTATGAAGAAAATCCGTGACTCTGTGTGGCCACCTAATTTTGATTCTTACAAAGAAATTTATCTTTAAGTCTACAATAAGTTTTTTCCTTACTTTAAAAACACTTTTTGCAGAAAATACGAGTTGTAACTAATGCAACGGGTAAAAACATGATTGGTTTTATTGTTTTTAAGGATATAACCCCGTACACTTACATTAATGATATTGTTAAAATGTTATTAATCTTACAATTTGTGCCGGAACTTTAATGAAAAATTCATGAAGACATTAACCAGCTAATGTCATCGTTTAATGTTGTTGAAAATGCATTCATTCCATTGCCATCTGTTAATGTATGACGGAAAACGAAGCATGTTTGCATTGGCCGAATGCAGTTGATGATTTCCTCGATTGTAATAAATTTTTCTAGAACGGAGTTTGCATAGTATTATTCTTATTTAAGGAAACATCACGTTAGATACACGGATCGTAGTAGTTCCGGGTAGTTCCGGGTAGATATTCAAGAGGAACGAAAACGAAATAAATAGAAACTTTAAAAAGCTTTCATCATTTTGAAGATGCTTTTTGGACATGCGCAGTTTTAAATTTCAGCTGTGGTTCCTGAACCTAATTAAAACTTGAAATGTCAATTAATTATTTACATTACTGACACTTTCATGTAATTTTAAAGCAATCCTATTGGCTCATGAAACTGATCTCACATTGAAAACGTTTGTACACTCAAATTACCCAATCATTTTAATGTTATTAAATCGAGTTTGTAATTCATTTGTTTACCTCTTGTCGTTATATGAGCACTAGTATATTCGAAAATCAAACTGTGTCTTCGCTTGAAGTACGCCGCGCATATTCACTAAATGAAAGTTAATAAATGATAACACGTTTTGGAATTTGAAATGCTGTTATAACGGTTTAGAAAAAAAGAGTTATTTAATGAACGTTAAAATGAATGGAAGTTATTGCATCCTTTGGTCGTATCTTCTGATTACGGTGTGTTCTATTGGTTTGACTGATGGTTGTCCTGCTCGCTGTTCTTGTGATGAAGGAACATGTAAAATTGTGTTATGCTACGGTCGAGGCTTTGAAAACGTTCCAACGGGGATACCCAATGATACATGCTATCTGTAAGTCATTGCCATATTTACTGTATACTTACACTACTCGTCGAACTGATAAAACATAAATTTATTTACGTAACAAATATAAGATTAACCAATTACAAAAAAGTAACTGAAACAAAATGTCTATAAATTTATAAAATTGACTTTTATCTTTTTTCATTCATTATACAAGATGATATCCCGCGCAAGCGCATAAATAAATACTTTATACATAATAAAATTCCTAATATGTTGAACCCAATGCTTTGCTTTGTTCATTTTTGTATATATACTGTGTCCGAATTCTTTTTTAATTGCTTTCTCGACATATTCTTTAAAATTGAAATTAAAAAACCCAATGCTTGGCTGGATATTTAGGGAAGAGGGCATGGATGAAAAATCTAAACCGAAATGGATAGTATATACATCAACATAGTCTTATTCCGTTTTGTTGCAGATGACTGAAAAAAAAAATAACAAACTTTTTATTTGAAACCAGTATAATTTATTCCTTATTGATATAATTATTGAAAATGGCGTTAAAAACAAACATGTAAAAAGCACGGCACCTAAAAACACTGGCCGCTGGTCGCGATAGCAAAATGACCGCTTAAAAATTTAGAAAATAGTTAAAATATAGTAAAACAAACTAAACGGGCAGGATTGAAACTGTCAGCTCATGGGATGTGGCTGCTGATTAAAGGTGGTCGTATCAACATATGCGACTGTATCAAAATCGTTTTAAAGTGCCTAGTAAATAACTTCTCAATAGTTTCTCAACTCAGAGGAAAACGAGCAGATAGCAGGATAGCGGGAAGTAAAGAGACACAGAATAGACACATAATGAAGTATTGCATAAGTCAAATAGGCGAAAAATAATCAATTTGATGAAACAAAGTATGAGTGTCTCAAATTACAGTTGATAAGAACAAAAGACCTAGCGGATAAGACTTCGGGATCTGCGGTTCACAAGCGCGATACATAAATCATGTGCACTGCACTGTGATTATTTGAAGGAAAAAAATGATCGATATAAACAACTTCGTAAGGCAGTTTAATTGTCATTTTGTGACATTGTGTCATAAAACGTGCCATGCCATGATGAAGTAAGCTAACTAAAATATATAGATTTGTTTTGTTTGTACTATTCAAGAAGACAGAGTCATGCTTGCGCATAGTTATTATGCTTTATCCCAGAGACAGATGTTTTGATATAGCGTAAACATTGTAATGTACAGGATATTCAGCATAGCTTAATTTTCTACAAGTGGGAACATGAAACATTATTGTTTACAACAGAAACATACGTACATGTAACTGAAATTTCAGACGACAAAGAAACAACGCGGTGATGTTAAGGAAGCATATGGGCAGTTTAGCGTCTTATTTTGACTGTTATATGTATTCAAAATCGTGAAAATAAATAATTATTTTGAATAATATCAAAAACTTAGTATTATCCTTTAAAATAGATGTCAGTGCAATAAAATCGGGTAGTACATTACTGCCACATTGGTGCATTATCACGTGACAACTATAAATAGCTTACGTATATTCCTTAACATAAAATGAGAGAGAGCAACACTACCCCGCGGTTTCCAAAATAAAATAAACAAACCAAGTGAAGGCAAAACACCCCAGTTTAATCAAAACCGCTGAGAAATCTACACAACAGTGAAAATTGTAACATAATTATGTATTTATAATTATTCGTAAGATTTCTTGCATTTCAAAATAGTTTGCAAATATGAAATACAACTTCTTTCTTTTCAAATGTGTTACAATAGTGATTACATAGTTATATTTATGATATAATTTATTCCCACATACGATTGAAAATATAAATTTAATAGAAGTTGAACTTTAATGGTGTCTGTAAAGTACGTAGTTCTTATTATGAAATACATCCACAACTTCTATTAAAATGATTACTTCAATAGTAGTTGTATTTAAATAGTGGTTGCAAAGTGACTCTTCTAATGAAATACATGTACGTCCCAAACCACTATTGAAATAATTTATTTCAATAGTGGTTTTATTTCAATAGTGGTTGCAATGTGATTTTTCTAATGAAATACATTCCCAACCACTATTGAAACAATTTATTTCAATAGTGGTTACAACAATGCACCCCTACCACTCTTGAAATATTTTATTTCAGTAGTGTACGCAGCACTGTTGGGGTTTACTATGTGGTTGCGCCGACCAGAAAGTACGGGAAATGTTAACTATGACATCACACAAAACAACATCAAAAATGCAAATAAATAAAGTTATTTCCTATTGTTATGGGTACGAAAACATTAAAGTCACTAATGCGTGCAACTTTGTAGTCAAATAAGTCCAACAACGATAAATATAAACATTAGACCGATCGCGGTGCAAGAGTCGATGTAACATCATATTGTAAATTTTGACGCATATTATGTGTAGAGAGAGGCGGATCAATCAAATTTCATTTTACAAATGAACGAAGCATAACCGTAAACAATTTTTTATACCATTAAATCCTATATATTATGTTTGGTTTGATTCGGCATGTTATTATTTTTAGAGCGTGTATTATTTCTTTACTTGAGTGTTTTATGTTCAAGTTCGATGTGTTTGACATCAAGAAGCATATCTAAATTTGCTTTTTACAAGGGCATACTCTAAACAGATCATTTCGATCTTTTGGATATAAATTAAGGGAATGCTAAATTTATCAAAAAGTGCTGCTGCTTTGATGAAATCTACAGAACGAATTAATAAATGCGTAAAATATTAAGCGAAGGTCATACAAATTCTAACCAGAGCTCATTTCTTTGATATTATTCTAATAAAAGATGAACTCTACACATAGCAGCAGTACTTTGCAGAATCTATCAGTAAAGGAGAATTTAATTAGCATTTAAAATTCTAATTCAAATAAGGGTATGCCCTTGTAATATTGAAATTTGTTTATGACCTCTATTCGGGAGAATTATCAACACATATCACGTGACTATCAATTCAGGGGACGGACCACACTAAATGTTATACAACGGAGCATTTGCTGTACTGTTTCAGTTAATATCACATTTATATCCATTTATATCATGTTAAATTAACTTTACATAGATATTGTGTTATACTAGATGCATCATTTTATGAACGTTTAAATCCGCTGATATTTTCAAAGTAAGCCTTAACAGTGCTAATAATTCATTTCAATAGTGGTTGTAATGAAATGTATATCCAACCACTATTGAAATAAATTATTATAATAAATGTTATAATGAAATGCATACCCAACCACTATTGCAATAATTTATTTCAATAGTGTTCGAATTTCATTAGTAGTTGCTAAATGATTCTAATAATGAACTACATCCTCAACCTTTATTTAAATAATATATCTCAATTCTGATATTTATAATAATATTTATTTATTAAAATATTGAAGATTTTTTTTACAAATAGAGACTTTTAATGAAATACATCCATAATGTATCATAAATGTGATATGCATAAAGAAATTTATTCTACTACTATAAAAAAAATATTGTTGAGTTTAAGTAGTAGCTGCACAGATATTCTTATAATGAAATACATCCATAACCACCATCAAAATAATATATTTCAATAAAAACAAATTAAAATGAAATATAATAGAATATATTTTAATAATGTGTGTGTCTCAAAAGTGGTTGTACATTATTTATTGTAATAAACGTCATAACCAACCACTATTGAAAAAATTTATTTCAATAGTGGTCGTAATAAAATTCATCACCAACTACTATTTAGATAATACTAAGTATATTTCAACAGTAGCCGTATTGAAGTTCATCCTCAACCACTTCTTAAATAATATATCTCAATAGTGATGTTTATAATAACATTAACAAGCTAAATGATTTTTAAATATTAGCCTTTATTTTCTTTGCTAAAAATGATATGAAACGCGTGGAAATGGAAACAGACCCATTGAAAAAAAAAATGTCTTCAAAAGACGTCTAGAGGCATCATTCGCTGAGGTGTGACGGAGTATCGAGAAGAGCAACATAATCTGATATTAGCGTATCTAATGTAGTAATTGAAAAAGAAACGGGCCGATAAGAATCTTAACAAAAATATATTAATTATTTTAAGAAGGGTGCTTCTTTAGCTAAGAAGCAGATGTTTTCTTATCATATCACACATCGTAATGTACTGTGTAATAAGCATCGCTTACTATTCTGCAAACATTTTTGATACGACAGCAACAGACATCACTGTAGTTTCATGGACTACATATACTGTTTTATATGCACAAGGGATGACGGATGGCTTGTTGGAAGAAAATATTTAAACTAACATAAAAATATGTTATGAATAGCGCGTAATTTTGTAAAGACAAATCCATTTCATGGTATTTGGAGATATAAAAAAGATGGATTCCTCTGATGTCTGACCATTAACTCTGGTCATTTATTCCCAGGCAGGCGGCACTTCCCTTGGTCTTGCCGACGTGTACATTGTATGTATTATTATTATGTATTATCAGAAAAATGTTATAGCTGTATTATCAACAAACCTTAAATCATAGTATTTGCTGCTTATTGTTTGTGTATCTAGGATAAAGATAATCCATATAACTGATGAATTAAACAAGATGTATTGACTCTGATTAGTAAAATGTATTCTGTTCATTATTAATTGAGCAATTTCAATTTCTTTCTGTAAAACATTTCCTTAATTGTACACAGCACACACAATCAGGAGAAAGCCTGCGGCATTTTGAGAATTTCCCTACAGATGTTATTACATGTAGGTTTGCTTCATCAGAAAAGATATTATTATCAACCAGCGCATGATTTCTTGAAAACAGTAGTAATCTTCAGAAACGTAGAATAATGTTGGTATCCACTGTATTTCATATACTCTCAACATGTATACGGTTCATTTGGCCCAGTTTAGGTTTTCTAAAATTCACAGTCAATAAATCTGTTATGGACTTTTCTTTTTACAAACAATATTAGAGAAACTTAAATTATTAATTTCAATTGTAATTTTGTAATTATTGTTCTTTAATTGTTTTGATTTTGAGAGAATTATTGCATTGCTCAGCTCTAAATAAGAGCTGGAGTTTTCTAAATAAGGAACGCTAAATTAAGTTCTTTATAAGCTATGCTTATTTAGCCTGAATAAGGCTGCGACTACTAACTTAAAACTTCTTAGCCAAAATAAGGCTTCAGTTATTTTACATCTTTCATTTGATTCTGTGCTGACGCATTTTACCATTTTGATATACTACCAATAAATTCATATATCATAACTTGTTTTCCTTTAAACAAAACCCCGTAACAAATCTCTTGACTCAAAAATTAGATAGGCCCTAACTATATTTCAATAACGTTGATAAACAATTGGAATTTGTCATCCGTCACATACGGTCAGAAGTTGAAAATTGAATTTTTCTCTATGAACTGCACAATGCGCCGAAGATAAAACAAGAGGCTCAGGGGCCACATCGCTCACCTGAGCAACAATTGCCTTAATTCTGATCAAATTAGCATTACAATATCAAAATATCTTGACAACTAAGTACAGTAGATCTTGCTAAAAAAAAAAAAATGAAAATCTGCCAATTTTTATCCACCTCTTTTTTTTGGTAAATACCAAGCCCCTTTTGTTCTTTTACCTGTAAGAATATTTTTCTCTATTCTTATACCCCCCCCCTCCATTTCGTGGCCCCACCTTTCTCTTGGGAATCATGGTTTCATCAAACTAAAATCTGCATAACCTGTGCTTTCACACTAAGTACTGAGTTTTGGACCGAAAACTTTCCAAGAATATTTTTATAGATTTTCTCCATATAATCCTATGTAAAAATTCAAACCGCCATCACGGCCCCGCCCTACCACTAGGGACTCTGATTTTGCAAACTTGAGTTTACACTACCCGCAGATGCCTCTACACAAGTTTAAGCTTTTCTAGCCAAATAGTCTTTAAAAAGCAGATTTTTTAAGATTTTCTCTATTTATTCCTATGTAAAAATTCATCCCCCATTGTGGCCTCGCCCTATCCCTGGACTATTATTTAAACAAACTTGAATCTATACGATCTTGGGATGCTTCCACTCAAATTTGGGCTTTCCTGGCCTAATATTTTTAAGAAGAAGATATTAAAAGATTTTCTCTATTAATATTTATCCCCCATTGTGGCCCCACCATACCCCTAATGGCCATGATTTGAATAAACTTCAATCTACATTGTCTGAGGATAGTTATACGCCAATTTGAGCTTTCTTGGCCAAATAGTTTTTAAAAGAATTTTTTTAAAAGATTTTCTCAATATATTCCTATGTAAAATTTGATCCCCCAATTGTGGCCCCACCCTACTCCCGGGGACCATGATTTGAACAAACTTGAATCTACACTATCTGAGGATGCTTCCACTCAAATTTGAGCTTTCTTGGCCTAATAGTTTTTAAAAGAATTTTTTAAAAAGATGTTCTCTATATATTCCTGTATAAAAATGTATCCCCCAATTGTGGCCCAACCCTATCCCCGGGGGCCATGATTTGAACAAACTTGAATCTACACTATCTGAGGATGCTTCCACTCAAATTTGAGCTTTCCTTGCCTAATAGTTTTTAAAGATTTTCTATATATATTCCTATGTAAAACTTGATCCCCCCATTGTGGCCCCACCCTACCCCAGGGACTATGATTTGAACAAACTTGAATCTACACTACCTGAGGATGCTTCCATTTTAATTTAAGCTTTTCTGGCCTGATAGTTTTTGAGAAGAAGATTTTTTAAAATTGTCTCTATATATTCCTATGTAAAATTTGATCCCCCCATTGAAGCCCCACCCTACCAACAGGGAGCATGATTTGAACAACCTTAAATCTACACTATCTGAAGATGCCTCCATTTTAATTTGAGCTTTCCTTGCCTGATAGTTTTTGAGAAGAAGATTTTTAAAAATATTCTCGATATATTCCAATGTAAAACTTGATCCCCCTCTTGTAGCCCCTCCCTACCCCCAGGAACCATGATTTGAACAAACGTGAATTTACACTACATGATTATGCCTCCATACAAGTTTAAGCTTTTCAGGCCGAATAGGTTTTGAGAAGAAGATTTTTAAAGAATACCAACAAATTTTCAATAATTCTCAATTATCTGCCCTTTAAAGAGGGCGTGGCCCTTCATTTGAACAAACTCGAATTCCCTTTACCTAGTGGTGCTTTGTGCCAAATTTGGTTGAAATCTGCCCAGTGGTTCTTGAGAAGAAGTTGAAAATGTAAAAAGTTTACAACGACGACGACGACAACGATGAGAACGTCGACAACGACGACAACGACAGACAACGGACAAATTGTGATCAGAAAAGCTCACTTGAGCCTTTGGGTATAATGAAAGGATTGTGCTTCCTTAAAAATGTTTATGTTTGGCATTTATATATATGTGGGCTGTGAGATCCAGTCAGGGACGTAACTCTACACTTGGTAAGGGATCTTATTTATATGTGTATGACAATGTGTCATTCCCAAGTGTATATTATAGATGTATATAACTTATTTTCATTTTCAATCACTAACTGTGATTGAAAAAGTGGTTTTTAGTTTTATTTTTTCATTTGAAAAGTTTGTTTACAAACTTCTTTTATCAATCCCATACAAGATAGATGCAACTATAAATATCCCATGTTGATTTCAATAAGCATCCATCATCGCAAACTCGCCGTTATCTTCCTGGTTTTCTATATAATGCAGTTCATAATCTCTGTATATGAACAGAGACTGGTGTATTGGAAATGTTTTTTAATGGTTTTAGAACGGATAGTTAAGATAATTTAGTAATGAAGGTGTATGTTTGAAATCATACATTACAATCAAAGAATGTAGACAAAGTTTAACATTACGGCCATTTTTGAGGGTTTTTCTTTATAATCCAAAAACTAACTTCTGTTGTTTAAATAATCATATTTATTAGACTTACTTCATTTAGGATAATAAAATAAATTTATTTTTTAAAATGTGATATGGATGTTTATTGAAAACTGTCTTGTAACCTTAATGTTGCAACGTTAATAGCGAGCGCAGCCTGTGCGCCTGCGAGCGAAGCGAGCTCTAAGAACCAGTGTGCGCAGGAAAAAGAACGAGCTAAACCAACAGTTCATCAAACAAATCTTTTTGTCTACGTCCCATAATGCTCTCTACTTTTTTTCACCCGTGGTGCTATGCCAAAAATAGCTGACATTTAACTCGTAATTTACGGTATTTTGAGGTTTAAAGACCCGTTCTGAGTACTGCACAAGTTTTGGTGAGACCCAAGAAATTTGTTACATGCTTCCATACCTTCGTATTGAGTTGAGATACTTAAACAAAGACGAAAAAAGTTATGAATGACGTCACAGTGCTCTTGCTCTATATTTCCCGCGATAAACTAGATCGAGGTGGATAAAACATATGTTATGCGTGTACTACACATATGTAGCAATTTAATATAGACTGCGATACCCGTCTCAGGAATCTAATTAAAATTAGACGTTCTGAATCCGCTACCGCTTTTTAAAATGTAGTGGATTCAGAACGTCTTATTTTAATTAGATTGCCTGCCTGAGATGATGTTTTTAATTATTATTTTTTTGGTTTTGATAGAAAGATTAAATATAATGTACAATGTATATATAGTTTTGACAGACTGATCAATTCTCCCCAAACGTAAAGAACGGGTTTAAGGTAGAAGCAAATCTATGTATTTATAAGACTTTTTTAAACTTAGAAATCTTATAATTCTCTCTCTCTCTCTCTCTCTCTCTCTCTCTCTCTCGATTTTGTTTATAGTTGATAACTACATAGCATGACAATGATGCAAGGTATGTGTAGTTCTTGCTAGCTGCGCTCGCCACAACGGTGCACCGTAAAACATATTATGAATAATAAAATTGAACCATTTTATTATGTAGCGTTGCTTTTGGGTGTCTCAATTGCAAAAATAAGTTATAAACACGAAAAATTAACTTAAACTGGAATATGAAACAAATCCTGATGAAATGGCATATGTATTAGTAATGTATATTAATGCTTTAATTGAAAAATCATACATTAATATAAAAAGTGAAACATTACTAATTATGATAAGTAATAAGACATACTGCAAATTATCATAACCAAAACATTGATTAATAATTAAATATCAAAGCAAATTAAGTTTATTAAATATCTTTCATTTACAATCATGTAAAGGTTTACACATATTGTACATTCCTATTCATGTGTCATGATGGCGTTTGACGTGGGAGATCTAGAATAATCATGAGCAGATACAAAATTTAAGGTTGAATCGATCAGCTCCGTTTTGTGAGGTACAAGTACATTTTTTTAAAATAAACAATGAAATAAACAAAAACTATATCCATGTCTTCCCCCACGAACGATCATTATGTGTATTTATAACATCATAGCGTTATAGGTTTAAACCAGAAAGTCAGTTTACCTTGAAAATACAGTGTCGGTCGAACTTGCAACCTAAATATGAATGCTCTTTCATATTTATGGATAGGCCTATCTGAATTTAACCAATATTACTTTCAAACCATTGTGCTATTGTTATTGTTGTAAGAATAATGCTAACAGTGTGAGTATATCTAAGCTACATACAAACAATTATAGTTGTTCATTTAAAACGGGTCATTTGTTTGATGTCAAGCAGCAATATTTTAAAAAAAAATTAAAATTAAAAGAAGGGAGTGTGTAAATACTTACTCTGAGAGTTTTCCAATCGTATTTAGATGTCAATAAAGTATTAATTATACTTTTAATTATTATAACTGATTTATCTTTTGAACCGTTTTATTTATGATGACATATTATTTAAAAGACACATTTGATCTTGGTGAGTACCAGTCTATGTGTCCCACGAAAGACTCAATGTGCACACAACTCTTCCTCATCGTCAATATAATTTAATAGGAAATGTCCAGTTCGTGACAATTCCATGAGTGACTAGTTGTATAATGTATATAAAAACCACTTATAATGACACTTGAGAGACCGACTGAAGTTAGCTTTGCAAATTATATAACAAAGAAGCATTGAATGCACAAATTGATGTTTTCCTCATGATATGCTAGTTTTTTTAACTCTATAAATCTGCAGGTGTGTACAGGCAGCATAAACAAAGATATAACACTCTGTTTAAAAAATAGGATTGTACAGGAATCAAACTTTTTAGGGTTTCAATTAAACTTTTGCTGTAGTAGCTTAGCTGTTGCTAAGGTATGAAGATTGTTGCACATGCGTTAGAAGTTGACATAAATTATTCAATGGGACACACTAATCAATGATGCAAGTTGTACAGAATTGGCCGTGCGGTTAAAATATTTCATTTATCATCATGAAATTTCGTGAAAAAATAAGATTCAGAACATAATCACTAAATACAATCATTGATGAATTCAAGTTTATCAGAGATTTGATTTGCTAGTTTTGGCATTTTCTGCAGTTATAAATGTAAAAAATATACCAAGAAAATATAGCCAATAAATTGTAATTTTTGTGTTTGTCCTTTGTTTGATCGCGTTTACTTCTCCAATTTGTAACATCTAATATAAGTAGTGCATTTGGACAAAATTTATTAAACGTATCGTTTAAATACATGCTCTTTGTCTATTTAACATAAAATCACTGATAAACAGGTTTTAGTTCACCAGCATAATAAGTTGAAAGATACCTACAGTTGCATTAGGTATTGAAAATACCATCTTAAAAATGCCCAGCTAGTGTAATGAGAATGCTAAGATCAAAACATTTTCGAAACCTGTATATGAAATGCTATTACATCCGTACAATGTCTCAAGATGTTTTACAAAGGGCATAGATCCAAGTCTAAAACAATGCATTTAAATCATCGTTAATAAAATTATTGTGTCATTGTTTTTTATGGGGAATGTATCAGCCCAATACCTTTGTTTTTAAGCATGCATTATTTTTAATTCCTTATTTTTAAACTGAGATCAAAATTTAAAAAAAATCACGATAAGTGTCGTGAATGTATTGGGCCTAAGAATTCTGAGTAAGTTCAGGTAGAGACAACACTAAATCAAGACTAAGTTAACAAGAGAAACATAAAAGCATTTATTTTCTTTCATAAAATGTGCATCTAATTATCGAGAAAAATATTTAAACAATTAGTATGTTGTCAGGGTGTAAAAACAATATCGGATTCTTTAAAGAACCAATCGCTCTTGCTTTGTTTGCGATCGTTCTTTTTAAATGTAAAAACATCAAAAGAGATTGACAATGTAATTAACCAAACTGCTTGTTCTTCTTGTCTTTCAAATAGAAAACTAATTGGTCCAATATCAAAGCATTGCATCATAAATTGTCTATGTTTCATAAGGTTTAAATACATAAAGCAACTCGTTGAATTAAATGGATCAAAATATTAATTTCAATATTTACAATGCTTAAGTTTAGTATTTTCAAAAGCCTGCTTAAAGTTAATGTTAGTTGTCAAGTCATAAGCCAGACACAGATCTCAGATTTCATTTATATTGCTCTGTTAACAAAGCTCGTTCCGTGTTTTTGTTTGCTATTATAGGTTGTACATTCTTGTAAAAACATTTTTTTCTTTAGATTGTTCAATTTTTAAAATTATTTTGTATGTAATTTAAACAGTTTGTATTGTTCTCACTTCTTAATCTCTCTATATCGCTTATAACTTAACTATTGACGTTAAAACTTTGGCTGACCAATGTGAATATCTAGAATAGGTAATGCATTGTAGATACTGTAATGTATTAAAAATGGAAAAGTGAACTTTGAAGGTGTCCAAGTAGCGTAGTAACGTAGCTGCGACCCGAGTTCGATCCCCGTGATCGACAGAGGTTGTATGTGGTAGGGTATGGCGGTTGCCAGCTTGGACACGTGGGTTCTCTCCGGGTTCTCCGGCTTCTTCCAACACCAATGACCCCCCTCGCGCTTATATCCGTGCCAACGAGAGATATTGATATAATTTGTAGAACTTGCTAATCAAACGTTGTAAAATAAATAAAGTTCAGTTTCAGTTTCAACTTTGAAGAACGTTGTGACCTTTATAGTTTGTCCGCCTGACCATTATGACACTCGTCTGAAAAGTGTTGACTATAAAAAGTAGGAACGTAGCCTGATTTTGAAAGTGGGGGTGGGCTTGGGGGTGTGCGCAGTGGGTAGACTTATCCACAATTTTGTCCAGCAAAAACAAATGAATACGAAACATGTATATATTGACAGAAAATGTTCTCCATTCTATCAAAGGATTCACTGGACAATCTTACAAAAGGTCAGGTTTACTCAATGTTACTGTGAAAATATACGTAAATGATATATATTTTGGTTACCAACAAATGGTCACCTTTTGTAGTGTTAATCTCGGTTAACAAATTTAAATTTTTTCAATGGCACATAGAATGTAAAATGGTTTATTCTGTTTTATTGTTGGTATTTCCATGCTTCAAAAATCGAAAGGTTTTAAGTTACAACAAATGATAAACAACCAATCAAGTAAGGACATTATCCGATTGCGAACGTCATCTTCGAATCCTCTTGCACCGTCAACATCATGACAATAGTCAAATTAAAGAATAAGAGTGATTTTCTGTAGTTCACCTCAAAGCAGAAGGACTACATTTACTTATTAAGACATTGCTTTCTTATTTTTGGATATAGTTGGTTCTACATGTGTATAATTCACAAAGCAGTGCAGACAAATTGAATCTGCGTTAGCGCGGTATGATAATTTGTCTGCACGGCCTGGCATGTTATAGGACCGACGATATCCAAAAATAAGAATATAATGCTAATATTTACATTCTTGCCATGTTCGCAAAATTAATGTGAAATGTACCTCAAAATCACTCAATTATCTTGTGGTTAAGTTTAAATCAATTGAAGAGCTACTGTAACAGCCAAAACCATGAACTTCGATTTCCACTTGTGACGTTGTACTTTAACAGCGTTCAACGTTTGTAACGTCAATATAAAACTCATCAAAATAATGAATAATTAACTAATCTAACCTTATTTGAGGTCATATAATAAGGTTTTGTCCACTTATTATAGCAAACAAAAACATAAAACATATAACAACCTTTGGTATATCGTCAATTATCGTTTTATATAAGAAATACTTGAATACCTTTATATTGTTACCATGGAAATCGTTAAAAATTATTGAAACAGTTTCGTTACTTTTTTTAAAACCGAATTGGTTTTTGATTTTTTAATTTTATTTAATTTTTACAACACTATCAGTGTCCATACAATACGAGTTTTATTAATGAAAAATGACATCCGTTGCTATGGTTACAAGGCCAAGCAATACGAAAAATTAAAAAAGAGTAGGGTTGTTTAAATATGCTGTTATTCCTTATTAATTAGAATTTTACCATTTTTTTCTGATGATACCTGTTAAAATGTACCTCAATTTCATTATATACCACAACAAATTTGATATGCAACACAGATGTTTTTTTGCTATGGAAATTAAAGTACCATAGAAACATTTAATTTGTTTTGTTTTGTAGAAAGCTCATAGCAATGGCAATCATTTAAAGGAACTCTTTTAAAGTTGCACTTAGGTTAAGGACATACTTGATTTTTTTTCTCAACAATCATTATCATCTTATCATATTTATAATTGATTAATACCCAATCATAAATGCCTTAAATTTTTTTTTCAGAAATTTTCGTTATTTTGTAGCTTGTTACTATAGTAACAGTTCTAAATTTTTACTTTTTATTTCGTAATGGTGTTTGCATTTAAGTTTCAAATTAAAGGAAATAAGAATTTGAATGCCATTTATACACCTTTACCTTCGGTTACCATGGCAGCCGGACCACTTAACAACAAATAAATGGTGTTTAGTTTTTGTTTTTGCACATCAAATTCTTTTTCAAACCGTAAAGTATGAAGAAAATCCGTGACTAAGCATGGCCATCGAATTTTGATTCAACTAATATCATCATTTCATGTTGTTGAAAATTTATTCATTGCATTGCTATCTATGGTAAAAAAAATGTACTAGAACAGAGTCCAAAAGATTATTTTGCATAGTATTATTCTTATCATAGGAAATATCATGCATAACACGTAAAAATCATAACAATTCAGGGTTGATTCGTCGTGTAGAAAATGGTTCATTCATTATCAAAGTGTGGCTTAACATTTTTCGCAATTGCAATCACTTTCCCAATAGACTGGGTCATTTACGTAACTGGAAATATTCAAGAGAAAAGAAAATGAAAAGAATAGAAACTTTTTAGGCTTGTATTATTATACAGATCCCTTAGTATACGCGCACAGTTTGTATAGTTCAGCTGTGGCTCTTGAAGTTGATTAAAACCTAAAATGTCAATTAATGGTTTACATAACTGACTCCTTCCTGTTATTTTAAAGCAATTCTATTGGCTCCGAAAGCTGATCTCACATTGAAAACGTTTATACATTAAAATTACCCAATCTTTTTAATGTTATCGTATCGAGATTGTGTTTCATTTGTTTACATTTTGTTGTTATATGATCACTAGTATATTCGATAATCAAACTGCATCTTCGCTTAAAAAAACACTGCGCATATTCACTATAGAAAAGGAAATCAGCGATAACACGTTTTGGAACTGAAATACTGGTATAACGATTTAGCAAGAAAGAGTTATTTTACAAGCCTTAAAATGAATGGAACTTATTGTATCATCTGGTCGTTTCTTCTATATGGGGTGTGTTTTATTGGTATGACTGATGGTTGTCCCGCTGACTGTTCTTGCGGTGGGGATACGTGTAAAAATGTGTATTGCTACTATCGAGGCCGTGAAAACGTTCCGACGGGGATACCTAATAATACATGCGAACTGTAAGTCATTTTCATATTTATTGTACACTTCTACTACATGTAGAACTGATAACGATAATGCTTACTAATTAACGTAGCTCGCAGGTTTGCTGACGTCACGATAGGAATCGACGAAAAGAGTTGACCGTCATAGTAAACTCATCATTTTATTTTAAAATGACAAATGAGATATTTAGAAGTATAAAAGAAAATATTTTAAAAAGCTTATATGCGGTTTCTGACTGTTTATACAAAGATTTATAATATCAAGTGCTGAAAATTTAAAGATGTCACATATATTGTCACATTTTGTTCTATAAAGATAAAGAATGAGTGTGCGTTAGAACTCTTCCATTCAAAGTCATGTTTTAAAATAGAATGTATGCATTAACTTTGCCTTTTTTTTACAATTATAACTTCCGTTATCTGTACTACCGAATAAATTCTTAAATTTCTTTAGGCTTGAGATAACTGTTTTATTCGATTACTTACTTATAATGTCAGTAGTTGTCTGGCATTTTATTTTTGCATTGATTGACTCAGAGTTTCATAAACACAAAAATAACAATTTTCTGTATCTTTACAGCCTTACATTGATTGCATTTAATAACATTCACAATAATGTCTAATAAGCATTAACATGTTCTAAAATGTGTTAAACAGCTAGTCTTGTCAATAAATGCATTTCAATGTTGGTGTTCTAAGAAGTAAGGAAATGATGACGTCAGGCTAACGTCGTAATGAAAATATAAGGTTTTGAGAAATCTTTTAAATCTTTAAAGTTTTTTTGCCAAAAATTGGCCGAGAACACAAACTGATATTTTTTTATGAATTGATTCATAATATTATCTCCTCTGTTTTTGTGCTGAGTATGATTAATATCGTCTGAATCGTTTAAAAGTTTGGAGCATAGTTTTGTAATGAGTTTCTCGGTTAAAATGTGCATTTTACTATATATTTCATTGAAATGGCGTTGCTTGATTTTATTAATGACACTGTATTTGAAACACGATAACATTATTACCGCGCAGACGAATCTTAAATAAATTTTAGAAATAAAACTACAAAACCTATGGATCACGTGGACAAATTTTCAAGGTAGGTTTTCTCACAAGCAGGTAAACCCGCGAGCTACCTTAAGTGATTAACCTTAAAAATATAAAATTAACTAATTACCAATAAGTTACTGAAACACAATACCTCTGTAAATTTATATTTTTATTTATTTATTTATTTAAATTTTATATTTATATACTTTATCATTCATTATACTAAATGATATACCGCGCAAGCGCGAGAAATAACACTTTATACATTAATAAAATACAATGCTTAATATGTTGAACCATTTTTGCTGTTAATTGTTGTGTATATACTGTGTCCGAATTCTCTCTTAATTGCTTTTTTGACCTATTGTTTAAATTTAAATTAAAAACCCCAATGCCTGGCTGGATTTTTAAGGAAGCGGGCATGGATGAAAAATCTGAACCGAAATGCGTGATATATATATTTTTTTTAAATAGATAAATAACATTTTTTTAATTTAAAACCAGTGAGTTGGTATTAAGTGCGTCGTATCTCTAGATTTTATTTTTTAAGTTGAATTTAACTTTGATTTTTATCAATGTCCTCAATAAAAATTTCAGATAAAAGACTGTTTTGAAAAAAACAATGGGAGGGGGGTCCCCCACAATTCAAACTCGCCGTTTTATGCATGATTTATTTATTAATATAGACGTAGAACAAAATCTGTTCATTGTTTATAAATTAATTTCTTAGGTGTTTTTTTTCGCATATTATAAACCAAAGTTGTCAGTTCCAAAGTATTTGCCGAATAGTTAACTTAACTGTCATAAACTCTCTGCCATGTTGTTTAGTCAACCCGTGTTCCTCGGCACCCCGTTCTGGAAAGTACTTTCAATCAAAACTTATATCTAGTTTAAATAAATAGTTTAATAAAAACTAAAATTGCATTTAATTGTTCCATTTTATTTCTTATCTGTTATTGCAATAAAGTATCTAATCCAAGGTATTTGCCCGCTATGCATGATGAACTCGTCCTACACTTTTTGTTAATTATCAACCTGCGTTCTTTTCACCCCGTTCTGCAAAGTTATATCCCATTCTCTCGCCAAAGGTCGTGCTTCGCAAACGAACGAGTTTTCTCTATCAAAACTAACATCGCGCATTCAAGAAACAAATGACCTTATTTTATTTATTCAGCATGATGTGACAACTCTTAACTTCTATAAATTGTTGGCAAAATGTTTTAATGTTGTTAGTATAGATTATTATAATTTTAAATAAAGTCTTCCCATCATAACCCTGTCCGGTCTATATAACCCATTCTTAATTGATATTCAAATTTTTTTTCTTGAAAAATGTCAGGAAATGTAATTATATTTTCCTTTTTGTCTCTTCTTAATAAGTCGCACCTGTCTTAAATGATCATTTGTGGTAGAATGAATGAAAACTGCCACCTAAGACAGCTATACTCTGATTCCAAGTATCAAATCACTGAAGAAAAATCCCTAAAATCTCTGATTTTGTTCATTTTAAACATAGTTTCGATACATTCAACAAATCAAGAAGTTATAAGTCTCATAAAATCATTTTATTTAAACATATTTCTGAAAAAAAGTCTTATTATTTATCTATGTTTAATTAAAGTTTTTTTCATTTACCTCATATATTTTTATTTTCTTTTATTTTGTGTTGTGGAGATAACTCATATGTTATATTTACAAATTATTGTCACACAAAATCATGACACAATCTCCAATATTTTAAATGAGGACATGCATTGTTTACCAAGCTCTACAACCATGGTCTAATTTTCTAACTTGGAAGATTTCATTCTACTTTCTATTCACATAAATTTATTCAGAATGCGTGAATTTAACTTAGATATGAATAATACTGGCAATAGGGCTTATATACATGTTGAGCACAAGACTATAAACAACTAAAAACAATGGCCACTGGCCGTGTTAGATAGGCGGCCGCTTAAATGAGTTAATATATAGTGAAACACTAAACGGGCGGGATTGAAACTGGCAGTTCATAGGAAGTGGCCGCTGATTAAAGGTGGCCGTATCAGCAGGTGCGACTGTATTAAAATCGTTTAAAAGTGCCTAAATAACTTGAAATAGTTTCTCAAATCAGAGGAAAACGAGCAAATAACAGGATAGCGGGTAGTAAAGAGAAGCAGAATGGATACATAACGAAGTATTATATAAGTCAAATAGGCAAAACATTAGCAATTTGATGAAACAAAGTATGAGTGTCTCAAATTTAATTCAGTAGATAAGAACAAAAGACCCAGCGGATAAGAACTCGGGATCTACGGTTCACAAGCGCGATACTTTAACCACGTGATAATTTGAAAAAAAAGATCGATATAAACAGTTTCATAAAGCAGGTATATGTCAATTTGTCAATTTCTCTCTCTCTCTCTCTCTCTCTCTCTCTCTCTCTCTCTCTCTCTCTCTCTCTCTCTCTCTCTCTCTCTACATATATGTGTGTGACATATTTAAAAAAGAACTCATTGCATTCTCAGCTAACTTGATAACAGTTTCCAGATGAGAATTTTTTTCTTTTCTCATAAGACAATTTCGACAATTTGCACAGAAAAAAAAATCGGGATGTTAGAATTATCTTAAGATGACATATTTTTTCAAAGTGTGTTAAGAATGTGAATACTATAAAATGTTGATCTTCCTTCGTAACGGAATTTTTTCTTATATCAAAGTGGATTAACTTGGTCCAAAATTTAGCGCACTTTAATTTTTTTTTTCAAAGTGCGTAATTTGTTCAAAGTGCGTAGCCACAGAGCATAAACTCTTGGTCATTTATTCCCAGGATTCGAAGGTTTATTTCAGGTAGCAAGCGACAGTTTCGGATAAAGTACCCGGATAAAGTAGCCGTCAATATTATTTTGTAAAATTGAGAATTGCTGTACCTGAAGGGTTATTAGTGTTGCTTAAATTCATGAAATGAGTTTTAATGATTATAATTAGTTAGAGTGATGTCTGTTGTTGAACTGATGTGCAATATGTAGGCCCTTAGGTACATGGGAATCAGAAGTAAAATACGAAACTTGCGGCTATGACTGTTGTGTTGACGTTACACAGTGAAATTGCAAGCTACATACGGGAGATAAAATAACACGAAGAGTACGTGAATGGGATACTGTAAACAGTACAGCGTTAAGTTTCTGACATGTGATGGTGCAACATGCACGCAGTGGGAATTCGCTGGGGGAGGTAAAAAAAGCTGTAAAATCACGAAAAATGGGCGAACTATGAAAGGGTCAAAATCTCAGAAAAACCAGTATGAAGAACATTTTACAGGTTTTGTCTAGTAATGTTCTTCAGAAATTGGTGATTGGCTTTATAAAGAGTGAATTAAAGGTATTTGTGCTAAATGGGAACTGAGGAAATTCTAGTTACAGAGTTCCAAAGACATACATTACCTAGCTACAATGAATTGTATAAAAAAACCTTCTCTTATGCCACCTCAGTGATATATGATATGATAAGCCAACTTGACCCTTGGGCTTTTCGGATCTTCTAGTCCCCAGGTAATTGTTTTATACAAGAAAAGGCAGGTTAAAGTTTCAGCCTCGTACTTAGCACTTACATGTACTCATTATTAAGATACTTGGAGGTATGCTACCATCCCATTCACTTGTTGGGTCACTATAACACCGTGTACAAAAGGCATTTCTTTAATGTTTTACAGTGTTTTATTGTTCACAGCACACAACATCAGGAGTAAGTCTGCGGCATTTTGCATTTTTTTTCCTACAGGTTTAATTAGGTTTGCTTCTTCAGAAAAGATTTTATCAACCAGCGCATGATGTCTTGAAAACAGTAGTAATTTTTAGAAACGTAGAACAATGTTGGAATCCATTGTATTTCATATACATTCAACACATATACGGTTCGTTTGGCCCAGCTCAGATTTTCTAAATTTATTCAGTGTACCTTTTCTTGACCGTATATATCTTAAAAACCAGTAGAGTAAGGAGTTTGCGCGGTAGGCTGACTGATTCGTACAAAGAGCTTCAATCAGCACACGCGCTATGCCACAAGACGGGTATATATCATGATTGAGAGGACTGAGGAGGGCTAAACTGCCCGCAGCTTTAAATACATATATCATACAAAACTATTCAGTCAATAAATCTGTTATGGACTTTTCTTTTTATGTACAATATGAAAGAGACTTTTATTATCAATGTAATTTTGCAATCATCTTTTTTTAATTGTTTAAATTGCGAAATTATATATTTCACGCGATCTCTGTCTATTAAGATGCTGATTATTTTCATTTTGAGGGATTCGTTGCTTTGCTAAGCTCTGAATAAGGCTGTGACTACTATCATAACTTTCATAAAGCTGCAACCATTAATGTAAAACTTCAAACCCAGAATAAGGCTTTAGTTATTTTAAATCTTTCATTTGATGTTGTGCTGACGCATTTTGATAGACTTCCATTAAATTCATACACCATAACCTGTTTTCCTTCAAACAAAACGAACCCCGTAACAAATCTCTTGACTCAAACATTAGATATGCCCTAACTATATTTCAGTTACGTTGATAAACAAATGGAATTTTTCATCCGTCAATTTCCTCTTATAAATAAGTTATTAAGGACACATACGGTAAGATGTTGAAAATTGAATTTCTCTCCATGAACTGCGCAATGCGGCAAAGATAAAACGAAGGTATAATGAAATGACTGTGCTTCCTTATAAATGTTTATGTTTGATATTTATGTAACGTTGGTCTGTGAGGACTAGTCAGGGCCTGAAGTCTACACCTGGTAGGGATCTTATTTCTATGTATCTAGCAATGTGTCATTCACATGTGTATATTAGAGATGTTTATAACTTATTTTCATCTCCAATCACTCACAGTGATGGAAAACATTATTGTTATTTTTTGGTCTCATTTAAAATCTTTGTTTACATTTTTCCTTTATCAATCTCATTCATAAAATAATGACTCTAAATGGCCCCCATGTTGATTTCAATAAACATCCATCGTTACCCTCCTGGTCTTCTATAAAATGCAGTTCATTATCTATTTATATGAACAGAGACTAGTGTATTGGTAATAATTTTTTTATTTAAATGGCTTTAGAGCGGACACCTTCAGAATTTAGTAATGAAGGTGAGATTTGTGAAAGATGATTTTTTCACTGATATATGCACCACACAAAACAAGCAAAACATCGTTTGACGGTTATCTGAGAAGGTAACGGGAAGTGTTCAATAATATATGTTTATTCAAATTAATAATTTCTGTCCTCCTATTTAATTGCATTGATTGATTGAGTGATATTTACGCATATCACAGAAGACCCAATCATCAAATCTGGTGCCTATGAATACAATACCAATCAGTATTTCTCGAGGAAAATGTTTGACATCTTCTTGCAACTTTAAACTCAATCTAGACCTGATATTATACCTATGGTGACAACGTTTAATTGATTAACAGTTGAATGAATCTAATTTATTTACTCATTATCACTTGAATGGCTATATCCATCAGTTTTCAAAATGAAAAATAAAATTATATTTGTTAACAGTGAAAAGGATCCAACTTATAATAATTTTATTACATCGCTAAAGTTATATCCATCGGTTAACAGAATGAAAAATCGAATCAGTAATTAGAATTTAAAGCGCTGTGCACTGTTTTCGTCAGCATAGTTCGGCTGTTCCAATTGCTCTTCCGTTAATAGCGCATTACTCGTAAGATTATTCATAATTGGAAATAAAGGTTTGTAAAAATATCAAAGCATCAAATCGTTATTTTTTGAAAAATGTGGTTTTATAAGTGCAACGGTATGTGCACAATGTTGCAGATATGAGACCGCATCTTTCAAAAGTAAAAATTCAATGCTTAAATTTTTTACATTTATGTTTTAGATAACAAGGTTGTTTTCTGCTTTGACACTCTATGTGTACTATTTCTTAAAATATTGTACTTATGTGGTATGAAATATTCTTGGATTGATCACTGTCTAAAATATCCATATAAATAAAGTCAGAGCCATGGTTCTTAGATACATTCAAACATTCAAACAAGAAAGAAAGATATCGGCCTATATGGTTGTTGCACAGTTGATTCTGATGCAACAAAAGCTCTATCATCAACCCATGGGTTAAATTGTTGTCATCCACGATATGGTTTTAATTAAACAAATTGTGTGTATATGTGGGATATTAGTTATAGTTCAATATACAATTGAATTCAAACTAGATTTTCCCCACTGAATTGTCAAGCTGTATTTCAAGTGTAAGTTTACACATTTAATTAAGCTGTGTCCTTTAAATTGTATAGCTCAAATACGTCTTTTGGATGTAACTAAACCTCTGCAAACATGCAAAAGTGAGGCGTGCAGAGCTGGATCTCATGTTTTAAATATATACTTAACTATTTAGTTGTTTTTACAATGTAAAAAGTGTTATTTATTGCATTTCCATGTATGGTAATAAATTGTACAAGAACGGAGTCCAACAGATTATTTTGCATAGTATTATTCTTATTATAGGAACTACCATGCATAACATGCAAAAATCATAACATATTAGGGTTGATTCGTCGTGTAGAAAATGGTTCATTGAGTATCAAAGTATGGCTTAACATTATTCGCAATTGCAATCACTTTCCCAATAGACTGGGTCATTTACGTAACTGGAAATATACAAGAGAAAAGAAAATGAAAACAATAGAAACTTTTTAGTCTTGTATTATTATAAAGATCCCTTATTATACGCACACAGTTTGTATATTTCAGCTGTGGCTCCTGAAGTTAATTAAAACCTGAAATGTCAATTAATAGTTTACATTATTGACTCCTTCCTGTTATTTTAAAGCAATTCCATTGGCTCCGAAAGCTGATCTCACATTGAAAACGTTTATACATAAATATTACCCAATCATTTTAATGTTATCATATCAAGATTGTATTTCATTTGTTTACATTTTGTAGTTATATGATCACTAGTATATTCGATAATCAAACTGCATCTTCGCTTATAAAACACTGCTCATATTCACTATAACAAAGGAAATAAGTGATAACACGTTTTGGAACTTGAAAAACTGGTATTACGATTTAGCAAGAAAGAGTTATTTTATAAGCCTTAAAATGAATGGAAATCATTGTATCATTTGGTCATTTCTTCTGTATGGGGTGTGTTTTATTGGTATGACTGATGGTTGTCCCGCTGACTGTTCTTGCGGTGGGGATACGTGTAAATATGTGATTTGCTTCAATCGAGGACTGAAAAACGTTCCGACGGGGATACCCAATGATACATGCGAACTGTAAGTCATTTTCATATTTATTGTATACTTCTACTACATGTAGAACTGATAACGATAATGCTAACTAATTAAGTGATTTACCTTACAAATATAAAATAAATCAATTACCAATAAGTTACTGAAACACAATACCTCTGCAAATTTATAAAATTTAGTTTCACCTCTTTATCATTCATTATACTAGATGATATACCGTGCAAGCACGAGAATTAACGCTTTATACATTACTAGGATGCAATGCTTTATATGTTAAACCATTTTGTTGTTAATTATTGTGTATACACTGTGCCTGAATGAATTCTCTCTTAATTGCTTTTTTGACCTATTGTTTAAAATTTAAATTAAAAACCCCAATGCTTGGCTGGATATTTAAGAAAGCGGGCATGGATGAAAAATCTAAACCGAAATTCATGATATATACATGTACGTAGCCTTTAGGTAATTCTTTGTGTTGCAGCTGACTGGAAATAAGAATAACAATTTTTTTTATTTAAAACCAGTGAGTTGGTATTAAGTGCGTCGCATCTCTAGGTTTTATCTTTTAAGTTGAATTTGACTTTGATTTTTATCAATATCCTAAATAAAAATTTACTGTTTTGAAAAAACAATGAAGGGGTAGGGGTTCCCCCATAATTCAAACTCGCCGTTTTATGCATGATTTATTTATTAATAAAGACGTAGAACAGAATCTGTTCATTGCTTACAAATTAATTCCTAAGGTTTTTTTCACATATTATATACCAAAGTTGTCAGTTCCAAAGTATCTCCCCAATAGGTAACCGCCCTAAAATCTCTGCTATGATGTTTAGTCAACCAGTGTTCCTGGGCACTCCGTTCTTGAAAGTACTTTCAATCAAAACTAAAATCTAGTTCAAATTAATAGTTTAATAAAAACTAAAATTGCATTTAACTGTTCCATTTTATTTCTTATCTGTTAATCCAAAGTATTTGCCTTCTATGCATGATGAACTCGTCCTACACTTTTTGTTACTTCTCAACCTGCGTTCTGTCACCCGGTTCTGCAAAGTTCTATCCCATTCTCTCGCCAAAGGTCGTGCTTCGCAAACGAATGAGTTTTCTCTATCAAAACTAAAATTGCGCATTCAGGAAACGAATTGCCTTATTTTATTTATTCAGCATGTGTCAACTCTTTACTTTTATAGTTTATTGGCAATTTTTTTTTTAGTGTAGATTATTATAATTTTAAATGAATTCTTCCCATAAATATAACCCATTTTTAATTGATATTCAAATCCTTTTTCTTGAAAAATTAAATGTGAGGAAATATAATTACTATTCTAAAATTTGGTATCTTCTTAATAAGTCGCAGCTGTCTTAAATGATCATATTTGGTAGAATGACACCTGCCACCTAAGACAGGTGGACTCTTATTCCAAATCCCTAAAATCTCTGAGTTTGTTCATTTTAAACATAATTTCGACACATTTGACAAATTAAGAAGTTAAACAATGTAAGTAACATGAAATCATTTTATTTGAACATATTTCTGAAAAAAAGTCTTATTCTTTATCGATGTTTTATTATTAAAGTTTTATTTATTTTCCTCAGATATTTTTTTTTCATTTTATTTTGTGTTGTGGAGATAATAACTCATATATAATATTTACAAATTATTGTAACACAAAATCATGACAATCTCCAATATTTTAAATGAGGACATGCATTGTTTACCAAGCTCTACAGTCATGGTCTAATTTTCTAACAGGGAAGATTTCTTTCTACTTTCTATTCACCTAAATTTATTCAGAATGCTTGAATTTTACTCAGAAATGAATAATACTGGCAATAGGGCTTATATACATGTTAAGCACAAGACTATAAACAACTAAAAACAATGGGCATTGGCCGCATTAGATGGGCGACCGCTTAAATGAGTTAATATATAGTGAAACACTTAACGGGCGGGATTTAAAGGTTACCGTATCAGCAGATGTGACTGTTTTAAAGTCGTTTAAGGTGCCTAATTAACTTGAAATAGTTTCTCAACTCAGAGGAAAACGAGCAGATATCAGGATAGCGGGTAGGAAATAGAAGCAGAATGGATACATAATGAAGCAATTTGATGAAACAAAGTATGAGTATGAGTGTCTAAAATTTAATTATGTAGATAAGAACAAAAGACCCAGCGGATAAGAACTCGGGATCTACGGTTCACAAGTGCGATACTTTAACCACTTGATAATTTGAAAAACAAAGATCAATATAAACAGTTTCATAAAGCAGGTATATGTCAATTTGAGAGTTATTGCAATGTTTGTGCTTATTATATGTATATATCTATGCAATGTGTGTCGTTTCGATCCTCTCAATTTGTCGATTAACTGCTTTCCACCTGTTTTTCAAACGACCGTGTAGTGAGCGACCAGCGCGCTAGTTTCCCTTCGTCATCAAAAGCAAGATTTTTTTTGTCTTGCCTAGATGGACCAGTGGTTAGCGCGGTGGCCGCTCACTGCTAGGAGAATGGGTTCCAGAGTTCAAGCCCCGGCCGATATTAGAAATGTATATAACTTATTTTCATCTCCAATCACTCACAGTGATGGAAAGCGTTATTGTTATTCTTTTTTTCATTTAAAATCTTTGTTTACATTCTTCCTTTATCAATCCCATTCATGATATTACGACCATAAATGGTCTGTGTTGATTTCAATAAACATTTATCGTTACCTTCCTGGTATTCTATAAAATGCAGTTCATTTGTGTATCGGTAATATTTTTTATTTAAATGGTTTTAGAGCGGATACCTTCAGAATTTAGTAATGAAGGTGTGATTTTCTGTAGTTCACCTTAAAGCAGAAGGACAGCATTTATTTATTAAGACGTTGGTTTCTTATTTTTGGATATCGTTGGTTCTACATGTGTATAAAACACAATGCAGTGCAGACAAATTGAATACTGTGTTAGCGCGGTATGATAATTTGTCTGCACGGCCTGGCATGTTATGGGACCGACGATATCCAAAAATAAGAATATAATGTTAATATGTACATTTTTGCCATGTGTAAAATTAATGTGAAATGTACCTCAAAATCACTCAATTATCATGTGGTTAAGGATTACGTTTACTCAGGGTTTGAGATCTCAACAAATATTTTTACAAAGTTCAATATCTGAAGTCCAAAGTTGTTTTAAATCATAAAATAACAACGTTATTACAAATATCGATATTGATTTCCATGATTTGTTTATTTGAGGAAGATATGCTCCAACAAAGGTAGATTAATATTAAAACAGAGGAAATTCGGACTAATTTTTTCATTTTCTTTTTTTCTCTTAAAAACTTTCTGTTGCATTGTAAATGCAAAAGTTCAGTTTCTATACGTTTTTTCATATCATTTTACATACTTTATGGTTGTATTCACTCGTCTATGAATTTATATCACTGACTGGCACGCGATTGGAAAAAATCTTCAAAATACATAAAATCGAGTCAAGATAAAATATCTCGAAATTTTGATCATTGACCTTATATAATGTTAATGTCAACATAATACAGACAACAAACACGGTTTTAGGCAATCAATGGTTTGGAGCTCCTATTAGTCAGTTTTTTGTAAAACTCGATCAAAAATGTGTGCAATTTTTTAAAATGATAGAGGACATTCGGACTAAATTTAACTTAAGATATGAACTTAAAATGATTCAGTCAAATATAAAATTAGTAGAGCTATTCGTATTTTATCTTTTCCCGAACTACAAATTGTTTTATTATTTCTAATAATTACAAAATTAAGAAAACCTTGAAAATGGTGGACAATTTTGACAATTTTTTCAAAAAACATTTAGAGGTCACTAGCAGAAAAAGTAGGCCATTGACCTAGTTATTTGAAAGTGAAAAATAGCACCACAATAGTGGGGCTACAACGTGCAATAAGTAGTTTTTCGTTCCTATTAGTGGAATTTTTTTTGCCCCTGGGTAAACGTGTTCCTTAAGTTTGAATTAATTGAATAGCTACTGTAACAGCCAAAACCATGAACTTTGAATTTTACTTGTGACGTTGCACTTTAACAGCGTTCAACGTTTGTAACGTCATTATAAAACTCATCAAAATAATGAAAAATTAACTAATCTAACCTTATATGAGGTCATATGATAAGGTGTTGCCTACTTATATAAGCAAATAAAAACATAAAACACCGTTTTATAGAAGAAAGACTTGAATACTTTTATAATGTTACCATGGAAATCGTTAAAGATTATTGAAATAGTTTCGTTACGATTTTCAAAAAAAACAAATTTGGTAATTATTTAATATTTACAACCCTACAACCCTACCAAGTCTATGCAATATGAGTTTTATTAATGAAAAATGACATCCGTTGCTATGGTAACAAGGCCAAGCAATACGAAAAATTAAAAAAAAAGGTTTATTTAAAATACTTTTATTCTTTATTTATTAGACGTTTAGCATTTTTTTCTGATGATACCTGTTAAAATGTACCTCAATTTCATAATATTCCACAAAAAAATTTGATATGCAACAAATGTTTTGTTGCTATGGAAACTGAAGTACCATTTAAAACATTCAAGTTGTTTTGTTTTGTAAAAAGCCCATAGCATTGGCAATCATTTAAAGAAATTTTTTATTTTTTAAGTTGCACTTAGGTTAAGGACATACTTGATTTTTTTCTCTAATTCAGTAGATAAGAACAAAAGACCCAGTGGATAAGAACTCGGGATCTACGGTTCACAAGTGCGATACTTTAACCACTTGATAATTTGAAAAACAAAGATCAATATAAACAGTTTCATAAAGCAGGTATATGTCAATTTGAGAGTCATTGCATTGTTTGTGCTTATAATATGTATATATCTATGCAATGTGTGTCGTTTCGATCCTCTCAGTTTGTCGATTAACTGCTTTCCACCTGTTTTTAAACGACCGTGTAGTGAGCGACCAGCGCGCTAGTTTCCCTTCGTCATCAAAAGCAAAATTTTTTTTGTCTTGCCTAGATGGACCAGTGGTTAGCGCAGTGGCCGCTCACTGCTAGGAGAATGGGTTCCAGAGTTCAAGCTCCGGCCGGGGCGGAGGTGGAACTCCAATAACGTGAATTTCTCTCTCTCTCTCTCTCTCTCTCTCTCTCTCTATATATATATATATATGTATATATATATATATATATATATATATATATATATATATATATATATATATATATATATATATATATATATATATATATATATATATATATATATATATACACATGTACATATATGCGTGTGATATATTTAAAAAAAAGATCATTGCATTCTCAGCCAACTTGATAAACAGTTTCTAGATGAGAATTTTTTTCTTTTCTCATAAGACAATTTCGACAATTTGCAAAGAAAAAAAATTCGGAATGTTAGAATTATCTTAAGATGACATATTTTTTCAAAGTGCGTAAAGAGTGTGAATACTAAAAAATGTTGATCTTCCTTCGTAACGGAAATTTAGCGCACTTTAATTTTTTTTTTCAAAGTGCGTAATTTGTTCAAAGTGCGTTGCCACAGACCATAAGCTCTTTGTCATTTATTCCCAGGATGTGAAGGTTTATTTCAGGTAGCAAGCGACAGTTTCGGGTAAAGTACCCGGATAAAGTAGCCGTCAATATTTTTTTGTAAAATTGAGAATTGCTGTACCTGAAGGGTATTAGTGTTGCTTAAATTCATGAAATGAGTTTTAATGATTAATATTAGTTAGAGTGATATCTTTTGTTGAATTCGTATGCAATATGTAGTCCCTTAGGTACATGGGAATCAGAAGTAAAATACGAAACTTGCGGTTATGATTGTTGTGTTGACGTTACACAGTGAAATTGCAAGTTACATACGGGAGATAAAAAACACGAAGAGTACGTGAATGGGACATTGTAAACAATACAGCGTTAAGTTTCTGACATGTGATGGTGCAACATGCACGCAGTATGGAATGTCAACCCTTTACAGGGAATTCGCTTTGGAAGGTCTAAAAAGCTGTAAAATCACGAAAAATGGGCGAATTATGAAAGGGTCAACATCTCAGAAAAACCAGTATGTAGAACATTTTACAGGTTTTGACTGATAATTTTCTTCAGAAATTGGTGATTGGCTTTATAAGGAGTGAATTAGAGGTATTTGTGCTGAATGGGAACTGAGGAAATTCTTGTTACAGAGTTCCAGAAACATACATTATCTGGCTACAATAAATTGTATAAAAAAACCTGTCCCATGCCACCTCAGTGATATATGATAAGCCAACTTGACCCTTGGGCTTCTTTGATCTTCTAGTCCCCAGGTAATTGTTTTATACAAGAAAAGGCGTGCTAAAGTTTTAGCCTCCTACTTAACACTTACTCATTATTAAGATACTTAGAGGTATGCTACCACCCCACACACTTGTTGGGTCACTTTAACACCTGTACAAAAGGCATTTCTTTAATGGCTTACAGTGTTTTATTGTTCACAGCACACAGCATAAGGAGAAAGTCTACAGGGTTAATTAGGTTTGCTTCCTCAGAAAAGATTTTATCAACCAGTGCATGATGTCTTGAAAACAGTAGTAATTTTTAGAAAGTAACGTATACGTAGAATCCAATGTATTTCATATACATTCATATACATTCAACATGTATGCGGTTCGTTTGGCTCAGCTTAGATTTTCTAAATTTATTCACTGTTCCCTTTCTTGACCGTATAGATCTTAAAAACCAGTAGAGTAAGGATTTTGCGCGGTAGGCTGACTGATTCGTACAAAGCGCTTCAATCAGCAAACGCGCTATGCCACAAGACGGGTATATATCATGATTGAGAGGACTGAGGGGGGGGGGGTGGCTAAATTGACCGCAGCTTTAAATACATATATCATACAAATCTATTCACAGTCAATAAATCTGTTATGGACTTTTCTTTTTATGTACAATATGAAAGATACTTTTATTAACAATGTAATTTTGTAATAATTTTTTTTAATTGTTTAAATTGCCAAATTATATACTAGTATGTCACGCGATCTCTGTCTATTAAAATTCTGATTATTTTCATTTTGAGGGATTCGTTGCTTTGCTCAGCTCTGAATAAGGCTGTGACTTCTACCATAACTTTCCTAGCCAGAATAAGGCTTCAGTTATTTTAAATCTTTCATTTGATGTTGTACTGACGCATTTTACCATTTTGATAGACTTCCATTAAATTCATACACCATAACTTGTTTTCCTTCAAACAAAACGAACCCCGTAACAAATCTTTTGACTAAAAAGATTTGATATGCCCTAACTATATTTCAGTTACGTTGATAAACCAATGGAATTTTTCATCCGTCAATTGCCTTTTATAAATTTTATGAAGGACACATACGGTAAGATGTTGAAAATTGAATTTCTCTCCATGAACTGCGCATTGCGGTAAAGATAAAACAAAGGTATAATGAAATGACTGTGCTTCCTTATAAATGTTTATGTTTGACATTTATGTGTGGTTGGTCTGTGAGATCTAGTCAGGGCCTTAAGTCTACACCTGGTGGGGGTCTTATTTCTATGTATCTAGCAATGTGTCATTCCCATGCGTATATTAGAAAGGCTATATCCATCGGTTTACAAAATGAAAAATAAAATTATATCGTAAACAGTGAAAAGGATGCAATTGATAAATTTATTACAAGCCTAAGGTTATTTCCATCGGTTAACAGAGTGAACAATTGAATTCAGTAATTAGAATTTAAAGCGCCGTGCACTGTTTTGTCAGCATAGTTCGGCTGTTCCAATTGCTCTTCCGTTAAAAGCGCATTACTCGTAAAATTATTAATATTGGAAATAAAGGTCTGTAAAATAATCTAAGCATCAAATCGTTATTTTTTTTAAAAAAATGTGGTTTTATAAGTGCAACGGTATGTGCACAATGTTGCAGATATGAGACCGCATTTTTCAAAAGTAAAAGTCCAATGCTTAAATATTTTACAATTTATTTTCAAATAACAAGCTTGTTATCTGCTTTGACACTAGATGTGTACTTTTTCTTAAAATATTGTACTAATGTGATATGAAAAACTCTTGGATTGACCTCTGTCTAAAATATCCATATAAATAAAGTCAGAGCCATGGTTAGTGGATAAATTCAAACATACAAACAAGAATGAAAGATATATATGGTTGCTGCATACTTGATTCTGATACAACAAAAGCGTTATCATCAATTCAACTCATGGGTTAAATTGTTGTCATCCCCGATATAGTTTAACTTAAACAAATTGTGTGTGCATGTGGCCCATGGGATATTAGCCATGGTTCAATATACAATTCAATTTAAAGTAGATTTTTCCCTATTGAATTGTCAAGCTGTATTTTAAGAGTAAGTATACACATTTTAGCTGTGTCCTTTCAAGTGTACAACTCAAATACGTCTTATGGATGTAACTAAGCTTCTGCAAATATGCAAAAATGAGACGTGCAGAGCTGGTTCTCATGTTTTGAAATATATACTTCACTATTTATTTTTTCCAATGTAAAAAGTGTTCTTTCATCTTTTAACTCTAAATCCATCTCCAAATCCTAAACTTATGCGTGTAAAGACACGCTGGGGAATGACTTTGCTACATTTCTAATATTCGTGTGTTATATTAAGAACACTGTGCCGGATGATTATGCCTATGCCAAGGTATGCAATCGCTTAAGATACAGTTTCCTATGAATTCATTTAAACCAAATGATTGACCATTGCTTTGAAAATGTATAATCGTTATTTGTTTTAAATTATGCGTGTAATCAAGATAAGTGTTTATCTTTCAAACCTGTTTTATTATGAGAGAACATTATTCAATAAACACATTTGATCTTGGTCTGCATCAGTCACCGTGTCTCAAAAAAGACTCAAATAACACCCAATTCTTCCTCATTGTCCATGGAAATGAATTGGAAACTTCCGATCTAAGAATATTTCATGATTGACAGTGCTGTTTATAAATCCATTTATAATGACACTTAGTCATCGGACCGACTGGAGCTAACTTTTTTAATTATAATACATAAAGTAATAAAACAAAACTAATATATTTCATCCCCACCCCTTCTTCACAAAAAGAGGGAGACATAGTATTCGATGAAATGAAAAGCTTTACAGAAATGACCGAGGTGCAACGGCATGCGGTTAAAATACACAGAATGTAATCATGTCATTGAGACTTTGCACAAAAGTAATTTTTAAAACATAATCACTTTATACAATAGATCATTAATTGTACTTTATCAGAAAATTAACAGGTATATGTTACATGTGGCGTTTTTCATGCAGTCACTGTGAAAATATATGAATGATATCTAGTCAAATAAATTGTATTATCGGATTCCCTTGTAATATTACCGGTTTTTTAATATTGTTTCCTACTTCAATTTGTGAATGGATGTTATTGTAAATGACGTCATGATGAATATTTATTTCAAATAGTAACTAATAATAAGTGCATTAAAGAAAGTTCACTAAACATTTTGTATACAATATACTTTTGTACACAACATTATATTTTTGTTTCAAATAATACAATATTGTATCATATCGTTGGATAATTTATTTTAAATGTACAATATTGTATAAATGATATATATAAATGATATCTTGGTATCAAAATATGATACATTTAAAAACAAATTCATGATGTGATATTTACTTAAGTTCAAATGAAAAGGGTCATATCAAAATTAAGATAATATAAATTAACATTTTCTATATCAAATCATTTGGATTATACTTACATCAAACTGCGCTTTTCATAACAAATTTTCTTTTATCAAAAGTCGGCTAGGTTTGTATTCTAACATACCCCAACAAACCGTTGTTTTCTAAAAAAAAAAGGTACGCTTAAGAAAATAACCGAGTATATCTTGAAGTGCATAAATGTTTAGGGATGGCTTGTTGGATGACATTAATATTTACAGAGAAACTTAAAACGCAAGTGCTTTGGTATGGGAAATTTCATTTGAAGCACTTGGGATACCTATGAGACGGATTTAAGTGATGCCCGCTTAACTCTGGGTTTGAGGGTTTAAGTGATATTTAATTGACTAACGTGATCCCCGGACAAGCGTTTTAGATTGTCTATCTCTAGGAGTGTTATCCCTTGATAGTTGTTTTATACAAGAGGAGGCATACTAAAGTTACAGCCACACCATTCGATTTCCTTAATCATACGTGTACGTAGCACTAGTCTAGCTAATATACATTGACACATACCTTTTGGCTGCAAAAAAATGAGAAGAAATGCATGCAAAATAAACAAACGCATTGCCAAAAAACCGTTCATGTGGCACGGGATAGTTTTTTTGATACAATTCATTGTAGCCAAGGGATGCATGTCTTCGGAACTCTGTAACTAGAATTTCCTCAGTTCCCATTCAGCACAAATACCTCTAATTCACTCTTTATAAGGCCAGTCACCTATTTCTGAAAAAAATTACTAGTCAAAACCTGTAAAATTCTCTACATACTGGTTTTTATTAGATTTTAACCCTTTCATTTTTTGCTAATTTTTCATGATTATTCAGCTTTCTAGACCTCTCCCAGCTAATTCGCTGCAGAGGGTTAACCTACCGTACCGCGTGCATGTTGCACTATCACATGTCAGAAACGTACCGGTGTATAGTTTACAATGTCCCATCCCCCTACTTTTCGTGTTATTTTATCTCCCGTCTGTAACTTGCAATTTCACTGTGTAAAGTCAACACAACAGTCATAGCCGCAGGTTTCGCATTTTACTTCTGATTCTCATGTACCTACATATGGGGCCTACATGTTGCATATCAATTTCAATAAGAGACACCCCTCTAACTAATGGTATTCATTAAAAATCATTTCATTCATTTTAGCAACACTCATAAGCCTTAAAGTACAGCAACTGTCAATTTTACAAAAATATCGACGGGTACTTACCCGAAACTGTCCCTTGCTATCCCAGTAGCATGATTTGGTAAGGTGGGACGGAGTTTTGAGAAGATTATAGTTGCCTATCTATTTGAAATTTAGTATGTGAAAAAAAAGAACGACAAGCTATAAACTTTAATATGAATTCTTTTAACGGTTCTTCTATAGCAAATTAGCATTCTTTTTTTATGTTGTCATACATCGTTATGCACTGGGTATTTAGCATTGCATAATATTCTGAAAACAACAGCAACAAACATCACTGTAGTTTTATGGACAAATAGTGATATTTATTTATTTCTTAACTGTTGTTTCGATTATACTGTTTTAGATATATAAATGTTTACTTGACGCTCGTTGGGTGAAAATATTAATGTAAATATTATTTGCAGCTAACTATTGCTGTATCTAGCCTTAATGGTAAACCATAAAACTGATGAGATGTTGCCCAATGTCTGTTTTTTGTGTTAGGAGATCATTAACTTCCGTCATACTCTCGTTGTATCCCGGGGGACTCGCAGAAGGATCCCTTCGCAGAAGTTGACCGATGATCACCACTCTTGTCCCGAGGTGGTATATCAGGTACTCGGCGAAGGAAACAATGTTGGTTACAATTTGCTTAATTGGTATAAAACCAATGTCATTGCCACCTATTTGTATAAAAAACATATTGGGAGTCCCTGTAACGTCCCTTACCATTCGATGCAGGTCGTATGTTCGCAAACCTCCTCTGGCACAAACCGAGATATTATACCGGTCATCGTCTAGATTTAGGTTTTACAAATTCGGGTTAACGGTCATTAATTCTGCCAGCCTTCTGATGTATGAGTGTCCGAGGAGACAGATGTGTGTTTTTGTTGATTCGGAATCCACCCCTGCCATGTTAAGTGAAGATATCAGTAGACTTACTTTCTTATTTCACTGCATGCGTTAATTTTGCACCTCGTATTAAAAAAACACTAATTAGAGCGGCAAAGGGTCAGGTGTACTCAATGTAACTGTAAAAATATACGTAAATGATATATATCTTGGTTACCAACAAATGGTTACTTTTTTTAAAGTTAATCTCAGTTAACAAATTTTTATTTTTTCAATGGTACATGAAATGTAGAATGGTATATTCTGTTTTATTGTTGGTATTTCCATGCTTCAAAAATTCAACAAATGATAACCAACCAATCAAGTAAGGACATTTTTCGGATTGCCAATCACCGTCAACATCATGACAATATTTAAATAAAAGAATAAGAGTGATTTTCTGTAGTTCATCTTAAAGCAGAAGGACAGCATTTACTGATCAAGACATTGGTTTCTTATTTTTGGATATCGTTGGTTCTACATGTGTATAATACACCAGGCAGTGCAGACAAATTGAATCTGTGTTAGCGCGGTATGATAATTTGTCTGCACGGTCTGGCATGTTATAGGACCGACGCTATCCAAAAATAAGAATATAATGCTAATATTTACATTCTTGTCATGTTCGCAAAATTAATGTGAAATGTACCTCAAAATCACTCAATTATCCTGTGGTTAAGTTTAAATTAATTGAAGAACTACTGTAACAGCCAGAACCATGGACTTTGATTTTCACTTGTGACGTTGCACTTTAACAGCGTTCAACGTTTGTAACGTCAATATAAAACTCATCAAAATAATGAAAAATTAACTAATCTAACCTTATTTTAGATCATATAATAGGGTTTTGACAACTTATATAAGCAAATAAAAACATAAAACATTAACAGACTTTGGTATATCGTCAATTATCGTTTTATAGAAGAAATACTTGAATACTTTTATAATGTTGCCATGGAAATCGTTAAAGATTATTGAAATAGTTTCGTTACGATTTTTTAAAATCCGAATTGGGTAACTATTCAATTTTTACAACCCTATCAGTGTCCATGCAATATGAGTTTTATTAATGAAAAATGACATCCGTTGCTATGGTAACAAGGCCAAACAATACGAAAAATTAAAAAAATAGGGTTGATTTAATATGCTTTTATTCCTTATTTATAAGACGTTTAGCATTTTTTTTCTGATGATACCTGTTAAAATGTACCTCAAATTCATAATATTCCACAAAAAAATTTGATATGCAACACAGGACATACTTGTTTTTTTTTCTCAACAATTATTATCATCTTATCATATTTATAATTGAATAATACCCAATCATAAATGCCTTAATTTTTTTGAATGTTCCTTATTTTATAGCTTGTTACTATAGCAACAGTTGTAAATTTTTACTTTTTATTTCATATGTCACAAACTTAATAGTGTTTACATTTAAATTTCAAATTACAGGAATAAAGGAAATAAGAGTTTGAATGCCATTTAAACACCTTTACCTTCGGTTAACATGGCAGCGGGACCACATAACAACAAATAAATGGTGTTAAGTTTTTGTTTATGCAAACTTGTTTTCAAACTGTGAAGTATGAAAAAAATCCGTGACTAAGTGTGGCCATCGAATTTTGATTCAACTAATATCATCATTTAATGTTGTTGAAAATTTATTTATTGCATTTCCATCTATGGTAATAAATTGTACTAGAACAAAGTCCAAAAGATTATTTTGCATAGTATTATACCTATCATAGGAAATATCATGCATAACATGCAAAAATCATAACAATTCAGGGTTGATTCGTCGTGTAGAAAAGGGTTCATTGAGTATCAAAGTGTGGCTTAACATTATTCGCAATTGCAATCATTTTCCCAATAGACTGGGTCATTTACGTAACTGGAAATATACAAGAGAAAAGAAAATGAAAACAATAGAAACTTTTTAGGTTTGTATTATTATAAAGATCCCTTATTATACGCACACAGTTTGTATATTTCAGCTGTGACTCCTGAAATTATTTAAAACCTGAAATGTCAATTAATAGTTTACATTACTGACTCCTTCCTGTTATTTTAAAGCAATCCTATTGGCTCCGAAAGCTGATCTCACATTGAAAACGTTTATACATTAAAATTACCCAATCATTTTAATGTTATCATATCGAGATTGTATTTCATTTGTTTACATTTTGTAGTTATATGATCACTAGTATATTCGATAATCAAACTGCATCTTCGCTTAAAAAGCACTGCGCATATTCACTATATAAAAGGAAATCAGCGATATATACTTGAAATACTGGTATAACGATTTAGCAAGAAAGAGTTATTTTATAAGCCTTAAAATGAATGGAACTTACTGTATCATTTGGACGTTTCTTCTGTATGGGTTGTGTTTAACTGGTATGACTGACGGTTGTCCCGCTGACTGTTCTTGCGTTGGGGATACGTGTAAATATGTGTCTTGCTACAATCGAGGCCTGGGAAACGTTCCGACGGGGATACCCAATGATACATGCGAACTGTAAGTCATTTTCATATTTATTGTATATTTCTACTACATGTAGAACTGATAACGATAATGCTAACAAATTAAGTGATTTACCTTACCAATATAAATTAACCAATTACCAATAAGTTACTGAAACATAATACATCTGTAAATTTATAAAATTGATTTTCACCTCTTTATCATTCATTATACTAAATGATATACCGCGCAAGAGCGAGAATTAACATTTTATACATTAATAGAATACAATGCTTAATATGTTGAACCATTTTTTCTGTTAATTGTTGTGTATATACTGCGCCCGAATTCTCTCTTTATTGGTTTTTTGACCTATTGCTTAAAATTTAAATTAAAAACCCCAATGCTTGGCTGGGTATTTAAAGAAGCGGGCATGGATGAAAAATCAAACTCGAAATCCATGATATATACATGTACATGGCCTTAAGGTAATTCTTTTTGTTGCAGCTGACTGGAAATAAAAATAACAAACTTTTTTAAAACTTAAAACCACTGAGTGGGAATTAAGTGAGTCGTATGTCTAGAATTTATTTTTTAAGTAAAATTTGACTTTGATTTTTATCACTGTCCTTAATAAAAATTTCAGATTAGAGACTGTTTTGAAAAAAAAATGAGGGGGGGGGGGTCCCCCACAATTCAAAATCACCGTTTTATGCATGATTTATTTATTAATATAAACGTAGAACAGAATCTGTTCATTGTTTACAAATTAATTTCTAAAGGTTTTTTTTCGCATATTATAAACCAAAGTTGTCAGTTCCAAAGTATTTGCCAAATAGTTAACTGTCCTACACTCTCCGCCATGATGTTTAGTCAACCCGTGTTCCTTGACACCCCGTTTGGAAAGTACTTTCAATCAAAACTAAAATCTAGTTTAAATAAAACGTTTGATAAAAACTAAATTGTTTTAAATGTTTCATTAATTATATTTCTTATCTGTTATTGTATTAAAGTATCTAATACAAGGTATTTGCCCGCTATGTATGGTCAACTCGTATTACACTTCTCGTTAATTATCAACCTGCGTTCTTGTCACCCCGTTCTGCAAAGTTCTATCCCATTCTCTCGCCAAAGGTCGTGCTAAATCGCGCATTCAAGAAATGAATTGCCTTATTTTATTTATTCAGCATGTGTCAACTCTTAACTTTTACAGTTTATTGGCAGAATGTTTTAATTTTTTAGTATATATCATTATAATTTTAAATAAAGCCTTCCCATTCATAACCCTGTCCGTCCATATAGCCCATTCTTAATTGATATTCAAATCATTTTCTTGAAAAATGTGAGGAAATGTATTACTTTCCTAAAATTTGGTCTCTTCTTAATAAGTCGCACCTATTTTAAATGATCATTTGTGGTAGAATGAAAACTGCCACCTAAGACAGGTGGATTCTTATTCAAAGTTTCAAATGACATAAATCCTAAGCGGATTTGGAAGTAAATGAAATCAACAGAATCAGTTTGAAATGCGTTTTGTGAATAAGTAGTCATACAATATTGAAAATATTTGAACAAGTATAATGGCAATAAGTGAAAAAAAGATACCCCGAATGATATCAATGGACGTCAAAATGCAGAACGACACATTTCGGTAAGACGGACGTTAGACAACAGGTCATACAGGGCAAGTTTGGAGCCGACAGATCGTTTGTACTTAGAAAATATTAAAACAAAACAAAACTATAAATACATGCTGAATGTGCACTCAAGTTACATATTCAAAGATGATATTTTTTCTAAGACATTTTCGAAAATAAAACGTAAATTTTATCGTAAACAATGTGGAGGGTTTAGCAACAACGTAAAACTGGAAATTTTCGACGTCGCACATTGCGTCGCTTACAAAACTTGTTGTTACTAATTATTCATTTTCTCGAGAAGTACATAAAGTACAGATTGGAATTCTTCAGTATTGTTTGCCAAAGGATCAATGAAAAAAACATCGAAGTCGAATGAAATTGCAGTGAACAAATTATAAATTATGTGACCTGTGTGCATTATTTTGGGACAACCCTCGTATATATAAAGTGCATTGCCACAGACCATGAACTCTTGGTCATTTATTCCCAGGATTTGAATGTCTATTTCAGGGTGCAAAACACAGTTTTATATGTAACGTTATAAGGACGTTTTCAGATGAGGGGCAAGCTAAACTGACCCCTAAAAAAATAAATTGTAAAAACATGTTACACATATATCTATATATCAATAGAAAGATAAAATCGTGAATTTTTAAAATATTTAAAAATAATGCTCATGTAACTTAATGCTATAATTCAATTGGCACTCAAAACATGTGGAAACTAGACAAAAGGATGCCTCTAAATGCAGTACACCCATGCATTTTATGCCCTCCCTAAAAGCAGAATGCAACTAAATCAGTCATTTTTATTTCTGTACATTTTCAAGAACAAGTCCTTAGGCACCATTTCATAGTATTTTTAGGGTACACTCGCCAGCTTTTTAAAGAGCTACGTTACCCGCTAAAATAATGAAATTCTGCATGTGTAAAATCCGGATGATTTTGGAGTTACCTCCCTTTATTTAAGTCTCACAAAATTTATTTTTTAAAAATGTTCTACATACTTTTTCATGTATTCGAAAGATAATCCACTATATTATGCAACTGAGAATTTAAAGAATTAATGTTCATGTATACCGCATAAAAATAGCAGGAAAATCCTTACCCATCGTGCCTTTCCCCAGAGAACCCCCCCCCCCCCCCCCTGGATTTTATACGAAACTGTGTTTAGCAACCTCAGGTAGCAGGCCACAGTTTCGGATAAAGTACCCGGATAAAGGAGCCGTCAATATTTTTTTGTAAAATTGAGAATTGCTGTAACTGAAGGGTTATGAGTGTTGCTTAAATTCATGAAATGAGTTTTAACGATTATTATTAGTTAGAGTTATGTCTTTTGTGAATTAGTATGCATTATATAGGCCCTTAAGTACATGAAAATCAGAAGTAAAATGCGAAACTTGCGGCTATGACTGTTGTGTTGACGATACACAGTGACATTTCAAGTTACATACGGGAGATAAAATAACACGAATAGTACTTGAATGGGACATTGTAAACTATACACCGGTAAGTTTCTGACATGTAATGGTGCAACATGCACGCAGTACAAAATGTCAACCCTTTACAGGGAATTACCTGGGGGAGGTCTAAAAAGCTGAAAATTACGAAATATGGGCAAATATGAAAGGGTCGAAATCTCAGAGAGACCAGTATGTAGAACATTTGACAGGTTGTGACTAGTTTCTTCAGAAATTGGTGATTGGCTTTATAAGGAGTGAATTAAAGGTATTTGTGCTAAATGGGAACTGAGGATTCTAGTTACAGAGTTCCAAAGACATACATTACCTGGCTACAATGAATTGTATAAAAAAACTGTCCCGTGCCACGTCAGTGATATATGATAAGCCAACTTGATCATTGGGCTTTTCGGATCTTCTTGTCCCCAGGTAATTGATTTATACAAGAAAAGGCATGCTAAAGTTTCAGCCTCGTACTTATCACTTACGCATTATTAAGATACTTAATAATAGAGGACTGAGGGGGATATGTATAGCTGTCGCTTTCTGTTTGTCACGCGATCTCTGTCTATTAAAATGCTGATTATTTTCATTTCGAGGGATTCGTTGATTTGCTCAGCTCTGAATAAGGCTGCGACTACTATCAGGCTTCAATTATTTTAAATCTTTCATTTGATGTTGTGCCGACGCATTTTACCATTATGATAGACGTCCATTAAATTCATACACCATAACTTGTTTTCCTTCCTTATGAACCTCGTAACAAATCTCTTGACTCAAAAATAAGATATGCCCTAACTATATTTCAGTAACTTTGATAAACAAATGGAATTTTTCATCCGTCAAAGTAAGTTATGAGGGACACATACGGTAAGATGTTGAAAATTGAATTTCTCTCCATGAACTGCGCATTGCGGCAAAGATAAAACAAAGGTATAATGAAATGACTGTGCTTCCTTATAAATGTTTTTGTTTGACATTTATGTGTGGTTGGTCTGTGAGATCTAGTCAGGGCCTTAAGTCTATACCTGGTAGGGGTCTTATTTCTATGTATCTAGCAATGTGACATTCCAATGTGTATATTAGAGATATTTTCATCTCCAATCACTCACAGTGATGGAAAACGTTATTGTTATTTTTTTTCTCATTTAAAATCTTTGTTTACATTCTTCCTTTATCAATCTCATTCATAATATTACGACTATAAATGGCCCATGTTGATTTCAATAAACATCCATCGTTACCTTCCTAGTCTTCTATAAAATGCAGTTCATTATCTTTTTATATGAACAGAGACTAGTGTATTGGTATTTTTTTTTTATTTAAATGGTTTTAGAGCGGATACCTTCAGAATTTAGTAATGAAGGTGAGATTTGTAAAAAATATTGTTTTCACTGATATATGCACCACACAAAACAATCAAAGCATCGTTTGACGGATATCTGAGAAGGTAACGGGAAGTGTTCGATAATGGATGTTTATTAAAATCAATAATTTCATTTCTGTCCTCCCATTTAATTGCATTGATTGATTGAGTGATATTTACACATATCACAGAAGACCCAATCATCAAATCTGGTGCCTATGAATACAATACCAATCAGTATTTCTCGAGGAAAATGTTTGACATCTTCTTGCAACTTTAAACTTAATCTAGACCTGATATTATACCTACGGTGACAACGTTTAAATGATTAACAGTTGAATGAATCTAATTTATTTATTCATTATCACTTGAAAGGCTATATCCATCGGTTTACAAAATGAAAAATAAAATTATATTTGTTAACAGTGAAAAGGATCCAACTTATAAATTTATTACATCGCTAAGGTTATATCCATCGGTTAACAGAATGGAAAATCTAATTCAGTAATTAGAATTTAAAGCGCTGTGCACTGTTTGTCAGCATAGTTCTGCTGTTCAAATTGGTCTTCTGTTAAAAGTGCATTACTTGTAAGATTATTCATAATTGGAAATAAAGGTTTGTAAAAATATCAAAGCATCAAATCGTTATTTTTTGAAAAATGTGGTTTTATAAGTGCAACGGTATGTACACAATGTTGCATATAAGAGACCGCATCTTTCAAAAGTAAAAATTCAATGCTTAATTTTTTTTACAATTTATGTTTTAAATAACAAGCTTAGAAATCTGCTTTGACACTTTAAGTGTACTATTTCTTAAAATATTGTACTTATGTGATATGAACAATTCTTGGATTGATCACTGTCTAAAATATCCATATAAATAAAGTCAGAGCCATGGTTCTTAGATAAATGCAAGCATTCAAACAAGGATGATAGATATAGGCCTATATGGTTGTTGCACAGTTTATTCTGATGCAACAAAAGCGCTATCATCAACCCATGGGTTAAATTGTTATCATTTTCGATATGGTTTAAATTAAACAAATTGTGTGTGAATGTGGGATATTAGTCATCGTTCAAGATACAGTTGTATTTAAACTAGATTTTCCCCATTGAATTGTCAAGCTGTATTTCAAGTGTAAGTTTACACATTTTAGCTGTGTCCTTTAAATTGTATAGCTCAAATACGTCTTGTGAATGTAACTAAGCCTCTGCAAATATGCAAAAATGAGGCGTGCAGAGCTGGATCTCATGTTTTAAATATATACTAAACTATTAAGTTTTTTAAACAATGTAAAAGGTGTTCTTTCATATTTTAACTCGAAATCCATCTCCAAATCCTAAGCATATGCGTGTAAAGACACGCTGGGGAAGGACTTGGCTATATTCCTAGTGTTCGTGTGTTATATAAAGAACACTGTGCCGTATGATTATGCTAATGCAAAGGTATGCACTCGCTTAAGATGCAGTTTCCTATAAATTCATTTAAACCAAATGATTGATCATTGCTTAGAGAGTGTACAATCGTTATTTGATTTAAATTATGCGTGTGATCAAGATAGGAGTTTATCTTTCAAACCTGTTTTATTATGAGAGAATATTATTCAATAAACACATTTGATATTGGTCTGCATCAGTCACCGTATCTCACAAAAGACTCAAATAGCACCCAATTCTTCCTCATTGTCCATGGAAATGAATTGGAAACTTCCGATCTATGATTATTACATGATTGACAGTGCTGTTTATAAAACCATTTATAATGATATTTAGTCAAGGGACCGACTTGAGCTAACTTTTTAAATTATAATACAAAAAGTAAAAAAAAACAAAACTAATATATTTTTACCCCCCCCCCCCCCCGCCTTCTTCACAAAAAGAGGGAGACATAGTATTCAATGAAATGAAAAGCTTTACAGAATTGAGAAATGACCGAGGTGCAACGGCATGCGGTTAAAATACATAGAATTTAATCATGTCATTGAGATTTTGCACAAAAGTAATCCTTAAAACACAATCACTTCATACAATAGATCATTGATTGTACTTTATCAGAAAATTAACAGGTATATGCTACATTTGGTATTTTTCATGCAGTCATTGTGAAGATATATAAATTGTATAATCGTATTTCCTTGTAATTTTACTGGTTATTTAATATCGTTTCCTTCTCCAATTTGTGAATGGATGTTATTGTAAATGACGTCATGATGAATATTTATTTCAAATAGTAACTAATAATAAGTGCATTAAAGAAAGTTCACTAATCATTTTTGTATATAATATAATTTCGTACACAACATTGTATATTTTTTCAAATAATACAATATTGTATCATATCATATGATAATTCATATTAAATGTAGAATATTGTATAAACGATATGATATCTTGGTTTCAAAATATGATACATTTTTTTAATAATATAAATTTTTAATGATGTGATATTTACATAATTTCATGGTCGTATCAAAAATTAAAAATATCAGGTTGTTCAGATGTAAATTAGCATTTTCTATATCCAATCATGTGGATTATTCCCCACTTCAAGAACGTGAGTTATTTCCCTTATAAAATTGGAACTCTTCTTTGTTAGCGTAACTTCCGCTGACTACAACGTATGTTGTTATGGACGCCTCCGCCGAATTAACGCTATTTAATGACTGGACGATCGCCAAACTAAGAGAATTTTTGAGAGAGAATAATCAAATAATATCAGGTAGCAAAAAGGAACTTGTCGAAAGAGCACGCGGCGTTATTATTCTTAAACTAACGGCTGTCCAAGGGCAAAACAATCAGTCTGAGAAAAACTCCAAGTCGTCAACTTTTCCAGATGGAGAACCTATACCCGATATCCGCACTCTGTCTAACTGGTCATCAGATTTTACTAACATTCCCGATTTTTCAGAGAAAGATATTTATAATTATCTTGTAATCAAAATGAACACTAAACGTCAACTTAAATCAAAAGTGTTCCTTGAAGATAAACATGTCCATTCGGTGGAATACAACCCTATCAATAATGAAAGTTCTCATTGTGCCATACGTTGTAAAGTTATACCATCATTCCCATCAGCTGACATGAGCAAGCGTCCTGACTATGATGTGTCAACATTTTTGTCAAAGGTTACAGGCAATGTGTTCGCTGCACATTGCACCTGTACAGCAGGGTATGTTAATTGTAATTGTGTACACTATCGTGCCAGAAGTATGTACACTTTTCCTTTTTCCCTATACATTTCATTGAAACAAGACATATTTAAAAGGGTTTTTGTTGTTATTTTTTGTCAGATTTTGAATAATTTTTTATTGATTTAATTAGATTCAATTTGCACTTTTTGACAAAAGTTGAAATAGTTTTTTGACAACTCATTTGTAAATTATGATATTTCAAACACAACACAAAGATATTTTTTAAAGACTCTATTATACTGTATATCTTTTGCAATAAATATGATGCCCAAAAAAAAAAATAGAGAACTTTATATTTTGAATTGGTCAATCCAATTTTTTCAAAATTAATTAAGGGGTTATTTTTTAACGAATCTTTAAAAAACGTTGGTTTTCAATGATATATAGAGTGAAAAGAAAAAAATTGACATACTCTTGGCACTGGTCCGAGTGTAATACATATAATCAATATCTTAATTACCAAAAAAAAAAATTAAATAAAAAAAAGATGGGGAAAAAACTTAAAAACTTAATCTTTGTGTTTCTATGAAGTACTTGTTTCACTTAAGATATAACTCATGAAAAGTGTGAAGTTATTTTTAAATAAATAATTACAGATATATTTTTCTATTATCATTAAATCACAGTTTTGGTGAGGCGTGCAACCACATTTCTGCATTACTTTATACAATTGCTGACATTGCTGAAAAAAAGAAAAGTGGTCTTCTTTCATGTACGTCAACAAAATGTGTGTGGAACAACCCAAGGAAAAGAAAACTTAGTCCAAAAAAGTGCAGTGAAATAAAATTCAAAAAGTTTTCATTTGGCTGTTCATCAGTTCTAGAAAATAAAACCAGCAAATCTGCAACTAACAGCATCATAGCATCAACAACATTCAACGTAGAAAGATTTAGAAAAACTCTTGTTGAAAAAAAATCTAAAGCAGGCTGGCTTACATATTTTGCAAAGAAAAAAGATGGTACTGAGGAAAATATACCATTGCTTCATAATATTTTATTTATGTATCATGATAGTGTAGATATGTGTAATTCACAAGTACAAAGTGATTTGTGCAAATATTTTGAGTCTCTCTCTGTGTCAGATGCTGATTGTGCCAAAATTGAAAAACTTACAAAGGGTCAAAACAAAAGTCAGAACTGGTTTGAATGCAGGAAAGGAAGGTTGACAAGTTCAAATTTTGGAAAAATTTGTAAGCTAAGGCCAGAAACTGACCCCCAAAATTTATTGAAATGCTTTTTGTATGATGTTTCCTTTCCCACCAACAAATTTGTCAGGTGGGGAATTGAACACGAGCCTGCTGCTAGGAGATTTTATTGTAAACTATATCCTTCATATATAGTGAGTCAGTCAGGACTTATTGTTAATCCAAAATACCCTCATCTAGGTTGTAGTCCTGATGGTATTGTTACATTACCAACTGGTGAGATTGGTCTGCTAGAAATTAAATGTCCAGCATCAGACAGATGGCGAATCCTTTCACCAGCTGAATGTGGACTTGATTCTGAATTTTGTTGTTCACTTGATGAAAATCAAAATTTAAAACTAAAAACAAACCATAATTATTATTTTCAGGTACAAGGTCAAATGGCAATTTGTAATAAACAATGGTGTGATTTTGTAATATGGACACTGAAGCCACCACTCTCTGTAGAAAGAATATATTTTGATGAATCATTCTGGTTGAAATGTTTAAATAGACTGAATGATTTTTATCTGAAAAGCATGCTTCCAGAACTATTCACACAGAGGTTGTTAAGGTCTCTGAAATAAATTGCAACATGGATCTTCAGTCCCCTTTGCTCAGTTGTTTTATTATCATAGGCGTCGGAACCGGGGGGCTAGGAGGGCTTAGGCCCCCTCCCCCCCCCCCCCACTCTTTTTGCAAAGTTAGACCTAACCATTAGGCAAATAGCAAAAAAGAAGGTTCACCCCTCCCCCCACTTTTTGTCGCTGCAAACATAATTGTTCCTAAATTTACTTTAAAAAGATTCAAATATTCAAACCCCCCCCCCCCGGAATAGGAATTTCACGATTAGGGGAAAAAAAATTTTTGGTAGTAAGAATTATTTTGGAACTCTAGGTATCCCCGCCACCATGGATTAGCAATGTCATGATTTTGGGAATTAGGTTTTTTTTTTTTTTTTTTTTTTTTTGCTTGTCAAGATTTCTGAGGATTAGTCTAGCCCCCCCCCCTTTAATTTGCCTCCGACGCCAGTGTTTATACATTTTTAGAACTTAAAATGGATAGCAGTTCAGGTATTCTATTCCTTTATTGCAGAAGGAATAACAAGTTGATATACATGTAATGTTAAAAAAACTTCATTTTTTCATTTTGTGAAACTTAATGCCAATTATACAGAATGGAAAAATCAATGCTACACAATTCTTTTGATTTCAACCATACAACAATTGTACTAAACCAATTACAACAATTGTACAAAATATTTGAATGAGAATTGTTTTCATATGTGCAAAAATCCTTATCTATAAATTAAGATATACAAATACATGTACCTGTCAATGAATTAATATTACCTTAATGACAAACAATTCATTGGCAGAATATGATTTGGCAGAATATGAATATGATTTGATACATACGTACATTAATATTTTCATGGTGGTCATTGCTTTTAAGCCTATAACTCTATGTCCTGCTGTTGTCATACATTAAATGTATAAAAATTCAGAAGTATTGTTTTATATATATATAAATATAATTAGAAGATTTTAAATATGTTTTGCAAAAAGTATGAGTTCTTAGTACTCAATATGTGTGCATGCACTTCTTTATAATGAGACTGAATTTATGCACATGCAATTAAAAAATATGAAAATCTCATCAAATAACTATAGCTATATATATTGGAAGCAGACATTGAACAAGTTATAGGAATATTTTTTTCTATCATAAGAACCTTAAATTGTATGCAAGCACATTTTCACTATTTAGCTATGAAGCAATGTCATATTCTGGAACAGTACACAAAGGGGGAAGGAGATTTGTCAAAGCAACACAAATTTTCCAAATTTTAGAACACTGAGATGCCATACTTAACTGCATCACACCTTCAAAAATATGAAAGTTCTTAATTCTTTCCATTTGTCTTTCAACATGTATTCTAAGATGTGCTATTTCACGAGTCAGTAAGACATCACTTCTGGACATTTGTGTATTTTTTTTCTTGAAAGGGGGAATAATAAGATGAATACCCTTTGGCGTAGTTAGATCTGAAATGATGAAACCCTTATCTGCCATGATAGCATCGCCAACTTCACACAAATCTAAAATTCCGCAATTCTTTGTTAATTGTTTGTCACTTATACTTCGCCCCCAAAGGTCTGAAACAAATGTTGTAACACCTGCTGGGCTGATGCCTATGAGTCCTTTAAATGTCATATGGGATTTATAATCACTGTAGAGTAATGACTTGTTAGCAAGAGAACTAGGTGTTTGCACAAAAACTTCAGTACAGTCTAATATGACTCTGCAGTTACTAAATTTTCCCTTAAATGAACATGGCATGGTGGCATATATTGTTTCTTTGGATGGCCACATTATCAAAGGCTGCAACTGAACAAACAAAAAATCAATCCATAAATTAAAAATATTGCTGCAAGTTGAAACACTAACATTAAACCTGTCTGATAAATCCTCTAGGAGTAATCCCAGCCGTAGTCTCATGAGAACAAGAAAAAACTCGTCAATAATCCTTAGTCTTCTTGGTCGTCCTTGATTTGAAGATGAAATCCCTACACGTGTTGTACTTTCGAGTGCATTATCCTTTATCTCATCAAACACAGCATTAAATGTCTCTTTGTTAGGAATACCTGTGTAGAATAAAATTTTGGAGTCATCCTGTTCTACATCTTCAAAGGTGAACACAGGTCTAGAAACTTGAATCCCTTTATCAATGAAAAGCTTTCCATCAGTCTGTGTTTCTGCAGAGGAGGAAACACACTTTTTCATGGCCATGCTGTTAAAAAAGGATTCATCAGTCTGTGTTGATGAATCTACAGTTAACAAAATAGTCTGAGTTTCCTTATTTTTTGGAACTTCTCCAGCACATGTTGTCCAGTCTTTATGATAGTCGTGCATATTTAGGGAATCCTTTAACGGGTCATCTGAAATTCAAATTATATATACTGCATATCAGTAAGGGATTCAAACTCATGACTTATAGATTTATAATTATAATGTAACGCATTGCGCTACACTGTTGGGTAAAATTTTCAGAAAAGAAAAAATTTTAAAATCATGCATGCAATTATGGTTTTTTTTCTGATAAGAATTGCATCACAATATGGAGCTGTCCCATACCACCTTGAAATACATTATAAAAAATATGTAGCAAATTTTTAAGTTTCTCATTAAATTTATATCAGTTATATTAAGTAATAGTCACAAATTATGTAGAACCTGTTTGTTCAAGGCTATCCTGGTTATCCTCACTCTCAGGAAGCTGATTGTCCTGCACACCTGGCTCATGAGAAAAGGGAACAGCTGGGGCATTTGTGGTTGAGGGTGCCTGGATTGCAAAGTAATGTTGCTCTTGACTAATTCAAATGTTTGCTCTATCTCTGAACCCACCCCCCTTTAACACATTAATTTACATACACAAAAACACTCAATGATAGTTAATAAATAAGATACATTCAAAAAATAAATAAACAATGACAAAAACTTTTAAACATAATTGAGGAATATTACTAAATTATTGAAGCATAACAACTTCCAACATTATCATTCAAACACTAAACTCAAAATCATTCATTACATACGTTATCTTACAAGATATGCTGGATTTACCCCCCCCCCCCCTCCCCACGAATGTGAATCAAACATGTTTTATCGTTTATACTAACCGAAGTTTTGAACACCTTGTTCGGAAATATCGACGGCAAAGGATGGGTTGCAGAGGGGCCGCTACCATTCACGAAATGTGAAGAACACACGTACGAATTCTTGGTGTAGGTGAAGTCCTTGCGCACTAACCTTGCTCGCTGCAGCCATATTCTACGTTTATCTGCATCGCTTGGAAATCTGTGGAGACTGACGACTTGCCCCTCTACGGTTTTCCCCCTATAATTACTACATATACAACAATACTTTCTTGAGCGGTATCCCGAAGCAGAGCTTTTCGTTCGTACGTCCATTTTGACAGTTGTCAAGAACGCCCGCGGAAGTAGACGTATATTTTAACGCATGCGCAGTTTTACGATAGGAGAGTTCCAATTAGGGGAAATAACTCACGTTCTTGAAATGGGGATACTTACATCAAACTGCACTTTTCATATAATATGATACATGTTTTTGTGGGCTCATATTGCCCTGTCAGCTTTGATTATCTATCTATCGCCTATGTTATTCGGAACTCATCAGCTTTTTCGCGACTGGTAAAATTGCTAGCCATGTGATTGGCTAGAATTGAATTTAACTTGGAAAAAAATAAACAGAATTATATAAAATTAAAATCTGCAGGCATATGGTATATTCCGAAAATATAATTTGAGCCTCATGTAACAAAAACAATAGTCAAACGGCGGTTCATTCTTTGTTATCAACGTATGGCTTTCTTTTTCAGTACCAATCTGGGATTTAAAAAAAAATCATCTTTTAAGTAACAACTAAAATGGTTTTAAAATGTATTGTGATTTTTTTTCCTTTGCCACAGCGCTCATGACTTTCAAAGTGACAAAAAATGTTTGTTCAACAAAAAACAAAAATTGATAATGTATGTGAGGATGTATGTTACACCTTGATGAACTTATATATAAATTAAAGATAACAAAAATGAAAATTTAAAATTAATATCAATTAAAACATTAGAAAATATATATAAACTGAAAATTTACATAAAATGAATTAACAAATTATTTAAAAAATAACATTTCAAAATACATGAATTAAAATAATGTATTTATTTTGGCAGTGTTATCTAGTGAAATCCATTGCATATTACTATTTTCGGTTCATTAAAGTTCGTTTCATGGTGCACGAAACAGTTTTATATTTCAGTAGCGATGAATGTTACATAAGTACTCTGTAAATTTTTTCTCTGGTGTTCAAGTACCAATGGTCCGCTTATATATTGATAAACAATAACAGATATTTTGTGAATTTCACTTACTTTTTACAATCAAATTAATGATTCGTTAAAAGAAAGATGTAAACATAAACAATAAAACTCTTTGGTTATGAAGGTCGAGATCAATGAAGAAAAGATCTACATTACCCACTAACGCGGGTTATTATAATTTTTTTTTTGGTATTTTTTTTTTTGCAATGTCGTCACCTTCATGATACATGTATGCAAAAAAGAAGCATTTTATTGGTTTAATTATGTAAATAATGAATTCTTTTTCATAAACCTGCCCGGTTCATATATCATCAAATTCGTATTGATATTCAAATCATTCTTTAAATATGTGAGAAAATTGGCAATACCCTTCTTAAAATTCGACCTTATCTTAATACATGTATTATGACTGTTTTAAGTGGTTTATTAGGCCATACAAAATTAGGCTCTTGGTTCTCTGGTCAATATCTTTAAAAACTGATGTGGTCGAGCGATAATATTTTTTTTCTTTTCATGTCATTAAAAAAGATGTCGTATTCTTTTTATCTATTTAAACAAATAAATGTAGAATCAAGAAAAAGTGATGTTTTATGGACGACGGACCCAATTCCAATTGCACAGATACAGCTAAAGGGAGGGATTGTCACGAACATTGAAATCTCAATATTACGTCAATCTCAATATTACGTCAATAAAAGTAAATGAAAATCGCTTACGACGCAATATATAGCTGTTCAACGTCATCAATACTAATTAATACCCACTTTATGTAGCGAAAGTAGTGACTTATCTCACTGTTATTTAACATGCTGAAATATGCTTTTCAACATTATTTAACATGTACAAATATCTTTAAGGGATGTCAAGTACTGTGGTGAGTTTTATATTAGTTCAAGTTTCTTATCACCATCTACATACGTTAATCTACAGAATTTGAGCCAGTGAACATTGCGATCCGTTCAATACTTGTATTGAAAATAGAGTAAAACCGCTCGTGTGCTTACGTTTTGAAGTATTTTATCATACACAAATGTTAAACATACTCTGATAGTTATTTTGTTTCATTAATCAACCTCTAAATAGTGTACATAAACTTCTCCTTAGAGTTTGCTAGTACTTCTCATGAAAAATTGAAGTAAAATAACGAAAAATCGCACAAATGGCATGTGCTCCCGTCAAAACGAAATCGATGACTTGGACCTTTTCTAAATGATATTAATTCAAAATCATCTTATGTGCCATATTTTATTTTGGATAGAAAATCTATTGCAGAATTTTTTAAAAAGAAATTGTTTTTCTCTCACAAGAACGCTTTTCCCCATTGTGTTTAATTGAAAGAGAGAAGTAACACTATTTTTAAAAAATGATTTCTACAAAAAATCTTATTCGATTTTTATGTTATTTTTTTTATTGATTCTAATATATTTTTAGTAACTCTAACTCATATACAATTTTAATGAAAATCACTATTGTTAAAGTGAATTGGATCTTGAGTCCTTATAGCAAATAGATACTTACCATGCAATGCATGTATTTAATTTAATAGCTCAAAATAAATGGAATATTGTAAATTCCTTATTTTACATAAGAACTTAAATCCACGATTCAACTGTTTTGCTTCAAATTGACTGATTATCAAATTGCTAACGCCGAGTTTTTATTATTGATCCGTTTAGTTTACATGTATTTAAGAAATAAGAGAGTGTTTGAAATCTGCGAGATGTACTTCTCGCAATATTACGCAGATATTAATTCGTGCTGTTTAATTAGGAATCTGCAGAAAGTCCTGTTTTTTAAGCATTGAGGGATACTAAGTAATGGCTAAGGCTGCTCATAATTAAAATTAATACAGAATACATGTACAAGGTGAACCCTAAGACCAGCGGTTCACTCGTAAAAATTTATACCCAATTCACCAATCTCTACCCAGAGTTATTTACCAATAAAAAATCTTTTTATTTCAATATTTTAAGCGAGGCTTTAACATTGAAATGTAGACTGAATGCATATAAAACTATAATTTATAATATCATGATTGAGAATGGGTTTTGCCAAGATTCTTGGTATTTAGACGTTAACAGAGGTGTTGTAGCGCAGCGTAATACGCCCTCTGGTGAGAAATTGCCAATTCAGTAATACTTAAACATATTTTATAAACCATTTGAAGTCCACGTGAGCACTACTGGTAAGCTGAACTATTCGCTGGCAAGCTCAGCAGTTGTCTCTCACAGATCAGGCAGCCGTGAAGGATGTGGTTGACTCTTATAGTGGCAGCTTCATCCTGAAAAAAATTAATATGCAGAGCCAGAAAAATTAAACTGTCAATTGAAATAACGTAAAATTCAATAGGGCAACTGAACATATGAAGGGGTGGGTGGGTGGGTAAAATTTAAAGCGGCGACTGATAAGATGATCTGCAGGGAGTCTAAGACGTCACACGTTCAAGCTAATATCCCAAAGTGCAAGCGATGACCATCTAATGTGCGTAAATGTCCCCATGGGTTGAAGGATTATTTTAATGGCGGAAATATTTAACTTTGATAAACTGATTTAACTTTGATGAGTTATATTCAATTAATTCAGTAAATAAAAACAAACGATCTAGCGGATTAGAACCCGGGATCTGCAATTCACAAGCGCGGTACTTTAATCGCGTACACTGAACTTTGATTATTTGAAAAAAAAATGATCGACTTCGTAAAGCAACTCGTGACATTGTGTCTTAAAAAGTATATAAGCCCTGATGAAATGAGCGACCTTGAATAGATGAATTTGTTTTGTTTTGTATGTGTTAATAGTATTCAAGAAGAGAGGATCATGGTTGACTATTGTTATGGTTTAACACATCGTAATGCACTAGATATTCAGCATAGTTTAAAGTGACATGAGGTGATAACGAACAATATTCTGCAAGAAGGCCTGGAAAACATTTTTGGCAATAACAGCGACATACAAAATTGTTGTTTTCTAAAAAAAGGTACGCTAAAGAACATAACCGAGTATATCTTGAGGTGCATAAATGTTTAGGGATGGCTTGTTGGATAACATTAATATTTACAGAGAGACTTAAAACGCAAGTGCTTTGGTATGGGAAATTTCATTTGAAGCACTTGGGACGGATTTAAGTGATGCCCGCTTAACTCTGGGTTTGAGGGTTTAAGTTATATTTAATTGACTAACGTGATCCCCGGACAAGCGTTTTAGATTGTCTATCTCTAGGGGTGTTATCCCTTGATAGTTGTTTTATACAAGAGGGGCATAATATAAAGTAACAGCTACTGCATTCAGTTTCGTAAATCATACGTGTACGTAGCACTCGCTAATATACATTGACACATACATTTTTGGCTGAAGAAAATGAGAAGAAACGCATGCAAAATAAACAAACGCATTGCCAAAAAGACGTCCAGGTGGCACATGACAGTTATTTTTATACAATTCATTGTAGCCAAGGGATGCATGTCTTCGGAACTCTGTAACTAGAATTTCCTCAGTTCCCATTCAGCACAAATACCTTTAATTCACTCTTTATAAGGCCAATAACCTATTTCTAAAAAAAAAATACTGGTCAAAACCTGTAAAATTCTCTTCATAGGCCTACTGGTTTTTATGAGATTTTGACCCTTTCAATTTTTGCTAATTTTTCATGATTTTCAGCTTTTTAGACCTCCCCCAGCTAATTCCCTGCAGAGGGTTGACCTTCCGTACCGCGTGCATGTTGCACTATCACATGTCAGAAACTTACCGGTGTATAGTCTACAATGTCCCATCCACCTACTTTTCGTGTTATTTTACCTCCCGTCTGTAACTTGCAATTTCACTGTGTTAGGTCAACACAACAGTCATAGCCGCAGGTTTCGCATTTTACTTCTTATTTTCATGTACCTACATATGGGGCCTACATATATTGCATATCAATTTCAACAAGAGACACCCCTCTAACTAATGATAATCATTAAAAACCATTTCATGAATTTTAGCAACACTCATAAGCCCCAAAATACAGCAATTCTCAATTTTACAAAAATATTGACGGGTACTTTATCCGAAACTGTCCCTTGCTACCCCAGTAGAATGATTTGGTAAGGTGTGACAGAGTTTTGAGAAGATTTTAGTTGCCTATTTATTTGAAATTTAGTAAATGAAAAAAAAAGACCGACAATTTTAGAAACTTTAATATTTGATCTTTTTTTACCGGTTCTTCTATAGAAAATGAGCATTCGTTTTTTTATGATGTCACCCATCGTTATCCACTGGGTATTTTACATTGCTTAATATTCTGAAAACAATAAAAAAAAAATTCATTGTAGTTTATGGACAAATAGTGATATTTATTTCTTTCTTAAGTGTTGTTTCGATTATACTGTTTTAGATAAATAAATGTTTACTTGACGCTCGTTGGGTGAAACTATTAATATAAATATTATTTGCAGTAAAGTATTGGTGTATCTAGCCTTAAAGGTAATTCATAAAACTGATGATTCAAACAAGATGTATTTTGTTCATTATTTACTAAGTAATTGCGTTTTCTTTGTGTCAGACATTTCCTGAGAGGTTTATTTAGAGTGTTGTATTGTACAGAGCAATGCAAATGTTCAGATACAAAATCAGGCGAAAGTCCTTTAAAAAGCGTTTTTTGAGACTTTTTCCAACAGCTGAAAATAGGTTTGCTTGCTAAAGAAAGTCATGATGTCTTGAAAACAGTAGTCATTTTCAGAAACGTAGTTGTTAGAATTCATTATATTTCATATACATTCAACACTAATACGGTTCGTTTAGCCCGGTTTAGATTTTGTAAAATTCTCTTTTGTACGTGTTCTCGACTATACGGATCTTAAAAACAGTACAGTATGGATTTTGCGAAGTAGGCTGACCGATTTGTATGATGCGCTACAATTTTCAGCGAACGCACTTTGACATTATTTGAGTCCTTAACATGATTAAGAGATCTGAGGGGGGTTAAACTGCCCACAACTTTAAATACATATATCATACTAAACTATTCAACCTCAATACATATGTTATGGACTTCTTTTTATGAACAATATGATCGAAACTTTTATTATCAATGTAATTCTGTAATCATTGTGTAAATTGCGAAATTGTTAGATGTCGCCTTATTTTGTTACGTAATTAGTATCTATATAAATGCTGATGGTTTATGATTTTGAGGTCTTCATTGCTTTGCTCAGCTCTGAATAAAAGCTGGGTTTCCTGAAAAAGGAACGCTTAATTAAGTCCTGAATAAGCCATGGTCAATCAGTCTGAATAAAGCTGCAACCATTAACTCAAAACCTCCTAGCCAGAATAGGGCTTCCCTTTTTTACACCCTATGTTTGATCCTTTGCTCATGCATTTTACCATTTTAATAGACTTCCAATAAACTCATACACCATAACTTGTTTTCCATCACACAAACGGGCCCCGTAACAAATCCCCTGACTCAAGAATTAGATATGCCCTTACTCTAGTTCAATAACGTTGATAAACAAATGACATTTTTCATCCGTCAATTTTGACTTATAAATAACGTACGATGGACATATATACGGTAAGAAGTTGAAAATTGCATTTCTTTATATGAACTGCTCAATGCGTCAAAGATAAAAAAATGTATAATGAAGAGATTGTTCCTTCTTATAAATGCTTATGTTTGATATTTATATGAGGGTTGCGAATTCTACAAGGCCTTACTTCTACACTTTGTAGGGGTTTTATTTCTATATATCTTACAATTTGTCATTCCCATTTGTATATTATACATGTATAAAATTTACTGTCATCTCCAAGCACTCAATATGTGTGTTACTTTTACTTTTTCATTTAAAATCTTTATTTACAATTTTCGTTTGTCAATCGCAATCATGATTTTTGGACTATAAATGCCTTTTGCTGAAATAAATATACATATATCATTGCACACTCGCCGATACCTAGTGTATTATATAATGCCGTTCATAATCTTTGTATATAAATGGAGACTGGTGTTTTTGAAGTATTTATTTTAAATTTCAATGTGAATGTTTTAATGTTTTAGAGCGGATACTTTAAACAATTGAGTAATGAAGGTGTGGTTTGTACGAATAATTCGTTTCACTGATATATGCATCACACAATACAATGGAAGCATCGTTTTCATATACAAAAATACCAGTTTGTAATTATGCACTACAAGCAGAAAATATGATCAAAGTTCAACATTACGAAACTGTTTGAGGTTTTTTTCTATTAAACCCAAGATGTGAAACGTTTTGGTTGCTTTGAGTATCATTTTGTTAGACTTAACTAGTTTAGGATAATGAAAATAGATAGTCGTTTTAAATGTGATGTGGATGTTATTCATCGAAAACTGATTTGCAACGTGAAGGTTGTAATGTGAATATGAATAGTGAAGTTTAACCAGTGTATAATGTGGCGTGTCTGTTGGATGTCTGAATTGCAAATAAAAGTAATGAACACGAATAATTAACTTTAACTGAAATATGAAACATTTCCTAATGCAATAACTATCTGTCTTTGATATTCTATCCTCTGGCATGTTTTTTGTCAACATTGTGATTGACATATATGTTTTTATGTACTCATTAAGGAGCCTTGGTTACAACCAGATAAGCAGGATATACAGTAATGCCTTTCAGGGATTATCACAGCTTGAAACATTGTAAGTAAACAAAAATCTACTACGTCATTTACGTGCCCTCTTTCTTAAACAAATTAAAGGATAATTACATAATTAATTATATACATATATAATTGTTTCAGAGTAATTAAAGTTAAGTAAAATACAAATCAGCCTTGCTACAAGAGAAGTAATTAAGGATAATTAAAATAAAAGAAGATCAATGTCGGGAGACAAATCATTGGAATGCATGTAAACAATGCCGAAATCATACTTATACTGATTATACTGATACACACGATATAGATAAATGTTAGTTTTGATTTAATCAGGGAAATACGGACATGGATATTTTTTAGCAAGTGTTATAAGATAAGCAGATACACTTTTATGTGGCATTACCGGCCTTTCCTCTGTCAGTGTGTACAAAAAAGGCAAAAGTGTTACACTATCCTGATTATGATGAAAGTTGAATTTGGCAAATTGTAAGCCTTTTCATAGATATTATTATACATTATACAAGGTCAATGATCAAAATGAGATATTTTATCTTGAATTGATTTTATGTATTTTAAAGATTTTTCCAATCGCGTGCCAGCCAGTGATATAAATTTAAAGACGAGTAAATACAACCATAAAATATGTAAAATGATATGAAAAAACACATAAAAACTTTACTTTTGCAATTACACTGCAACAAAAAGTTTTTAAGACAAAATAAGAAAAATGAAAAAATTAGTCTGAATTTCCTCTGTTTCAATTTTAATCTACCTTTGTCAGAGCATATCATCCTCAAAATAACAAGTCATGGATATCAATATCGATATTTGTTAATAACGTTGTTATTTTGTGTGTTTAAAACAACTTTGGACTTCAGATATTGAACTTTGTAAAAATATTTTTTTAAATCTCAAACCCTGAGTAAACGTAATCTTTAAGGTAAAAAAGTGATAACATTGCACGACAGCTTCAAAGATCGACTTGCTTCCGAAGTAGAAAAAAATGATATCATTGCGAACACATTCACTAGATATTAATAATCAGCACTGTTTTCATAAAAATGAACAGTTTTTAAATCGATCATAATAGTGACGGTCATTAAACTCGGAGTTGCCTTAACCTACCCGGGTATCTATCTAAAAGAGATAGATGGTTTCAAAGTTGTTATTTTGGTGTTATTTAATTAATTACATCAATCATTAATCATTTTACAAGATTTATTCACATGCCTCTTAAATTAGAAAGTTCATATCTTTGTTTTGAATAGGTTCAATTTTGAAATTGGTGTTCTGATATGATAAATGAAATTTTATATGCACATTCTTTAAAAAAATGTATGTTCTCGTTATAAATCTTTGTTGATCACCTCTAAGCAATATACATCCTTATTAATAATTATAAATCAGTCGATACTTTTACTAAATGCTGAAAATTGGCACCTGTTATTCTACTGCTTAAAGATGACAATTTATCCGTAACATTAAATTACTGCTGAATTGTAATAGTAAAAGAAAGAATTATGTTTAAATACAAAAACAGTGTTTTTAATAACAAGTATGACCATTTATTTATAAATATCAAGCTTGATATCCGCCTTTTAATTTCTTATGTGATATCAAAATTTCTTGGAAATACCAATGCCTAAAATATTTACATGAGCTCAAGCCATGCTTCTTCGCTAAATTCAAACACTTTAACTAGAATCAAAGATCCTTAAATAACATATATATGGTTGTTGCACAGTTGACTTTTAAAGCAACAAAAGCCCTACTATCAGTCTTTGGGTTTAATGTTTGTCATCCCAGATATGCATTGCGTATGGTTTAAAACAGTAAATTTGTGTGCGTGTGTGGGATATTAGTCACAGTTCAATACACTTTTATTTAGAATTGCCAAGCGCTGTTTTAGGTGTTTGTATACTTATTTCAGCCGTGACTCCTGAAATTAATTAATGAAAACACATTTGTAGATGTGACTAAGCTTTGAAGCCTAAGCAAATAGTACTTTAGAGAGAGAAATGAGTTGTTCAGAGCTGGATCTCATGTTTTGTTTATACATTGCACTTTTTTTTTCAATGAAAATTAATTCTTTTATGTTTTGACTCTAGACATAGCTGATGTGTACATTTAAAGACACCGCTGGAGCACATACTAGGCTATATTTCTAGCCATAATGTGTTTCACATGTATATAAAGAACACTGTGCCGAATAATTATGCCAAGGTAGCATTGCATTACATGTATTTCACAGCTTCAATGCAGTTTGTTAAATCCATATAAATACACAGTGATTGGCAATTGCCTAGAGAGTATATTACCATTTTGTTTTAAATGATACGTTTATTTAACATTGATGTTTATCTCCCAAACCAGGTTTATTATGAGGGAACATTATTCAATAAACACATCTTATCTTGGTCAGTTCCTGTCTCTGTTTCCCACAAAACACTCAAAAGCACACAATCCTTCCTCATCGTCCATTAAAAAGGAATTAGAAACTTCCGATCTGTGACTATTTTATGCGCGAAAATGCTATAAAACCATTTATAATGACACATCAGATACCGAATGGAGTTAGCTTTGTAGAATATACAACATATTGTAATGAAACCAAACTAATATATGTCAACCCACTCTTCACCAAAAAATAAAAAAATTATAAAAGAGAAACATGATATTCAATAGAATGAAAAGTGAATGTAAGATGACCGCGGTAGATATGTATGCGGTGAAATACACAGTATTTTATCATGTCATTGAAATTTCGTGGAAAAGTCAGATTTAAAACATAATCACTACATACAATAATTCATAAATTATACTTAATCAGATAACTGATAACTATTATGTCCTTGGATTATGACTGGCTATTTGATGTCGTTTAGCTCTGCAATTCATGAATGAACGTTGCTGTAAAAGACGCCATAATAGAAATTTATTTGAAGTACAAGTAATAGCACCTACATGTAATAGGTGCAGCATAAAACAAAGATCACTAAAGATATTGCTTGAGTACACGTTGTTTAGTTTATTCACATGGATTCACTTTTGTACAGCTTGTTTTACAAACAGAACGTGTTGAAAGAGTTACATTACTGCCATTAGGTATATTGATTGCTCTCTTGCAAACGTCCAGCTACTTTAATGAGAATAATAAGGTCAATAATATTTCTAACCCTTATAAGGAAATGCTTAGTACAACGTGTCAAAAGGTTTTGTAAAGGATATAAATTCAAATCCTTAATAGAGTATTTATGCCTGTTGATAAGTGCATTGCGCTAGTATGTATTTTTCTACGGGATGCGTCATCCCAACAGTTTTGATTTTAGCATGCCTCAGTTTTAAACCGAGATCAAAATGAAAAAAAATACACTTGTATATAACGAAAATTGTTGACATGTTCAGGGATTAAGTATTTTGAGTAAGATTTGAATCTAGATAATGGCTACAAGCATCCAAATTATTTAGACAGAAATTTAAAGCTATTAACGTCGTATTGATGTTTTCAAAAAAATAAATGTTTGTGGTTTTTTGTCAAAGTTTATGTTATACACTTCCTGAACATTTCAATTTAATTAAACGCATTTCATAATACTGAATATATTTTCAGATATATTGTTTTACTTTTCGGTCCAGAATGCAAACACCTAGTTCAAAATATTCATTATAACATGATGTCACAAGCTTTTCTAGTAACTATGTAAAGAAGAGGTCGACGCACAAAGCGTGCTCGGTGTGTTGGTAGTGACCATGATCTAACACATTTGAAGAGTAATGAAATACAAAAGAGATTTTTTGTGCCGAGGAGATGTGAAAATATGGTTTTCTTTTTAGAAAAAGAAAAAAAGAAAATTTCAAAGATAATGTACAAAAAAATATAAGAGGCAGATACATTAAGGAGAGAATATAGATGGTGATGAATGTTCCAAATGTTGAAATATATCTTTCCAATAAGTAAAAGAATGATAATTACAATTTTTAAAAAGAATCATTTTTCTAAAAACATTCTTCTGGTTATAGATTTTTTAATTATTTTAAAATGTAGCCTTGATGTTATCATTTTACTTTGCAGAATATATTGTTTTGTAAAAAAAAATGATTAAATTGTCTAACCTATGAATATCTCTGTTGGCAGAAAGGATTGAATATTTATCAAACTTTGTTTGTAAACCAAAGATACACTGTATCTGTAATCCATTTCTCCAATTCAATCCAAATTTCTTTCACTAAATTACAGTCGACAAAAATATGTTCTGTTTTCTCAGGGGTCCGTTGACAAAAGTAACACAACGAAGAATTTACTATCCCTACTCATGTAAATGATATTTGATTGGCTAGATCCTATGTAATAGTTGGTATTGAAGCCATAGTAATTTTGAATCCTTTGTGCACTAAAGTGGCAGAATATAAATTTTCCTCCATTGATTTTTAGTTAATTCGACTTCTGACATCCATTTTGTTTCATATTTTGGATAAGTTCTTTTTCTTTCTTTTTTATATTAAGATGTTGTACATGACACTACATCTCTTCTTAGATCTACACAATAGTTTTAGGGTTGTAAAAACATTTTTAATGCTTTTCTTTAACTGTTTGAATCTTGAAAAAAATTACTGTTAAATAGGTAAACAACTTCAAAAAGTTGCTTCAATTCCGTATAATTATTAGGGACTAGATGAAAACTTCTCGCAACTTTGCATACATACTGATTCCTTATAAAGTTAGGAATTCTTGACTCAAAAATTGAATAACTGTATTTAAAAAAAGTTATAAACCAAATAATTTTCCATATGTCAATTTTCTTTTATAAAGTTCACATTATAGAAGATGCCTGATCATAGGCTTCTGGCATAATTTAACTGTAGCTTTTTCCCATGGACATTATTGCATTTACTTCCTTGGTTAGTGTAAGTTATAAATTATTAATGACGGTCGATTCATTTTTATTCGTGCGAGTCAATGTTTGTGGGTAGCCAGATTTTTCCACAATCATGGGAACATATTTTTGATGGTTGTGTATTCAGGATAATTTTAATAAATATAAGACAATGATTGTGTATAGGTTTGTTGGGATGCAAATTCGTTTGTAAGGGTATCCAACGAAAGCCACAGACGGTGGTCCCCAACAAGAAACGAAATTTCTAGAGTATTGCACACTAATGTATTTTATAAGAAGAACAATAAAATAATCATCACGTAAACATGATTTTTCCGCTTATCAGCGTAATAAAAAAGCTGATGCCTTTTTGCGAATATACGTGGAATGTTTCAGGACTTTTAGTTTGATAAAATATAACTCCAAAAAACACAACTCTTCATATATGTTTCTTGTGTTTATAACATCACATCAAATCGATGAACATCACTGCAATGACATTTAGGGAACAAATGAGAACGAGTGTAACATTGATTTCTAAATTGCGCTGGCATGCATCAATAGAAAGTGATGTATTTTCATAATTAGAACTCATTAAATGAGCAAGAAATAAAACTGAATGTTTATTATTCAAACCTTAAACCTCTTATATGCAGATAAAAATGACACACCTTGATATTCGGATACATTTAAAGAATATCTTATGGTCTATTATGACAAATATTTATCAGCGACATAAGCAGTCGAAATGGTTCAATTGTCCTGAGTTTGGTTGATAGAAATTCTGTTTAGATCATCGTATTCGTTTAATTGTTGGATAACTTAGAAGGAAATATATGAATTGAGTACACAATAAAAAAAATCTAATTTAAAGCAGTTTTTAGATGCCTCGGAATCAAAGATTTTGCGCTGTCCCAATTTTCATGGAATTCGCGTGTCCCTCTTTACCACAAATTAACATCATCCATGAATTATTAATTATTTAATTATTTGTATTCTAAAGTCATATTTCCTTTTGGAGGTAAAATAAAATACACGATTTTACGTCTCCACGAACCTATACAGTTTTAACAATTCACAATATCAATGCCCATGAATTTTAATTATTCCACAGTGAAATGATGAATTTTGTCTGTTTTAAATAATGTTATGCCTTCTTTGTGATTATATTTAAAATAAAAAGGATGATGTTTAAATCTCGGGTACACACATTCAAAAGATACAATTGATTGATGAGATAATTTTTTTATAAGAATTATTTGTGCCTGTTTGTGCCTGTTTATATCGTATTTACTAATGGTATAATATATTTTAGTCATAAATTAAATGAGCCCCGTAATGAATATATTTTCATCTAAATGTTAATTATTTTGTCATTGCATGACAGTCACTGGATGCACTTCACCGGTCAGATTTATTAGCCAATGCTAAGATCAACGATAATTTTTTTTCTCTCAAATGTTATTGAATAGTTTTATAATACACATTTGTTAAGGTTTTAAGGAGCATTCATCGGAAACATCAAAATCCTACTTACACATGTATATTAAATGTTACAAACACCAACAAAAGTGCAGAGAAAAAAAAATGTTAGATATATGAGCCCCTACACGCTTGCTTACATTATCGTATTTATTCTTGATATGCATAATAATTTTCTCTGTTGGATTTGTATTGTAAACTTTTAAGTCTATTTTTATCAATTAATTGTTATTTTCCTCATGTAGGTACCTTAATGGCAATCAGATAAGTAAGATCGACAGCAACGCTTTTCAGGGCCTATCACAGCTTCAAACACTGTAAGTCTATTACTCTAATGCATTATTCCTAGGAAAAAATATTTCGCCCATTTATTTGTTAGAAAAAAACAATTGTTGCCTGGTTCTAACTCTCGGTTCAAATCCACTGCAAGTAAACTTTTACTGAATTTTCATTGATAATGAAATATGTTTTTGAATAAAAAATATAAATTGATTTTGTAATAGTCGACTTCAACATGTTAGCAAGTAAGATATGAATACGTTCCGAGCAATGCTTCTCTGATATATTTTGTCTTTCAATAAGGAATTAAGAACATGCAATAAATTGTATTATGGCTGTTAAACATTTGCTTTTGATACACCGAATGTGGTATTGTCAACCATATCTGAACAACAAACACATACATGTATCATGATAGAAATAGAAGTCACTGCACATTCCAGTTAGTATGGTCATAACCCTCAAGTGACCATGGTCGTTTCTAAAAATGCATCACAGTATTTTCAATAGTTCCATCAAAAATGTAATGTCTATAAAATCAAATGATGATATTTCAAAACCATGACTTTGCGAGATTTATTTAAAGGTATTTGTTATGCTAGTTTTAATAAATAAAATACGATTTCGAAGATATGACTGTTTATTAATCAGGCGTTCCCTAACCTTAGGCTTTTACTTTGAACCTAAAGCATTAACCTGTGCATCATACTTTTACAGCGGTTATGTCGCTTTTAAGGACTGGATAGATGTACATTGTCAAATTTTGTTTCGCTTGAAATATGAGTTTTTGACTAGAAAACATCATTTTAAAGTTGGTACATAAACTGACAAAACATCGGAAGAAGAGAAATATTCCCTAATTCTAATCTTAAATATACTATGATTAAAAAGCATACATTGAAGTAAATGTAAGAATAATATACATGACAGAGAAAAAATACAAGATGGTGCGTTACCTTTTCTATCATCTCATAAAACTTAAAAAAAAATTGAAAATGGAATCAGGGGAGATGGTTGATTGAGAAAAACTGCAGCCAATGCTTACAAATAATAAAGACTATAATATTCATGTGAGGAATAATGCGCAAACATAGATTTATAACTATTGTATAAGTTATGAGTATTATCTATTCAAAATAAAGGATTTAAAACTATTATCGCACACAGGCAACCAAACATTGAACAATTTAACACAATATGTTGCACGATATTAATCAAAGAAAATACAAATGCAACATTTAATTCCCTTTCGAAACAAAAATCTTGAAAGTTCAAAATCCCACATACACACAGCACAAGAAATGAAATCTTAATAGCTATTTTTAATTAGCAAGAAGTCTACCTATTCTGATTTATTAACTTTTCAAAGAACAGTGTCAAAGAATATTGACATTATTAAGGTGTATGAGGTCAACGTGGATATTTTTGTCAGATACCAGGGGTATGACTTTGATATAAAAGGGGGGATAACCGACCATGCAAAGGACTTGTGTGTTGTTGTAATTGTGTGTTGTGGGTTCTTTGATTGATTTGCGCTATTTCATCTTTGTTTTAATTTGTTGCAACCTTGATGGATTGGTTGTCCTATTGTAGTTTGATAATGACTGAGTCGAAAAGCTGTGGTTACCACACGCAAAAGCTGTGACTGTTTTTGCATCATTAACAACAATATGCATTTAAACATTCAAAAGTGTCACAATTTCCTTTTAAATAAGCATTTGCTGGTATGGTACTTGTTTGTCAAACGATGATTCTATGTACATTTACCATGTATTTTTTTGACAGCCATTATTAGTCATAAATTGTCACCATAAGTTGTACAGCATAGAAGTGTTTCTTCCCTCAGTCTAACGTCGTGTTTCTGTCTGCCCTTGTGCAGAATTAGACAATGCAACTGAGGTGTGTACGTAGTATTTTTGGTTTCCATTTTATCGTTAAAATTATGTTGAATTTAAAATCAGATAGGTCTCTTCGAGTTGAAATTTAATTTAAAATGATATACATGTAGTGAGTGAGGAATGAGAGTCGTTCTCTAGAACTAATAGTTGATATTGTGCCTTTATCAACTTTTACCAAACCATACATTCATTAGAATTGTGACATTTTCTTTCTCGTCGAATGTGGTTGAACTATTTTTTGATATTTGTATAAGATCAATAAATAAGAAATATAATATATAAACCAAACATCGACAGAACAATTGGTTAGGTACTACATTTTATTCCTCAATTAAAGCAAAGTAAAGTAGCAAAGTTGTCTAACTTGTATTATACATTCAAATAAGACTGTTACAATAAGTAAAGTAAATATTATAGACCTCAAAATGTAAACCAATAGTTTAACTGGTGGCCCAGCAAGAAGATGTTTTGGTTCCCAATCTGACATTGTGTATGTAATTGATGAAAATGTGTGTTTTATCTCTGTTTACAGGTATGCAAATGATAATAAATATGATAGATATCTAATGTTTTCAAGAACCTTTACAGTTGTTTTGACTGCTATTATCTGCTTCTTTGTTAATAGATAACGCAAGTAAAATATGTTTATAATATGGATCTTATACTAGCCAATTAAAAATTGTAATAATTTAAGAATGTATAAGGCAGAATATTTTTACTGATTAATTGTAAAAAGCGTCTAATTTCTGATATTTGACCCAAAATGTCAATACCTAGATATTGATAGACGATGGCTCGAATCCTTCGTTATAATGACTATTTAGCGTTGTAGGTTCAATTACCAATCATAGTAGTCATACAAATATAAATAATATTTCAATTTAAGAACAAATTTTCTTCAGTGACTATACAGATTGCTGAATTTAAATGAAAGAAACATTTCTTAAACGTTAGTAGCAAAATAAAGAATGCTTAACTAGTATAATCTGCAAATATGGAAATACAGCACAGATCGTTTGGAAGATACATCTTTATATTTAAATCAAGCTTACGTGATATAATATTTGTATATAGAAATTGTTACTGTATTATTCATGGTGTGTATATACTTTAATGTTGAGGATGGACAATAACTAAAATAATGTATGTTCTTATATACATGAGATCAGATTAAGATAGGGGAGTTTCACAACACAAAATTGTAAAACAGTAATCCAGGATTGTTTTGTTGCAAACAGATAAGTGAGAAACAATATTTTGGTAAGGCATTGCAGAATTTTTTTCTTTAAGGGTTTGATATACTGAATGTATATGATTTGCATACTAAATTGTAGAAAATTTTCGGCTTACAGTTTAAGTAGCCAATTATGATTTGCATTTCGTAAAATTTTTTTCGTTACTTTGTACACGAGATTTGTACAAAAATACTTTATCTATAATTGATAATGTTCAAAATAGACCATTCCTGCATATAGCATTATTCCACTCATATTTCCATGAAATAATTGACCTCTATCTGCTCGAAAGTAAACCAACTGAGCCCTTCACCTTTATCAAGTAACACAACATAACAAATAGGTATGTGGCGCTCTGCCAGTTTTGTGACTTTATTATTTAACGAACTGTGATTTGAAATAATCAGGAAAATAACAATAGATGATTATATAACAATAGTTATAAAGTTTATATAAGATTAATCATGAAATTATGAATATTTGATTCTTTATGCCATAATATTTTACAACTAAAACAATTAGTAACTCCCATTACTGATGTAATAAATTATGTGATTAATTCGATAATTTACGAAAAACAAAATCCTTGTGGTCTTAAAGCACCATACTAAATATAATGATATAAATACGGAACATTTTTCTTTTATTATATACATGAAAAAGGAGGATGGGAGTGGGGCCGTTTAAAGATCGCTTAGAACATATTTAATGCTTAGCTATCGGCGTCCTAAAAGAAAGTGAATACCATTGCTATTGAAATGACGCTCCCACAATTTTACCGCGAAACAGATCCATTGGTTACATCTGGCGACGTTGATTTGTGTCCATATATGAATATGCTGTATAACTTTTGATAATACCGCAGGAAAGATAAACCTCGCGGACTTAACAGACGTTTTCAATATGAATACAATGATTTAAGATATCTTAAAATTCTGAAAAAAATATGCTTGCAAAGAAATAAAAACTTGAAATTTAAGAAATATTTAATTTTCTGCATTGATATAAAATCGTTTGCATGAACGTTTTGGTTTCTTTGGTTTTTCCATTACCGGTCATTCAATTTAACAGTGTTATTACCACAAACGTTGATACATTGCATTGTATTCATTGATGGGTTGCTATATTCCAACCAGATAAGTCAGACTGACAATAAAACATTTCAAGGGCTGTCAAACCTAAGACAATAGTTAGTAAAATGTTTTTGTCTACTATCACTTTACTTTTGAACTCTGTAACAACTTGTAGGAAAACTTCAGACTTTTTTTCATAAATGTAGCAGTTACATGTGAACGATATGTCAATGACATTTCAACGTGACGACAGGCCAAAAATGTTATGACGTCTACAACGTTTTAGGTTGATAATTAATTAAATAATTATTTAATTTTGTTTAGAAATAATAGCTCATAGAGTTTCACCCTTGCAAAAGTATCCAATCTTAATGACAACGATCAGTGTTATGTAGTATGAACTATTCTGGAGGGATCTTGTTCTGAGTAAAATCCCCTAGGGAGAACAATGAAGATTTAATTCTTCTACAGATTCTTTCATGTAAAAAATTGCATTCATTTTTTTTACCTTATTCATTAAAATTGACACCCGGTATAACGAAGAATATTGAGCCCGGGGTCAATTTTCAACGTTGAATATTGACCCGGGGGTCAATTTTCAACGTTGAAAATTGAGACCAAATGTCGTGGAATATATATCCAGGGTCATTTTTCAAGAGGTTGAAAAATATGTTAAACCTCTTATGACATCGACACGTTGAAAAATGACATAATAGACATGCATTTATTTTTATTAAACATGTGTGGCAGTAGAAAAGAATATTTTTGAAAATGTGCTCTTGTTTCGTATTTGGCCCCGCCCATGAGGCTTTTCGGACGCTATGGGAATGAGTTCTATAATATAAATTCATATTATCCTTGAGATGCATTACACCAAATATAGTAACTATTTGCTATTTAGTTTTCAAGAAGTAAAAGATGTAAAAGTTGTAATGGTACACGACGATGCTCAACGCACGATCATGGACAAAAACAAAATGTAAAAGGTTAATGAGTGACGCAGGTGACCTTAACAATACTCTTTTACCCCAAATAGAAGAGGGGTGAAGACCCTTCAAACTAGAGAAGAGACACTCTCTTTCATGATTTTTGCCCTTAAAATATAATAGAAAATTGAAAGAGAAATGGCGTTTGATCTATCTGTGCACATGTTCAAATCAAGATATGGCAACTATTTCGATTTGGGTTTTTTGATTAAAATTTTCATTAGATTTTCATTGGTCAAGTATTCTGCAGCAGTCTCCTTTTGGCCGCTCAAACAAAGAATTTAGGGAAAAATATCAATAAAAGCAAAGAAACCAACAAATCAAACAAAATGCTAAAAAGTTACTAAACACCAGACATTAGCATGTAGGGTATTATCAAAGAACTTCAAAATGTTACATTGAATTTAACAATTTTCATGTGGTTCTTTATTTAAATCTCTTACAACGATAACGTTAAATAAAAAATGTATGATCGCAATAATATTATCAGTAGGACGTCATATACTAAATGTTGACATATTTTATGTGTTGTGAGCGGTAGGTCCCCAGATCATCAAGTGGTTATAGATTTATTCAAAATTGGAACACTATTTAAAAGTTTGTTATTATAAAATTGAATATTAAAGTTTAACCAGTGAATAATGTAGCGTTGTTTTTTGATGTGTCAATTGCAAAAATAAGTTATAAACACGAATAATTGACTTTAACTGGAATATAAAACATTGCCTAATGCAGTAACTTTTTGTGTTTGATATTCTTTCCTCTGGCATGTTTTGTCAACATTGTGATTGACATATATATTTTTATGTACTCATTAAGTGGCCTTAGTTTCAACCAGATAAGCAGGATCGACAGTAATGCCTTTCAGGGATTATCACAGCTTGAAACATTGTAAGTAAACAGAAAGAATTACTACATTCAGCTATCCCTTTTTTCTTAAACACATTAAAGGATAATTAAGGTCTTTCGTTTCCAACGGAAGACCTTATAGTTTTCGTACAGTTTCCTATGATTATTATTGTTATTTTTTTCCACAAATTTTGTGCAAGCGATTTCTCGAAAACTATCCAACCGATTTTCACCTTTTTTTTTTACATATAATAGGAAGTGCTCTGGATTTATTTTGTTTTTAATATTTTTGCCGTCGTTACTTCTGGTACCGATTTATTGCTGATTTTGTCACTTTTTCCACACTTTTTGTGCACGCTTCATCTCGAAAACTATCAGAGATAGGAATATGAAATTTTCAGGATTGGCAGACCATAGTCTGAAGTTATGACTATTGGTTTTGCTTCACGCCATTGGCGCCGTTCTAAAGAGCTCAATATGGCTCGAAAGTTGGGTACGAATTTTGTTCCCATTCTTTGTACACACGATTTCTCAAAGATGGCTCGTTAGATTTTCTTAAAATTTTTAGTTTAGGAGTGATAGAAAAAAAATATATCTGGAGTATCCATTTTTCATTTTTTCAAAGTTAATTTCCGGTCGTCCGTTTCCTGTCCCACGACAAAAAGCTTGTGACATTCAGATCTCAAAAATGATTAGGACTTGTGCATTCACACATTGAAGGATTATAGACCTATAGTTGTAGATGTCTTTCAACCATTTTGTTTTGTCTGTCAGAACTTCCGGTCGTCACCGGAAGCACTTCAAAAATTATTTTTTCTTTTGCATTAAATTTTTTCATATGAAATTGAAATATAAGTAATAACCCTTACATATGTGATGTATCCGATGTTAAATGAAAATAAAAAACTCGACTTCCGGTGAGATACATGTATCTCATACATATCAGAAAGCGTTTTTTAGATAAATGTTTTACCCACGAAATCTCAGAAAATCAAGTGATCAGTACACGAAACTTATATAGATAATAGACATTGGATAGAAAATGCGTTTATTCGTTTTCATTTTGTCAACCGTCACTTCCTGTCCTCACCGGAAGGGTTCAAACAGATCAAGCTGTTTGAAAGTTTCACTGGGTTTTTTTTGGACAATTTTAGTAAAATTGATAAATAATAAAGTACAAGTGTCTAATAATCCTGAAATACTAACTTTTTATTTTGACTGAGCATTTCCGTTTGTCCGTTTCCTGTCAAGAAACAAAAACAAAAAAAAACAATGACTCCACAAGATCTAAAGACGGTGATGACTTGAACAACCAAACTTTGTGGGATGATAGCCATAAGTATGAATCCGTGTTTACATTGTTTTGTTTGAATTGTTGTCACTTCTGGTCGTCACCGGAAGTACTTTAAATATGTTTTCCCTATTTTTTTTTTACATGGACTGAATACCGGTATATAATCACACGATCTTATATATGTTAAATTAGCAAAGATATTCAACTTCCGGTCAGTTATATGAAATATCTTAGGTACCTAGCCTTTTAACAAAATTGATAACTGCGAGATTTTAGTCACTGTAAGTGATTGAGAGACGAACTCTAATAAATGATCAACAATCGATTGAAGATATGTTTAACGGGTTTTCATTTGTCAACCGTCACTTCCGGTACTCACCAGAAGAGTTAAAACAACTCATTTTTTCACAAGTTTAACTGATTATCTTTGGTGTTTCATCTACCATGATTAACAGTGGTGTACACTAAACAAATGTATAAAAAAAAAAACCAGCTTTTATTTTCATAAACCTCTTTTGTTCGTCCGTTTCCGATTTCGAGACAAAAAACTTAGATTCACCAAGATCGCAGATTTGGCAGAGAATATCGATATTTCATCGTATCATATAAAACAAAATCGGACGGAAGACCTACTCGTTACTCGTAACGAGATCTAGTTACATATACTTGTTTCAGAGAAAATTGAAGTAAAAAACAAAACAGTCTTGCTTCAAGAAAAGTAATTAGGATAAATAAAATAAAAATACATTTATATATCCAACATATCCTTAAGGATTATTAACGGTAATAAAAACGGATAGACAGGAAGGTAACGGCAAGTGTGTGATGACAGGTGTTTATCAAAATCAACACGGGTCATTTGTAGTGGTAAAATATTTTGAATAAGATAATTGATATAAGACGTTCAATAACAAATAATTATCTAAGTGAGAAGTTAAAATCAACAGTCATGTTTTTCCTAACAGTGAGTGATTAAATCAGAAAATGAAATATTTGAAATATACACTTAATTGCTCACTAACTTTGCCTCCTGTATCTCACATTTTGTCTCTTTTTCTAAAATTGTAAATAAATATTAAGATACTGAAGCCATATTTGTATCTTTATGTCACAAATTACAAAGGCTATCTTTTCAGTATCATGGTTGTTTTATGGCGAAATGAGATGTCTTTACCTTGGTGTGATGCATATTCTTTTTAAAAAAAAATGTATGTTCTCGTTACAAATTTTTGTTAATTACCCCTAAGCAATATCTGTAACATCAAATTACTGCTGAATTGTATAAGTAAAAGAAAGAATCATGTTACCAATACAGTGTTTTTAAACACAACATTTTATATCTCAATTAAAGCAAAGTAGCAAAGTTGTCTAATTTGTATTATACATTCAAACAAGACTGTAACAATAACTAAAGTAAATATGATAGACTTCAAAATGTAAACCATTAGTTTTACTGGTGGCCAATCAATAAGATGTTTTAGTTCCCAATTTGACATTGTGTATGTAATTGACGAGAATTGGTGTTTTATCTCTGTTTACAAGAATGCAAATGCTAATCAATATTATAAATATCTAATGTACTCAAGAACTTTTACAGTTGTTTTGACCGTTACTTCTTGATTAACAGATAACGCAATTAAAATATGTTAATAATCTGGATCTCATACAAACCAATTAAAAATTGTAATGATTTAAGCATGTAAAACAAAATATTTTCACTGATTATTTATGAAAAGCGTCTAATTTCTGATATTTGACTCAAATGTCAATACATAGAGATTGGGAGACGTTGACTCGAATTCGTCGTTAGCATACTTTTATCAGACATTGAAGGTTCATTGACCAGACATAGTAGTCATACTATTATAAATGATATTTTTATTTTAAGTACACATTTTTTTAGTGACTATACTAATTACAGAATTTAAATGAAAGAAAAATTTCTTAAACATTAGTAGCAGGGTGAAAAATGCTTAACTAGTATATTCTTGAAATATGGAAATACGGCACAGGTCGTCAGGAAGATAAAGCTTTATATTTAAGTCAAGCATACGTGCTATTAAACATATAGATAGTGTTATTGTATTATTCATGGTGTGTATATACTTTAGTGTTGAGGATGGACAATAGCTAAAATAATATATGTTCTTATCTACATGCGATAAGATTAAATAGCGGAGCTTCACAACACGAAATTGAAAAACAGTTAGACGGGATTGATTTGTTGCAAACACATAAGTGAGAAACAATATTTTACTAAGGCATTGGAGAATTTGTTTGCTTTAATGGTTTGATATACTGAATGCATATAATTTACATACTAAATTGAAAACAAAAAAATTGGCTTACAGTTTAACTAGCTAATTATGATTCGCGTTTCGTAAATATTTGTTTAGTAACTTTGTACACGAGAATTCTACAAAATACATTTATCTATTATTGATAATGTTCAAACTTGACCATGCATATAGCATTTTTTCACTCATATTCCCATGAAATAATTGACCTCTATATGTTCGAAATTGAACCCCCTAACCCATTCACCCTTATAAAGTAAAACATCATAAAAACATAAGTACTAGTATATTGCACTCTTCCACTTTTGTAACTTTATTATAAACGAAATAATCAGGAAAACTACAATAGATGATAAAATAACAATAGTTATTAATTTTAAATAAAATTCATTATAAAATTATGGGTATTTGATTCTTTATGCCATAATATTTTACAACTAAACAATGAATAACTCCCATTACGCATTTAATTAATGATGATATTGATTAGATAATTTATGGAAAAAAAATTATAATCCTTGTGGTCTAAAAGCGCAATGCTAAATAGGAAAATAGTAAATCCGTAACATTTTAGTTTTTTTTTTATACATGTTCATGAAAAAGGAAGGTGGGGTTGGGGACGGTTTAAAGATCGCTTTGAAAATTTTCAATGCTTAGAAATCGGCGTCCTGAAAAGATAATGAGAACCAACGCTACTGAAATGACGTTCCCACAATTTTACCGCGAAATAAATCCATTGGTTACATCTGGCGACGTTGATTGTGTCTCAATATATGAAGATGCTGTATAACTTTTGATAACACCGCAGGAAAGATAACCCTCGCGGATTTAACAGATTTTTTCAATGTGCATAAACTATTTTTAAAAATCTTAAAATTCTTATAAAATATACTTTCAAACAAATAGAAATTGAAATTTAAGAATTTTTTTAATTTTCTGCATTGATATAACATTCATTTGCATGAACGTTTTGGTTTCTTTAGCTGTTCCTTACCAGTCATGCAATTGAAGTGTTATTATCCCGAACATTGATACATTGCATTGTATTCATGAATAGGTATCTATCTTCCAACCAGATAAGTCAGATTAACAATAATGCATTTCAAGGGCTGTCACAGCTTAGAGAATTGTGAGTAAAATGTTTTTAGTATATTAACATTTAGCCTTGATGTTATTTTACTTTGCAGAATATATTGTTTTGTAAAGAAAAATGATTAAATTGTCTATCTATGAGTATCTCTGTTATCATATTTTCCAAAAAAGATTGAACAGTTATCAAACTTTATTTGTAACCCAAATATATCTGTTATCCATTCCTCCAATCCAATCACAATTTCTCTCACTAAATAACATTCGACAAAAATATGTTCTATTGTTTTAGGGGTCTGTTGTAACACAACGAAAAGTTTTATATCCATACTGTATGTAAAAAAGTAATTGTTTGGTTAGATCTGATGTAATAATTGGTATTGAAGCCATAGTAATTTTAAATTATATGTGCACTAAAGGGGCAGAATAAAAATTTTCCTCCATTGTTGTGAGTTAATTCGATTTCTGACATCCAATTTGTTTCAGATTTTGCGTATGTTCTTTTCTTTGATATAAAGAGGTTGTACATGTCACATCCTTGTTTGATCTACACACTATTTAATTAAGTGTTGTAAAAATATTTCTTAACACTTTTTTTGACTGTTTGAATCTTGAAAAAAAAATTACTGTTTAGTTTGTAAACCGCTTCAAAAATCGCTTTAATTCCTGCGGTAAATGGACCTCGTCCGGTCCGTATTATTATTAGGGACTAGGAGTGATAAAACTTCTCGCAGCTTTGCATACATACTGATTCCTTATAAAATTAACAATTCTTGACCCAGAAATTGAATAAATGTATTTCAAAACAGTAATAAACCAACTAAATTTTCCATACGTCAATTTTCTTTAATAAATTTTACATTATAGAAGATGCCTGATCAAAAGCTTTTGGTGACCGTTATCATTTATAAACAATATTTATGATATTTCAAGGTTTAAAAAAAAGTAGAAAAAAAATGAATTGAGTTGAAGTATTATACCTATGCTGAGGTCCATTGTCACATCTTTAGTTTAAAGTAGGTTAAGATTAAATCTGTATGTAAATAAATTTTCTATAAACTATACTTAAATGGGGTCTTTGACTATAATTTTGTAGTAGTGATTATCATTTTCAAGAATACTTCCGGCATTTTTTAACTTAAGCCTTTTCCCATGGACATTATTGCATTTATTTCCTTGGTTATAAATTATCAATGACTTCCGAATCATTTTTATTCGTGGGACTCAATGTTTGTGGGTAGCCAAATTTTTCCTTGATCATGGGCACTTAATTTCGATGGTTGTGTATTCGGGATACTTTTAATAAATATTTAAACAAGTGAATAGGTATAGGTTGGTTGGGATGCAAATTCGTTCGCAAGGGTATCCAACGAAAGCCAAAGACGTTGGTCCCCCACGAAAAGCGAGGATTCTACAGTATTGCACACTATTGTATTTTATAAGAAAAAAGATAAAATGGTCATCAAGTAAACATGATTTTTCCGCTTATCAGCGTAATAAAGCTGATGCTTTTTTGCGAATATACGTGGAACGTTTCAGGTCTTATAATTTGATAAATATAACTAAAATAAAAACCACAACTCCTTTATTTTTTTGTATTTATAACATCACATCACATTGCATGTACAACAATGCAATGACAAGTAGGGAACAAATGAGAATGAGTGTAACTTTGATATCTAAGTTATGCTGGCATGTATCAATAGAGAGTGATGGAGTTTTATAGAGTATTTTTGTTTGTATTGATACACATGAAGATGTTAAAATGTAAAGAACTCATTGGATAAGCCAGAAATAAAATCGAATGTTTATCATTCAATATTTAAACCTTCTTATATGCAGATTAAAATGACACACAATGATATTAAGATACATTTATAGAAAATCTTAAGGTCTATTGAAAAGTATTTATCAATGACAAAAGCAGTCGAAATGTTTCAATTGTTCTGAGTTTGGTTGATAGAAATTCTTATTCTGTTTAGATCAATGCATTCGTTCAATTATTGAATAGTTAAAAACCAATTGGTTGCACACAAAAAAATCTAATTTAAAGCAGTTTTTAAATATGGTAGAATCATTATATTTCGTGGTTGCTCAATTTTCGTGGACTTTTTGGGTTCCACCTTACCGCAAATTAACATCCTTAACAAATTAATAATTAAACAAGAAATCATATTGACGCAAGCATCAAATAGTCCGCAAAAATATAATTGTTGTATGAATCATTGGTTGTTTACATAAAAACACACCGCAAAGAAGAAAATAAGAGTTGGTTGTTCAAATGTTATGGTAAATTTTAATATACTTTTAGCAACTTGTTTTGAAGTTTAACATTTTTACTGTTATCATAAAGAATCGATTTCGTTACTGTAAGCATTTCTAACGGAAATTTTATGATCATTGCCATATTATGAAGTAATGGAGAACACATTGATTTGTACATTACTCTAATACAAAGTTCAACTTATCATTTTTCTCTCGGAAATTATGTATTTCAAACCATTTTGGTTGTTTTGTTGTTGCAATGTATTGAATGAAAACTTAATGCATCAGTTTAATATACCACATGATAAAATAGAAATGCGTTAGTTCAAATCCAGTCAATTTAAATTTTCATTTCTGTCATATTCTTGCGCAAATATTTGATATAATGTCATTTCATGATATTTTTTACCACATTTTACATGGAAATATAATAAATACACACCCAAAGTAATTTTATTTGACACGGCACATAGAATTACAATATATCATTTATATAAAATTTAATGACATTCAGGTCTTTAGTATGTCGATACCGATCCTGATGCATTGTTTTGAAAAGAATTAAAAACTCCGAAATTTTCCGAATAGATTAAAGTCTCCATAAAAACGCGCCAAACACGACAATCTACTAAGTATGACCTACTTTTCATTTACGATTAAAACAAAAAATATGTGATATTTTCTAAAAAGGTATAAAACATATTTCTACATGCAAATTTACGTTTAATTCATAAACATAATAAGCATAGTATTAATTCTATTAAAAAATAACTATCCCACAGAAACGCAGTAACAATATTTAAATGTATATCAAATACGGGACCGCCTTCCGGCGGCCCGTAATAATAATGGTGAAAAAGTCATATTTCCTTTTGTGATATAAGAAAACACACGAAACTACGTCCGTGCGAACCTATAGAATTTCAGCAATCCACGATTATTGATCCCCTCGAATTTTGATGATTCCACAGTAAACTTATAAACTTTTACTGTTCTAAAAGTTGTTGTGGCTTCATTGTATACATTTATACATGTATTTAGAATAACAAGAATGATGTTTTAGTCTCAGGTACACACATTAAATGATGATTTTACTAATGGAGATTTACAGAAAATTTACCCTTAGATATATTTTGTGAGTCTCCCTAACTATGTAATGATTTATTTTTGGGTCTGTTTTTGGTCTGTTTTTACCTGTTTATATCGTAATTCAAATGATAAAATATATTTCAGTCATGAATTAAATGAGCCCCAGTATGAATATTTTTTTCACCTAAACGTTCGTTATTATGTCATTGCATAACAGTCACTGGACGCACTCTACCAGACTTATTAGCTAATGATAAGATCAACGCAAAATATTTGAATTACAAATGTTATTGCATAGGTCCAATAATACATATCTAGAAAGATTTTAACAAACACTTATCGAAAACATCAGTTTCATACATATTACGAATTACAAAGACAAACATGAGTGCAGAGAAGAAAAAAAAAACATGATAGTATTATGAACTACCTTGTGCCTACTTGTTAATTCATGATATGCATATCAATTTTCTCTCTTGAATTTTTATTCTATAGAAACTTCCAAGTGTATCTTTATCACATTATTATAATTTGACTCAAAAAGGTACCTTTCTGACAATCAGATAAGTAGAATCGACAACAACGCCTTTCAGAGGCTATCACAGCTTCAAAGACTGTAAGTCAGTTACTCTAATGTATTATTCCTAGGAATAAATATTCCACCTATGTATTTGTTAGATGAAAACGAGTGTTGCATAGTTTGGATTTACGGTTCTAATTTACTGCATGTAAATTTTTACTGGGTTGCCATTGTTATAGCAAAGATGATCGAATATTTTTTTTTATTAATAAGAAATATAAATTGATTTTGTAATAGTCGACTTAAAAATGTCAGCGAGTAAGATATGAATACGGCTCGAACAATGCTTCTCTGATATATTTTGTCATTCAAAAAGGAATAAAGAAAGAGCATGCAATACATTGTGATATGGCTGTTAAACATTTGCTATTGATACACCAAATGTGTTATCTTCTACAATTTCTGAACAACAAACACATATCATAAAGGAAATAGAGGTCACTGTACTGTACAGTTAGTATGGTCATAACACTCTAGTGACCATAGTCATTTCTAAACAATGCATCGCAATATGTGTTATATATCTATAAAAATCTATTGTCTATAAAATCAAATGATGATATTCTAATACTCTCGATTTGCAAGGATTATAAAAAGGTAAATTTTATGATAGATTGATGAAATAAAATATGGTTTCAAGGATATTACTGCTCATTAATTGCTCTTAAACTCTAGGCTTTTACATTGAATGTATAGCATTAACTTGTTTTATTGCATAATACTTTTTCAGCGTTTGTGTCGCTATTTAGGACTATTAAAATTTTGTTTGGCTTAAAATATTAGTTTTTGACCAGAAAACATTGTTTTAAAGTATGTACATAAACTGGGAAAACACCAAAAGTAAAAAAATAATCCCTAATCAAAATCTTAAACATACCACAATTAAAAAGCATACATTCAAGCATATGCGTAACCTGTCCTGTCGTTCACGAAACATAAAAAATAGAAATTGGAGGCAAGGGAGATGGTGAATGACAAAAACTGCCAATATTCACAAATAATAAAGATTAAATATGCATGTGAGGAACAATGAGCAAAATTTGATTTAAAATAGATTTATGGTATAGATAATAAGTATAATTTTCTATTCGAAATAAGATATATAAAACTTTTGTTGTACACTGGCAACCAAACATTCAACAATTCATCAATATACATGTATGTTGCACGATGTTAGTCTAACAAAAACAGATACAATATTTTTATATCCTCTCAAATTCAAAGTATTTAAAGTTCAAATAGCACATACAAACAACACACAGATTGAAATTTTAACACCTTTTTAGCAGGAAGTTAATTTTTTCTTATTTAATTAACTTTTTAAACAACAGTGTCAAATGAATGTTGAAAATTATTGAGGTGTACATGTACTTGGTCAACGTGCATATTTTGGTCAGATACCAGGGGTGTGACTATGGTATGAAAGAGGGGATAACCGACCATGCAAAGGCCTTGTGTATTGTTATAGGGGTGCTTTGTGGGCTGTTTGATTGATTTGCGCTTTTTCATCTTTGTGTAAATTTGTTAAAACCTTAAAAGATTGGTTTTATTATTTGAGTTTGATAATGACTGAGTCGAAAAGTTATGGATACCAAGCGCTAAAGCTATGTGAATGTTTTTGAATCATTGAATTTGGTCATACGTTAATTTGAATAATTGCCGTGTATTTCTGTTTACGACTTCACAAATTGACAACCAATATAAGTCATACATTGTCCTCTTAGTTTTCCAACACAGTTTCATGTTTCTTTCGTCAGTCAAACATCATATTTGAGTCGCCCATTGGCTGAATTAGGTACAGCATCTCCGGTGTGAATATAGTTCTATTTGGGTCGTCTTTATTTAATCATTAAAATTGTGTTTAGTTTGACATGAGTAAAGTATCTCCGATTTGAAATTTTATTAAAAATGACATACCTGTAATAAGTGACGAAGAGAGTCGTTGTCAAGAACTAATCGTTGATATCGTGATTTGATCAAAAGTTGTTTGTTTATGGAAACTAGATAAGACCAAACCATGTAATATTTTGCTGTTCCCAGTCAAACATTGTGTATGTAATTAATGAGATTGTGTGCTTTACCTCCGTTAACAGTGTTGTTAATAATTATTATAATAGATATCAACTGTACTCAAGAAGTTTTAGAGTTGCTTTGCCTGGGCTGCTATTATCTGACTCTGGATTAATAGATAACGCAATTGAAGTGTGTAACTAATCTGCATCTCAAACTAAAAAATTAAAAATTATAATAATGTTAGCATTTGTAAGGTAGAACATTTTAACTGATTGTTATGAAAAGCGTCTTTTTTTAAATGTTTGACTCGAAATGACAATACATAAAGACTAGGAGATTTTGACTCGAATTTTTTGTTACTGTGACTTTATTAAGCGTTGTAAGTTCATTCAACACTCATAGTAGTCATTCAATCATACATGATATTTTATATAAGAACAAATTATCTTCCGTGGCCATGCCGATTACTGAATTCAAATAAATGGAAATGTTCTTAAATATCAGTAGCGGGGTAAAGAATTCTAAACTGCTATACCCTGGAAAGATGGAAATACAACACATGTTTTAGAAAATGAATCTTTATATTTTATGAAGCTAAGATGCTATAAAGTTTGTTAATATAAAAGTGTAACTATCTTATTAATGGTGTGTTTATACTATAATAATGAGGATTGAGAATAACAAAACTAATATATGTTTTTATCTATTTGAGTTAAAAAAGCAGAGCTTCATAACACGAAATTTTAAGATTATAAGCAAGGGTTGCTTTGTTTCAAACAGATAAGCGAGAACCAATGTTTTGGTAAGGCATTGCAAAAACTATTTGCTTTAAGCATTCTATATACTGAATACATATGATTTACATACTACATACTACATTGTAGAAAATGTTATCTTACAGTTTAGGCAGCCGATTATGTTTAATGATTTATAATCTTTTGATTAGTGACTTTAATTTGTACACGAGAATTGCTCAAAAATGCCCATAGAATATACTTGTAGACAGAAATAAAAATTTGAAATTTTATTAAATGGTTTTCTGTATGGATTTATACGGCGGCGTGGAAGGGCCAGATGAAAAAAAAAATTAATCTTATTCGTTCGGACGAATTAGCTATTTGTTCAGACGAATAAGTTATTTGTTCGGACGAAATAGGATTTGTTCGGACGAATTAGGATTCGTTCGGAAAAATAAATTATTTGTTCGGACGAAATAGTGTTTGCTGGGACGAATTAGCTATTTGTTCGGACAAATAAGTTATTTGTTCGGACGTATTAGATATTTGTTCGGACGTATTAGATATTTGTTCGGACAAATAAGTTATTTGTTCGGACGTATTAGCTATTTGTTCGGACAAATAAGTTATTTGTTCGGACGAATTAGGATTTGTTCGGACGAATTAGGGTTCGTTCGGACAAATAAATTATTTGTTCGGACGAATTAGGATTTGTTCGGACGAATTAGCTATTTGTTCGGACGTAGTTATTTGTTCGTACGTATTAGCTATTTGTTCGGACAAATAAGTTATTTGTTTGGACGAATTAGGATTTGTTCGGACGAATTAGGATTCGTTCGGACAAATAAATTATTTATTCGGACGAATTAGGATTTGTTCGGACGAATTAGCTATTTGTTCGGACATATACGTTATTTGTTCGGACGAATTAGCTATTTGTTCAGACAAATAAGTTATTTGTTCGGACGTATTAGATATTTGTTCGGACAAATAAGTTATTTGTTCGGACGTATTAGCTATTTGTTCGGACAAATAAGTTATTTGTTCGGACGTATTAGCTATTTGTTCGGACAAATAAATATTTGTTCGGACGAATTAGGATTTGTTCGGACGAATTATGATTCGTTCGGACAAATAAATTATTTATTTGGACGAATTAGGATTTGTTCGGACGAATTAGCTATTTGTTCGGACATATACGTTATTTGTTCGGACGAATTAGCTATTTGTTCGGACAAATAAGTTATTTGTTCGGACGTATTAGGATTTGTTCGGACGAACTAGGATTTGTTCGGACAAATAAGTTATTTGTTCGGACGAATAAGTTATTTGTTCGGACGAATTAGCTATTTGGTCGGACGAATTAGGATTTGTTCGGACGAATTAGCTATTTTTTCGGACAAATAAGTTATTTGTTCGGACGAATTAGGATTTGTTCGGACGAATCAGGATTTGTTCGGACGAATAAATTATTATTAGTGGTACATGTATGAGAGAGAGAGAGAGAGAGAGAGAGAGAGAGAGAGAGATAGAGGGTGAGAGAGATGTCATAATCATGGATACATAAATGTGAAAAGTCTAATCAGTTTACATGATCATGCGCGGATCCAGAAAAATTTACCGGGGTGGGGTCTGAGAGATAATATTGTTTGCGGGGTGGGGGTCCAAGGCCCCCCGACCACCCCGGCTCTAGATCCGCGTATAGATGTATGCCAACTCTAGGCAGTGCAGGTTTTTTCTTTGGTAACTATAAGGTTTTTTTCGCGCAATGCCAGAAGAAATGTTTCCAATAGTCATAATTATATGATTCCGCAGGTGGATTTTGATTGTCGATGTTTATATTGAAAATGTAGTCATTCTCCTGTTTGCTTAGGACACTGGACATACGAAATTATCTTTCGCCTTAACTTTATACATATACATGTATACGATCAAAGTTAACTGATATGCTTCGTGATCGAATTGTAATAATCGCACAATTACTTAAGTGACTTATAAAACAAACCAATTTTTACTTATACTTTATAATATAAAGTCAGCAAAATAACCCAACATCCTAACTATAATATAAGAAAATAATAAAATTAGAATTTAATGATAAAAATACTTATCGTCCGTCAAATAGACCTCTGATGACGTATTTACATGTTAAAATTATCATATGGCTTTGTAAAGTTTTCCTTTGTTTGGAATCTTAGGAGCGCAAATAAAAACGTTATCAATAATCATACAATTGATCATAACTGATTAAATCAAGTTCTGGGGAAAATTAAAATAATTGTACGATTTGAGGTGAAATAAAAGCTTACAAAACAATTGACAATTTTATACAATATTTTCAAAAGGTTGTATCTCCTTTTTCTTAACTATTATTGAAAAATATTGTTTATGAATCATACTATCGGAAACATCTGACGCCTATTTTCATCGGTCGAATGCGGCATCCAGATTATTTATAGATAGAAACTGCATATAATTACTAACTTTGATTTTTTATCGACGATTTTTGATGCTATGTCTGATTTAAAAAACGAAATAGATTCAAAGTTGACTAAAGAGACAACCATTAGGGTTAACATTAGTTTTAGACTATCGGAAACCCCTGGCACCATGATAATATAACTCCAATCCTTTAGATAGATAGAGTTTGAAAATTGAGCTTGACAGCAATATATGTCAGATATTGCGTACATGTCAGATAATATAACACCTATGTCTATATTATTAGCGATTTATCATTTGAAGGAAATGGGTGGCTTGACCCCCCCCCCCCCCCCTTTCATCAACATCATTACAAGAGCAGAGAGTCTAAATTACTCCTCATATAAACTTATAACTTATTCGTCCGAACAAATAGCTAATTCGTCCGAACGAATCCTAATTCGTCCGAATAGATACGTAATTCGTCCGAACAAATCCTAATTCGTCCGAACAAATAACTTATTCGTCCGAACAAATAACTTAATCGTCCGAACAAATCTTAATTCGTCCGAACAAATAACTTATTCGTCCGAACAAATACGTAATTCGTCCGAACAAATCTTAATTCGTCCGAACAAATAACTTATTCGTCCGAACAAATCCTAATTCGTCCGAACAAATTCTAATTCGTCCGGACAAATAATTTATTCGTCCGAGCAAATCCTTATTCGTCCGAACAAATAACTTATTTGTCCGAACAAATACGTAATTCGTCCGAACAAATCCTAATTCGTCCGAACAAATAACTTATTCGTCCGAACAAATCATAATTCGTCCGAACAAATCATAATTCGTCCGAACGAATCGTAATTCGTCCGAACAAATAACTTATTCGTCCGAACAAATCGTAGATCGTCCGAACAGATAACTTATTTGTCCGAACAAATAAGAAATATATATTTTTTCATCTGGCCCTTCCACGCCGCCGTAGATTTAACATTCCTTTGCATTTTTTTTTCGGGGGGGGGGGGGTCCATTACTAGTCTGTTTAATTATCAATTGATACCTTTTAATTATTGATAGGTCTCTATCTTCCAACCAGATTAGTCAGATTGACAATAACGCCTTTCAAGGGCTGTCACAGCTAACAAATTTGTGAGTAATTTATTTTCTACTGTCACTTTACCTTTTGGCTCTCTAACAAATTGTAAAAGAACTATAATATTCAATACTTGTACCTCCTATATGCAGATAAAAAAGACGTACCTTGATATTCTGATACATATACAGAATATGCTAAGGTTTATCATGACAAGTATTTATCAGTGACAAAAACAGTCGACATTTTTCAATTGTTCTGAGTTTGGTTCATAGAAATTCTATTCTTTTTTTAAATCATTGCATTTGTTTAATTTTTGAATAGCTAAGAACTAATTATATTTCTTGGGTGCACAAAAAAGAATAAAACTGAAATCAGTTTTTAGATACCAAAGAACCATATGATGTCGTGGTGGCTCAATTTTTGTGGAATTCGCTGGTAAAGAAATTAAAATGGATTCTGTAATAGTCGACTAAACATGTTAACAAGTATGATATGAACATAACCCTCTGGTGACCATTGTCATTTTTAAATAATACACCTTAATATGTTAAATATATGTATTTAAATGTAATGTCTATAAAATCAAATGATTATATTTTAATACTAGAGTTTTGCGAGAATTATTAAGTATTAAAAGGTATTAATTATGCCAGTTTCATAAAACAAAATACGATTTTGAAGATATGACTGCTTATAAGGCGTCCTTTAACTCTAGGCTTTTACTTTGAACTTAAGGGGCATGAGCTTGTTTTATTTTACAACGGTGCATCATACTCTTACAGTGGTATTGTCGCCTTTTAGAACTGGTTAGAAGTAAATTGTCGGATTTTATTGGACAGGTACATAAACTGACAAAACACCGGAAGCAGAGAAATACTCCCTAATTCAAATTTTAAATATACTATGATTAAAAAGCATACATTCAATAAATATAAAACTAATATCCATGACTGATAAAAAAAATACAAGATGGTGCATAACCTGTCCTATCATCTCATGAAACTTAAAAAAAAGAAAGAAAATGGAGGCAGGCGAGATGGTCGATTGAGAAAAACTGCAGCCAATGCTTACAAATATAATAACAAAGACTATAAAATGCATGTAAGGAATACTGCGCAAAAATAGACTTAAAACCATTGTATAAGTTATGAGTATTATATATATCTATTCAAAATAAAAAAAAAATAAAACTATTGTCGTACATTGACAACCAAACATCGCACAATTTATAAAAAAATATTTCACGATATTATATAATTAGTCAAACAAAATACAGATACAATATTTTATATCCTCTCGAAACAAAAGTCTTCAAAGTTCAAAATCCCATATACACACAGCTCACGAAATGAAATTTTGATAATATTTAGCGAGGAGTCAATCTATTTTTATTTTAATAACTTTTCAAAGAACAGTGTCAAAGAATGTTGGCATTATTAAGGTGTATAAGGTCAACGTGGATATTTTTGTCAGATACCAGGGGTATGACTAAAAGGGGGATGACCGACCATGCAAAGGACTTGTGTATTGGTGCAATGGTGTGTTGTGGGCTCTTTGATTGATTTTGCGCTATTTCATCATTGTGTTAATTTGTTGTTTTCTTGATTGATTGTTCGTCCTATCGTAGTTTCACAATGAGTGAGTCGTAAAGCGATGGGTACCAGGCGCAAAAAATTTGTGAGTGTCTGTACATTAATCATAACGATATGCATTTAAACATTCATCATTGCACCAATTTCCTTTTAAAAAGCATTTTCTGGTATGGTACTTGTTTGTCAAACGTTGATTCCATGTACATATATTATGTACATGGATTTCTTTTTGACAACCATTATAAGTCATAAATTGTCACCAAAGGTTGTCCAGCCTAGAAGAGTTTCTTCCCGCATTCTAACGTCGTGTTTCTTTCTGCCCCTGTGCAGAATAAGAAAACGCAACTGAGGTGTGTACATAATTTTTTGGTCTCTATTTAATCATCAAAATTATGTTTAATTTAACATCAGTAAAGTATCTTCGAGTTGAAATTTAATTAAAAATGACACACATGAAGTGAGTGAGGAATGCGAGTCATTGTCCAGAACTAATACATGTAGTTGATATTGTGACTTTATCAAGAGGTGTTGGTTTATGGAAACCAGATTTATACCAAACCATGTGATACGTTCATACGAATGGTGACCTTTTCTTTATCGTCGAATGTGATTAAACGATTTTTGGCATTTGTTCATATGTAAAAGATTAATAAATGAAAAATAATATATAAACCAAGCAGAGACAGAATAATTTGGTTACACAATACATTTTTTTTTCTTCAATTAAAGCAAAGTAAAGTAGCAAAGTTGTCTTACTTGTATTATACATTCAAACAATTAGCAAGACTGTAACAATAAGTAAAGTAAATATTAAAGACTTCAAAATGTAAACCAATAGTTTTACTGGTGGCCCATCAGTAAGATGTTATGGTTCCCAATCTGACATTGTGTAGTAATTGATAAGAAATCATATTTTATCTCTAGATTTGTTATGCAAATGCTAATAAATAATACAGATATCTAATGTACTCAAGAACGTTTACAGTTGTTTTGTCTGCTATTATCTGCTTCTTGATTAATAAATAACGCAATCAAAATATGTTAATCATCTGGATTTCATACTAGCTAATTAAAAATTGTAACAATTAAAGCATGTATACGGCAGACTATTTTCACTGATTGATTATGAAGAGGATCTACTTTCTGATATTTGACTCGAAATGTCATTACCTAAAGATTGGGAGATGATGAATCGAATCCTTCGTTATAATGACTTTATTCAGCGTTGTAGGTTCAATAACCAATCATAGTAGTCGTACAATTATAAATTATATTTTCATTTAAGAACAAATTTTCTTTAGTGACTATACCGATTACTGAATTTAAATGAAAGAAACATGTCTTAAACGTTAGTAACAATGTGAAGAATGCTAATCTGGAAATATGGAAATACAGCACAGATCGTTTTAGGAAGATAACTCTCTATATTTCAATCAAGCTTACGTGGTATAATATTTGTATATAGAATTTGTTACTGTATTATTCAAGGGGTGTATATACTTTAATGTTGAGAATGGACAATAACCAAAATAATATATGTTCTTATCTATATGATATAAGATTAAAATAGCGAAGCTTAACAGCATGACATTGTAAAACAGTAAGCCAGGATTGTTTTGTTGGAAACAGATAAGTGAGAAACAATATTTTGGAAAGGCATTGCAGAAATTATTTGCTTTAAGGGTTTGATATACTGAATTTATATGATTTACATACTAAACAGTAGAAAATGTTTTGGATTACAGTTTAAGAAGCCAACTATGATTTGCATTTCGTAAATTTTTGTTTAGTTACTTTATGCACGGAAATTGTACAAAAACACCTTATCCATAATTGATAATGTTCAAAATAGACCATCCCTGCATATAGCATTATTCCACTCATATTCCCATGAAATAATTGACCTCTATCTGCTCAAAAGTGAACCACCTGACCCCTTCACCATTATAAAGTAACATAGCATAACAATTAGGTATGTTGCGCTCTGCCAGTCCTGTGACATTATTATTTAACGAAATGTGATTTGAGATAATCAGGAAACTGACAATAGATGATTATATAACAATAGTTATTAAGTTTATATAAGATTAATCATGAAATTATGAATATTTGATTCTTTATGCCATAATATTTTACAACTTAAACAATTAATAACTCCCATTACTCATGTAATCAATGATGTGAATAATTTGATAATTTATGATAAACATAATCCTTGTGGTCTGAAAGCGCCACACTAAATAAAATAATAAAAATACGGAACTTTTTTTCTTTAATATATACATGTTCATGAAAAAGGAGGGTGGGGGTGAGGCCGTTTAAAGATCGCTTTGAACATATTCAATGCTTAGCTATCAGTGTCCTGAAAGAAAGTGAATACTGTTGCTATTGAAATGACGCTCCCACAATTTTACCGCGAAATAAATCCATTGGTTACATTGGTGGATGTGATTTTGTGTCCATATATGAATATGCTTTATAACTTTTGATAATACCGAAGGAAAGATAACCCTCGCTGACTTAACAGAAATTTTCAATATGCATACAATGTTTTTAGATATCTTAAAATTCTTATAAAATATGCTTGCAAACAGATGAAAATTTGAAATTTAAGAAATGTATAATTTTCTGTATTGATCAAAAATTGTTACCATGAACGTTTTGGTTTCTTTGGTTTTTCTATTACCAGTCACCCAATTTAACAGTGTTATTATCCGAAACGTTGATACATTGCATTGTATTCATTGTATTCATTGATAGGTCTTTACATTCCAACCAGATAAGTCAGATTGACAATAATGCATTTCAAGGGCTGTCAAAGCTAAGACAATTGTAAGTGAAATGTTTTTGTCTACTGTCACTTTACTTTTGAACTCTATAACAAATTGTAGAAAAAACTTTTTTTTCATAAATGTAGCAGTTACATATGGACGATATGTCAATGACATTTCATGGTGACAACATTTAAAAATGTTAAGACGTCTACAACGTTTTAGTTAATACCAGACAACGTACCAGAGGTTTGTTTTAATGCACACAAACGACAAACTCTGGATTCGCAGAGGGAGAACATAGGGGTCTGATAGAGTTGTAACATAATACTTTTTTTATTTGAAATATTTTAATAAGAAAATTCAAAATGTGACGAAAGCGGACAAAAAGTAGAAAATATTTAATATATGCACAACAAGAGTCCTACAGGGATTTACTGTCACCTGAATACCATAGTCCTTAGATTGACATGTTCCTGGTTTTAATTTCAAGCTCCATACTGGAGTCTAAACCCTTATCCGAGTATCCTCTAACTGTTACCCCTGCCTTTTATTATTTGATGTTGGAAAAACGTTGATTCCTAAAAGGGAGGTATGAGTCGGGGGAACTAATGAATTATCTTTTTTTTAGCGCCATGTGCCAAACATTGTGAATATTTGGTGACCTGCACTACTTTATTGGTCAATTTTTTAACTTATTTATTTAATTTTTACACGCATACAACGCACAGAAATAAAAGTAGTCTTCCTAAAACAGAGCACATGTTTTATCTACTTAGTATTATGGCCAAGTGACAATTTTCCTTCGGTTTTTAAAATGAATTATAAAAATGTAAGTTGTATAATGGACGAGAAACAGCAATAGGTTACCTGGGTCACTATACTGCCATATTTGTCAACCCCCCTCTCTACCCTTAGGCCTAAACTCCTGAAATGGGGGCATGAGTATAACAATTTAGATAGAGGGTTACATGAAAATCATACCCATGCATTCAATTTATTTCGTAAACATACATGTTAGTAGAGAAGATTACTTTATAAGATTAAATAAATGGGTACTATATGGCCATATTGGTCGCATCCTAGCACCTGAACCCCAGACCAAGGGGCCATGAATTTCACAATTGTCTCAGAGGAATTCATGTACATGTACATTATAGCCATTCATTTAGTTTTATCAAACATGTGTGGGAGTAAACAAGAGGATTTTTGAAAATGTGACTTTTTTCGTATTTGGTCCCACCCATGAGATTCTTGGGGTGCTATGGTAATAAATTCTATAATTTATATTCATCTTATCCTAGAAATGCTTAAAACCAAAAATAGTAAATATTGGCCTTTTAGTTTTCAAGAAGTAAAAAATGTAAAATTTGAAATGGTCGACGACGCTGCTTCAACCTAGAGAAGAGACATTCTCTTTTATAATTGCTGCCCTTAAAGTAAAAAAAAAGATACAAATATTTTCAAACTATATCTGCAATGGATGCTATAGTAGTACTCGAGATTTGGCGATCAGTGGATCATTAGCCTTGTGCCAGTACCAATGCATTCTCCCACTGCTTGAAAATAATTGGCCTGACAGACAACAAACCTGATACAGTACGATAAAAAATATATTAATAGAACTTGATCAATATTAATTCAAGGTAAATAGGCATGACGATCATTTGAAAAACCATAAAAGCATGATAATTTGCGTTACAAAACTTTCTTAATACTAAGCAACTGTTTGTGTTTATATTTTTTTAAATATAAAATTCAACATTCATTAATTTTATGAAATTTATGTTATTAACCTACCAAAGCATTGATTGTGATCAGTTGTATTGAATACACCAAGATTTATATCACCAACAGTTAAAACTTTACTTTGAATTTTAAAAATAAACTGAATTCCAAAATAAGCTGATGAAATTTGTTACTTCCTTGTCGTTAGTAGGTTTGAAGGAAAGATACATTTGTGTGCCATAAGACCAAATCTTACCTATTACGTGTAAATACAATATCATGGTCAACAGTTTTAAATGACTTCTACACTTTTAAAAACGTGCCTTAGATACACAGTGGAATCCACGTATATATTTTATCAGAACCGAAATAGTGGTTGTCAGAAAAAAACCCAAACAAATACAAACGCAAAAAACCCCAAGAGAACGTGCATATAAAACTGTTTCATATAAAATTGGCTAAAGGTCCCAGTTTGCTTATTATTGCAAAATGTTGAACACACATGTATATACATTAACATTTAAAAACAATTATCACTTTTAGGAAATTTACACATATTTTATAGTCATATCTTATTGAGACTTGAAAACAAGATATAGCAAACGTTTCGATTTGTTGGGTTTTTTTAATAAAAAAAAAAAGGTGATTATATTGGTCAAGAATTCTGCTGCAGTCTCCTAATGGCCACTCAGACAAAGTATTAAGAGAAAAAATATCAATAAAAGCAAATAAACGAAGAAGTCAAACAAAATTTTAAAAAGTTATACAAAAACAAGACTTGAGCATGTACGGAATTATCAACTTCAAAAAGTGATATTAAATTTAACTATATTCATGTAAATCTATAGCAACAACAACGTTAAATATCAAAATGGTATGATCTCAATAATAATATTATCAGCAGGACGTCATATACTAAATGTTGACATATTTATGTGTCCCAAGCTCATCAAGTGCTTTTAGATTAAATCAAAATTGAAACACAATTTAAAAGTTATTACATAATTGAGTATTGAAATGTAACCAGTGTATAATGTAGCGTTGTTTTTGGATGTCTAAATTGCAAAAATAAGTTATAAACACGAATAATTAACTTTAACTGGAATAGGAAACATTTCCTAATGCAATCACTCTATGTCTTTGATATTTTTTCCTCTGGCATGTTTTTGTCAACATTGTGATTGACATATATGTTTTTATGTACTCATTTAGGCACCTTAGTTGGAACCAGATAAACAGGATCGACAGTAATGCCTTTCAGGGATTATCACAACTTGAAACATTGTAAGTAAACACAAATCTATTATTTCATTTACCTACCCTTTTTCTTAAACAGATTAAAGGATAATTACATCTACTTATTTCAGAGAAAATAAAATTGAAGTAAAATACAAAACTGCCTTGCTAAAAGAAAAGTAATTAGGATAACTAAAATAAAAGTATATTTATAAATTCAACACACCTATAAAGATTGTTAACTGTAATATAGGGATATGGATAGGAAGGTAACCTCAAGTGTGTGACGACAGGTGTTTGATAAAATCAACACGGGTCATTGGTAGTGGTAAAATATTTTGAATACGATAATTGATGTAAGACGTTTAATAACAAATATTTAAGTGAAAAGTTACAATCAACAGTCATGTTTTCCCTCACAGTAAGTTATTGAATCAGAAAATGAAATATTTAAAATATACACTTAGGAATGATAAATTGCGCGATGGATAAAGACCCCTACCAAGTCTTAAAATAACTCTCTAATCAGTACAAAAGTACTCAAGATTATATTTGTATGATGTTCTATTTCCTGCAAGTGTTTTACAAAAAAAAAATCATACTTACTTTGCCTCCTGCATCTCACATTTTGTCTCTTTTTCTAAACTTATAAATGGATATGAAGATACTGAAGACATATTTTTATCTTTATGTATCAAATTGCATAGGTATCTTTTCAACATCACGGTTGTTTTTATGGAGAATAGAGATGCTTTACGTGCTCTATAACACAAACTATATTATCTATCTTAAAGAGAAAGGGAGTTTGAAAGTTGTCATCTTGGTGTGATTTAATGCATAACATCAATCATTTTACAAGATTTATTAACATGTCTCCTAATTTAGAAAGTCAATAACTTTGTACTGAATAGGTTCAAATTTGGAATGCGTGTTCTGATATGATAAATACAATTTTTACATGCACATTCTTTTAAAAAAAATGTATGTACTCGTGATAAATCTTTGTTAATCACCTCTAAGCAATATGCCTCCTTATTAGTAATTATAAATCATTCAAGACTTTTACTGATTACTGGAAATTTACAGATGTGATTCCACTGTTTAAAGATGATGATTTATCTGTAATATCAAATTACTGTTGAATTGTAGTAGTAAAAGAAAGAATCATGTTAAAATACCAATACAGTGTTTTTGATAAATATTTTCACCATTTTTTTTTATAAATATCAAGCTCGATGTCTGCTTTTTAATTATTTTGTTTACTAACTTTTGAAATGTTGTACTTATGTGATATCAAAATTTCTTGGAATTACCAATGCCTAAAATATTTAAGTAAGTTCAAACCATGCTTCATCGCTAAATTCAAACATTTTAACAAGAATCAAAGATCCATAAATTATATATATGGTTGTTTCACACTTGACTTTTGATGCAACAAAAGGCCTTTTATCAGTCCATGCGGTAAATTGTTGTCATCCCAGATATGCTTTTAATATGGTTTAAAATAGTAAATCTGTGTGCGTAGGTGGGATATTAGTCACAATTCAATACACAATTTTTTAAAACTGTTTTTTTTTTAGAATTGCCAAGCGTTGTTTAAGGTGTTTGTATACACATTTGCGCTGTGACCCTAAAATTGATTAATCAAAACACATTGTGTGGATGTGACTAAGCTTCGAAGCCTATGCAAATAGTAGTTTAGAGAAAAAATGAGGTGTGCAGAGCTGGATCTCATGTTTTGTTTATATATATTTTACTTTATTTTTAATTTTTATTTAGTTTATGTTTTGACTCTATATTCATCCACAAATCTGTAGCTTATGTGTACATTTAAAGACACCGCTGGAGCACGGACGTAGCTATATTTCTAGCCCTCATGTGTTTCACATGTATATAAAGAACACTGTGCCGAATAATTATACCAATGTAGCATTGAATTACATGTATTTCACTGCTTCAATGCAGTTTCGTTAAAATCCATATAGATACATAGTGATTGGCACTTGCCTGGAGAGTATACTACCATTTTGTTTTAAATAATGCGTCTATTTAACATTGGTGTTTATCTCCTATACCTGTTTTATTATGAGGGGACATTATTCAATAAACACATCTGATCTTGGTCAGTACCAGTCTCTGTTTCCCACAAAAGACTCAAAATTTACACAATTCTTCCTCATCATTCATAAAAATGAATTAGAAACATCCGATCTGTGACTATTTTATGAGCGAAAATGCTGTCTATGAAACCATTTATAATGACACATAAGATACCGAATGGAGTATACAAAATAGTCTTATAAAACCAAACTAATATATTTCATCCCTCTCTTCACTTAGAGAAAAAAAATTAAATAAAAGGGAAACATGGTATTCAATAAAATGAAAAGTGAATGTAAAATGGCCGCAGTAAATAGGCAAGCGGTAAAATACACAGTATTTTATCATGCCATTGAAATTTCGTGGAAATATAAGATTAAACACATAATCCCTACATACAATAATTCATTAGTTGTACTTTATCCAATAACTAATAAGTATATACTAGTTTTGGCAAATATACAATTGGAATTCTGGCCAAATTAATTGTATTATGTCTTTGGATAAACTGGCTATTTGATGTTGTTTATTTCTCCAAATTGTGAATGAACGTTGCTTTAAAAGACGCCATAACAGAAAATTAGTTCAAGTTATAACATCTACGTGTAATAAGTGCAGCATAAAACAAAGCTTACTGAACATATTGTTTGAGTACACGTTGTTTAGTTTATTCACATAAATTCACCTTTGCACAGTTTCCTTTTTTCACCAACAGAACGTGCTGAAAGAGTTACGTTACTTCCATTATTTATATAGATTGCTCTCTTGAAAACGTCCTGCTACATTAATGAAAATAAGTAGGTCAATATTAATTTTTAAACCAGATTAAGAAATGCATGCTTAGTACAACGTGTCCAAATGTTTTGCAAAGGATATATATCCAAGTCCAAAATAGAGTATTTAATGCCTGTTGATAAATATATTGCGCTAGCATTTATTTTTCTGCGGGATGCGTCATCCCAACAATTTTGATTTTAGCATCATTTTAACCGAGACCAAAATGAAAAGAAATTTTTAACAAAAAATGTTGAGATATTTAGGTATTAAGTATTTTGAGAAAGATTTGAGTGTAGATAATTACAACAAACATCGAATTAGTAAGACAGAAATTTCAAGCTATTTTATTAGCGATAAATTGTCATTTTACATTACCTATTCTATATCTATCACTTTTTTGTTATTTTACTTATGTAGGTCCCTTGAAAGAAATCAGATAAGTAAGATTGACGGGAGCACCTTTCGGCGGTTATCACAGCTTCAAACACTGTATGACTTTTATTCTACTGTGTTATTCATAAGAAATAATATTCAGCCAATTTGTTTGTTTACAACATACACGTACATGTAGAAATGTTTGTTACACGGTTCCATTCCACTGCCAAAATATATCACCTAGTTACTGGTGGTATAACAATGATGACCATATACATCTTCTTTAATAGGAAATATTGTTTAAGTTTTAGCGGGCTTTGTTGGCAGGTGACACATAATACGACCCGACCATGCCCGACCATGCTACTCTAATAGATTTAGTAATTCAATCAAGAAACAAAGAACATGCAATACATTGATTATGGCTGCTACATTTGCTATTGGTACATCAAATGCGCCATCGACAGCCCCTTCTAAACATCAAAAAACATATAACAATTATAGAAGCTTCTGGAGATTACGGGAGTCATATAGTCATTTTCTTTTAGTAATCATCTTTGACTTTCTAGACAAAACATTACAACAAATTCAATATTTCGATTTTAAAACAACAGGCAAAATAAAATGATAACAATGTAATAATATCGATTGGCGAAAATTATACAGAGGTCAAATGTCGGATTGGTTTTTAAAAAAGCAGTTTATAAGGTATTTATGTTCATGAAAAATGCCTCAACTGTAGCTTTTAACTACCCAGAGGACGCATGAGGGCGTGCAAGAAAAAACGTCACTTACATTGGTCACTGGCAACAACCTGCGCCTCTTTCCAACTGTTTCAGTCCAGTTTTTATCTCTCTTTCTCTAATGTACGCCTCTAGGTGTTCCTTTGCCTTCCTCGTCTTCTTATTTTCTTCGAAAGCCCATGTCAGTGCTGTTCTGATATTCCAGTTGTTGTCCTTTCGGAGAACATGGTATGTCAATCTCCAATGCCTCCAAAGGATTGTTCTTGGCAGTGGGATTCTGGCCAGTGTATTTTCAAAATTCTCCAAAACATTTCCGGTGGAATGTATCAAGCTTCTCCCAATCTTTTTTATGGTTCTCCAGAGTTGCAATAAATTGGTTTATAACTGTTTTCAGTCACTCTTAGGACTGATCAGAAGTAGATTATTTTTGTACATAGTGAAAATCAAATTTTCCTTAATTTTCGATATGAAATGTTTTGAATAAAAAATTTAGACCTTGTATAATTTTGGCCTAACAAACCTAATTAGCAAAATTAATGTCCTGGAATTTTTATTGTACTGTTAATTCTAGGAAATGTAGATAAGACATTGCAAAATTATAAACTGTCAAATCTCTTTATTTTTTTTTTAAATGTTTCCCATTACTCGGCAAAGTGGGGTAAACAACCTGTCCTCACATATGTCACACACAATGTGATAGTTTTTATTAAAAAACGAGATATATGAATAAACAATAACAGAAGTCTGCTTTTCTATAATATCATTTTTAATTACAATTTTTGAAGCTGTAATAATTCTTAAAAGCATTGATATCGATCTGTCTGTATTGTTTCCTCTTATTTCCATAAATTATAACAATGGAAAAGCACATTGGATTACATGTACATTATTAACTGTAACAATATTTTGGGGACAAAAAATCGACTTATTTTGAAAAGTCTCTTTGTGTTATAAAAGAATATGACATGTCTGTCGTAATGTGATACAGAGGGGCAGATGTTAAAAGATGTTTAAAGATCAACATTTTACTACACGTGGGCCGATAATGGCGCCATGTATGAAACCAGCACAAGCGACAATTGGACAAAAATGCTTTAATTGCTGAAAATTGTATCTCATGTCTATATATGTGTATGCAAAACAAGATGAGGTAACTATATGTCCTAATGAATAATGCACATGAAAATCTATATACAAACGTGATCTTTAACTGCCTTGTTTTCCTGAACAAGATTCTATCCTTAAACGTTTCGTTTACGTAGACGCTGGTCAGAAGTTACGTTACAAAGGCCAGAAACTGTTGCCTGAGACTTTCTCATCCGAAAATATTAATTCCAACACAAATACAAAAATATAAGCAATACAATTGAATTCCACAAAAAAGTATTGAATTCGATCAAAATATTATTAAAATTTACTATATTAACAAAAAAAGGAAAAACAAGGATTATTTAATAATTCAAAAAACAAATCCGTAAATCGTACTCTTGAGTTAGAAAATTAGTTATTCGGGAGATAACAATTGTAGCAAGTTTGTTATAGTTAAAAATGCAGTACATGATGAATTATAAAAAGATGGATTTTTGGAGTACATATGAACATAATGAATTTTATTATATATATATTTAGCAGGTTGATTAACGTTGAAGAATGTAATCGTGTTTTTATCGTAACTATATTTAATTATTTAATTACTTCTGTGTACGATAACGAAATTGGAATAAATGGAAAATATATTTGCAAACTAAACAAAACTTGAAATTTAACCCACTATTTGACTTAATGCAGGGATAATTTATTTGCAAAAGCGCCTTTGTTTTTTTAATTTTTTTTTATTACAAGTCATTCACTTCAAAAATGTAATTACCCCAAACGTTTATATCTTGTGTTCATTCATAGGTATCTGTCTTCAAACCAGATTAGTCAAATTAACGTCAATGCATTTCAATGGCTTTCACAGCTTCAAAAATTGTGAGTAAATACTAAGATTTTTTAGGAAACGGGTTGACCATTGAGAGGTTAAGCGAGTTCACGCCAGGAAAATAACATCAGTTTATATTGGGCAAGACACTAGACTTTTGCATTTATTTTAGAAAATACATATGAGTGCATAAAGATAGATAATTTTACAAACTTTTTATCAATTTTGACAATATACATTGACCAGCTGAAGGGAAAAAATGTTTCTATCTGCGCTTGTGTGTTTTAAAAGCTTTAAATGTGGGGAGGAGCTTAAAGTTTTAAGGAGACTGAATGTAAACACTGTCCTTATATAAAAAATAGTGACCATTTATATGTCCCATATTATTGATTTCTTTTTTCTTTTTAAGAAAGATATTTTACAAGAATACATTTATATAAATTAATTACATTCAAAATAGAAAGAGAAATTCTGAAATTTACTGCAAAATTACTGGGGGCCGTATTTCAGGCCATCTTTGTAGAAAAAAACTATTTTTTAAAAATGTAACAGTTACACGTGAACGGAATCTTTTTAATATTGACATTTTACCATGATATAGCATGACCTTGTTTTTAGTAAAATTTGTTAGGAGAATCCAGACAAATTATATTTTTTTTCTTAATCATTCATTTAAAAATTTCCATTCATGCTTTTATCCTATTTTAAAAAATTGATTACCCGACAAATGGGCCGTATGATGCTAAATGCGTCAAACATTTTTACAGATGCAAAAAGCAAAACTAAGAATAAAATTATGCATGTATTTCAGGAAGAAAAATCAATTCCAATGAATACTGGTAAAATCAGTCAACCAGTTATATTAAAATTAGACTTTTGCAAACGTGACCCCAAAAACACTCTGATACTGCAAATACAAACAAAGTCAAAGCCTTTAAACAGATATGTAAAAATTAACTAAAAGAAAAAATCACACCATAGGATACTTATCATATTGACTGCATACAGTGTTCTGTAATGCTGTTCTAGCTTAAATTTGTTGGTACATGATATAAGCATAGAACTTGAATACTATTGATTGAAACTACTACGAGAATAGAATGCAATCCACTTGCGCAGTAGAACTGTGAAAATTTGAATCTAAAATTTATGAAAAAAAAGAACAGTAAAAGATAAAACGATTAAAAAAAAAACAATATATGCCAAATAATCTCTACTAAATTAATTGAACAGCTCATTATCGCACTAAGATTTAAACATTAATCTCTTTGAAATTAATATTACAAAGTACCGTGACCTTAGAATCGCTTTTATAGATAAAAATGTCATAAAAAGCACTCAAGGATTTAATAATTTATATAAATTCACAAAAATACGTACTATAGTCTGTCCCAATATATTTATGCAGCACATTTGGACGATTTTTAATAAATTCACACTTACCTGTGAAACAAGTGCAATTGAAATAGCTGAAAGGGATATTTTCCAAGATAATTTCATTGACACATTATCATCTTTCACTCAGAAAAATTCACAGGAACGAAAACAGATTCCTTACGGAGATTTATAATGGGGAATGTTTACATCTTTTCTCCATTCGGAATACACTCGGAATGCATCGCGCAATATTTCAACGTTATCATCCGGGCTTGCGGCAATACAAAATCTCCGTAGACATCACATTTGTTAGCATTGTATTGAAACCTGATAAGCTAACAGGGGCGTTTTGACTGAGAAATCTTGGAAATATTTCATACTTTTGAATGAACATCGTTTAAATCCCGAGGTATTTATAAATATCAAGCAATTAAGCCAAATGTGAATCCAAAATATCTTGGGACAGAGTATAATAACTAATATGTTGATTATATTTGGACTTCATTTATTGTACGCTTTTATCTGTAAAGTGTCGTAATCGATGAGAAAAAATAATATCTACTTTTAACTATTTCATTCAGTGCTTCATATTGTGAACACTAGAGTAATAATAATATCTTTAGAATATGATGTGTTTCAGCGTGTTTTCAAGTACATTGTAGTATTTTTAACGGATATATTTGTTATCTCTTTGTGGCATATGTGGAAAATGTTATTAGAACAAACCATTTTTTTTATCTTTCACTCAATACATATTTTAAGTCAAATGGAGATCGCTAAGGTTCACATATTCATCAACATTAATCAATAAAAGAATAAAAAGTTACGAACAAGGATTACATTTGCTGAAAGGGCGAGATATGAAAACTAAACCACAGTCCATCAGTTTAGATGCAGGATTACGTAAAGGTTATATAGCAGAATAAAGTTTTGAAACAGACGACTAATATAAAAATCGTTATCTTAAAAAACACCATTAGATTTCTTGAAGTAGTGTATGTATGCTATGATACAAAACTTAACCATAGAAAATATACGCATTCAGCTATTTGTTATGAAGATATAAAACGATGTTGTATTGAGCCGTCTCATTCAACTTATTTGTCCGAGGTATGACAGGGTTGAGTCGAATCAATTTAACGAATTTAAATATTATTTCGTCAATCTCTCCTGTGTCTATATTTTACAAACAGTAATTCTGTGAGTTGTGTGTTATGTTATTTTTTGTACGGTAGATTTCCCTTCTACGTGAATAAATAATGTTAAAAAACAATGGTTGGTTGCAAATCGCAAGAACGTTAAACTGAATATGCTTGGTTACAACACACTTTAAGTTTTGATTTTTAGGGACTTTAAGTTTTGATTTTGAGTGTTTAGGACAACAAAATTCTTATAACTTAATGTAAATATCACTACTTAACAAACCCATACCTTCCATCTCTAACCGCCCTTTCAAAAATCTTAAAAATCAAGTTACAAACCAATGATCTTGTACTTAAAACAACTCAGAAATTTAAAAAAAATTGTAATAATTTTTTTGAAATCATTTGATAAGTGTATAGCGATAAAATATACTACGTGTAAGATAAAACATACAAACTTAAATTATACGTTCGTAAACATTTCTTTTATTCATACTTTATTACCTAAAACAGTGTTTTACTCATAAATGATTATACCTTGTATTTAATTATTTATTTTCCATGCTGACATGAACTTATAAAAGTATTCGATTGCCATATTATTTTTGTTTGACTCTCAGCTGCTAATGAGATCGATTAACAAGTCAATAGAGTCACGGTCGGTTGCTTTTCGAACGAGGCATCCAGTTTGCATAGACTTCTAAATGGATGAAGTATAATTTGTAGCAATGTTTAAAAAAAAAGAAATAAAACATTCTACAATGAATGACAAATTTAAAAAAATGTATAGCATTTGAAAGATTCGCAAAGGTATCCACATCAAGATAGCGCTGCCTTACTTTGCACCCTCATTGAAAACTTCTGTCGTTCATACAAAATGTAAAACGTCTAAATCATTATAGACTACGGTTGCACTTCCTATACCATGGTAAAAAAGCGGTAGTAAATTAAAAAAAATAATAATAGATAAATAAAAAATAAAAGCCTGTTGTCGTTTTTATCAGTTTCTACCAGGAACACTTTGTTATCTTAAGTTCATGCTTCACTCAACAATCTACATATACTACTTACCGTGTATGGTTTGTGAATGTGCGATGGTATAACAGTATGACATAGATGACATAGGAAACGTTCTACAGTAATTTACGACGATTTTGAAATATTTGTCCTTGAATTACAGTCAGTTTTGATATGTCTTTCGTTGGGTATTTCTTACCGTGTAGTTGTTGTTATTTGTTTTATTTACTAAATATATATAAATATATAAAAGATAAACATAAATGCTTTTATTTTCATCTTCATATGTTTTACAAAAGTTGGTGTCTAGTGTACCAATGGCGAATTCGTTAGGCCGTGAGACATTTTTTAATTTATTAAATAAAATATACGCAAATGTATCATGAACTATTAGTTTGCATTAAATGTGGTCATTATAATATTTCTGATTGTTGAGTCACGTTATGTACGCCGTCACGATATTCCGCCACTTTTTTTTAAAAATCGTCACGTTATGTCCGCCATCAGGAAATGTCCGCCACTTTTTCGAAAAAATCATCACGTTATGTCCGCCTTAACAAATATTCCGTATATTCCCCCAAAAGTTATTACCATATGTCCGCCGCCTTCGAATTTTGGAGAAATTGTATCCAATACATGCACTGTTGCAACCACTATTGAAATAAGACCATTATTGAAATAAATTATTTCAATAGTGGTTGGGAATGTATTGCAAAGGAATCCTTCAAATGAAATACATTCCCAACCACTATTGAAATAATTTATTTCAATAGTGGTTTTATTTCAATAGTGGTTGCAAAGTGATTTTACTAGTGAAATGCATTCCCAACCACTATTGAAAAAATTTATTTCAAAAGTGGTTTTATTTCAATAGTGGTTGCAACACATCCCTTCGAATGTAATCGTCATTTAAATTTTAGACCACGTATTTTTATTTGACCCTTTCAGTTTCGCAGTAAAAATCGTGCCTCATGTTTATAGACTAGTTGATAAAATCTAGGTACTTGTAGTCAAATATAAAATATAGACGTTTATTGATTTTGAACATAAAATTTATCTCCATTAATTGATGGATAAAATGTGTTCTAGAAATGAATTTGACAATACAAATAAAATATTTGTTTCTGCTGTTGCAACAATTAACATATTTAGAAGAGACTCCATAAAGGGTTTATTTTCGATCCGCGCCTGACCTTGTAATAGTAGTAATAGTAAACAAACTATACTATTTTATGCCGGATGTTCCTTAAATATAGCTCGATATACTAAGTTTTTATGCAAAACAGACAACCATTTTTTTTAAAAATGGTATTTCACACAAAAAGCATCAAACATGGCTATGATTTTATTAAGCAACACAATGTTTATTTTTTCAACCACTCTTCACGTGATTGAACACGAACGATAACTCTGTTCTGAATATCATTGTTTAATATAAATAACCGCTAGGTTGTGAAATAAAATATACATCTTAAAAATTGTTCATGTTTTAAATCAAAGTAGGATATGATATGAGAAACAACCAGTACTTACGTATTTTGAGACTATTATCCAAACACATATACTTCCGATCGAATTTTACAGGAATCGCGGTGAAGTCTAGTGAACTGGATTTATCAATTAGCAACGATAAAGAAAACATTCCAAACACATTCGCAGGGGTGATCTTCGGGTTTAGTGGCTGCCGTTAGTACTTGTGTCTGTCTGTCTGTCTGTCTGTCTACATTGGTTTTTTTCAAATGCGTTTATATGGTCTACATTATTAACGCATTTTGAAAAACAAATAGTGTGCAGGGTCCAGTCGGAATTGTTATGACCGTCAAATATGATAATATTATAATTTGGTTTAACATATTTAAGCTCGTTGCTCCATTGACAAAATAACCCAAGAATTTAAGTTATCATGGATAGCAATTTCACAATGAAAAAGATTGTCGAAGCAAGTTAGTTTAACAACTTACACATAAAGAACAACGGTTCAAGGGTTTTATAATTGAGATTTGTATATCAGAATGACGGTATCACATAGACTGCAACAATTAGCTGCCATCTGTTCATTCAATTTCTAATCAACTTTTACTTTGTGTGAATATTTACTTCTTAAAAAGATGGGGAAAAATAATCAATTTATATGACTAGAATCTGTTTATATAAGTTTATTGAATTGATAGGATGTTTGGGAAGGATAGATACGGGTGCATTCTTCAAGTTATCATTTCAATTATTTATATTTTGGGAATTAGACTGTATCTTTAGTTGTCTACTCTTTTTTCCCAGTGATGCTAGACCAAATTTAACAGTTTTTTTTTATTAAAAAGAAATTATCAAATAACTAGATAACAGATCAGAACGAGGGATGAAGTCCGTATTTTGAGATTTATACAATTTTTACAAAGTGTGATATTTATATTTAGTTATCTACTCTCTTTCCCAGTGATGCTAGACCCTATTAAATAGTTTTTTTGCATTAAATAGAAATTTTCAAATGACTAGATAAGAAATCAGAATGGATAACGAAGTCTGTATTTTGAGATTTATACATTTTTTTAAAATGTCTTGTTAAAAAAAATGTTGCAGTCATAATTCACTTTTGAATTTTTTTTAAAGTATGTTGACTTGGTTTAGATTTAACGCATTTTGAAAAAAAAAATGAAAGTCCGTTGCTTTTGTCCAAATTTGAACGCACTTTTAAAACGGTTTTCAAGGTTCGTATTTTTTTCATAAAGCGTTGCCACACTGCTTTCTGATTCAAATTTACAATTTATTTTCATTTAAAGGTGCAACTGCAACACTCAATGATAAAAAGTTTGCATCATTAGCGGTAGATTGTCATTTTACGTTACCCATTTTATATCTATCACTTTATTATTTCTTTACTTGTGTAGGTTCCTTGAAGAAAATCAGATAAGTAAAATTGACGGCAACACCTTTCAGGGGTTATCACAGCTTCAAACGCTGTAAGTCGTTCACCCTAGTGTATTATTCCTAAGAAGTATTATTCAGCCAATTTGTTTGTATACAACATACACGGACATGAAGAAATGTTTGCTGCACGGTTTCATTCCACTGCCAAAAATATCACTTAGTTACTGGTGGTGTAATGATGATGACCATATATATCTTTTAGGAATGGAAATGTAGTTTAAATTTTAGCGGGCTTATATATGTCGGCGGGTGACACATGAATACGACCCGAACCATGCTATTCTAATAGATTTAATGATTCAATAAAAAACATAGAACGTGCAATAATATGGTTGCTACATTTGCTATTGATACATCATATACGCCATCGTCAGGCCGTTCTTAACACCAAAAAACATAACAATTATAGAAGCTTCTGCAGATTACGTGAGTCATATAGTCATTGCCCTTTAGTGATCATGGTCTTTTCTAGACAAAATATTACAAGATATTCAATATTTCAAATTGAAAATAACATGCCCCCCCTCCCCAAATGGTAACAGTTTAATAATATCGATTGGTGACATTTATATAGAGGTCAAATGTTGGATGGATTTTTAAAAAAAACAGTTCAGAAGGTATTTATGTTCATGAAAATTTACCTTAACTGTAGCTTTTACATGTAACTACCCGGAGGACGCATGAGGCCGTGCAACAAAAAACGCCACTGACGTCGGTCACTGGCAACAACCTTCGCCTCTCACCAACTGTTCCAGTCCAGTTCTTCTCTCTCTTTCTCCACTATACGCTATAGGTGTTCCTTGGCCTTCCTCGCCTTCTTTTTCCTTCGAAAGCCCAAGTCAGCGCGATTCTGATATTCGAGTTGTTGTCCCTTTAGAGAACATGGTCTATCAATTAAATTTGCACTCACGATGGTTTACAAAAAGTTTCAATAGTAGCTAATAGGTAGGTTTTTTTCTGTTGTCTCTGGATCTCCGCATGAAGTGTCGGAGTTCTTCAATTCAAAAGTACATTGACTATATATGTATATACAAGCGCCAGTGATATGTGAAGATATAATTTTTTTTTAAACTATGACGTACGTAAACTTCAATTTAAAGAACACATGCAATCAAATTTTAAGGGTTTTTTAAGCACTCTCTACAAATCCTTACCCCATCACTTATATATTTGATTATATATGAATAAATGTAAATTTTTCTATATACAAACAATGTAAAAAACTATACTTATGAAGTTTATTCCTTTGAAAAAAAATCATAAAATGTACAAAAAAAATTTAAAATTAGAGCTGATCAAATATTATACCTGCATTTATTGTCTAAATAATGATATTCATTGCTTAAACCAGACTGGTAAATTTTAGTTAGATTAAAAACTATTTTGAAAAATAATATCTTTACTAACTACATGTTTACACAACCGGTTCGAAAACATCCCTAATTTAAACATACTAAGGGATAAATAGACCCCGTGTTGAATACTATCGGAATGTGAGGGGGGGGGGGTAGAAAAAACCCAAAGGCCGAGATAAATAAGTAAGATACGCAGACAGTTTTCCGACTATTTCATTATATTTAGTCGTATATCTAGCTTTCTCTCAAATGAAACAAATTTTCCTACGGACGAATTTGTTTTTGTTTGTAAAAATGAGCAACATTGCATTTTAATTACACATAAGTTTTTGGAGAGAGAGAGAGAAAGAGAGAGAGAGAGAGAGAGAGAGAGAGAGAGAGAGAGAGAGAGACGAAGAGATATAATTAGAATGAGACGGAGAGAAAGTTGTGTGTTTGCTATCAACAAGAAATCCTCCTCCCTGAACGGCTGACAAAGTTTTAGATGAAATTACATTTTGTCATTTGTCTCACATCATAACAAATGTATGCATGTTACAGGATTTTTTTCTTTAATTTGAGAAAAGTCTTGTGTTTAGGAGAAGAGGAATTTTGATAGCGTGTTTAAAATAATAGTCAATGCATTATCCGCTAGTGTACATTTTTGGGTGTCTGGCGGGTTTCCTGATATCAATATACGAATAGACGTAAAAAGTGGACAGTCTTAGCAAAATTATTCCACTTTTAAGAAAAAATACAAATAATCTATAGCGACTTAAAATGAAATATTTCAAAAAGATTGTTTACACTTTATAAAATTTCTTAACTATCAAGTGATGACATTTCATAGACGTAATTTATAAGGTCACATTTTGTTTTATTAGGTATGCTTCTGCCCTAAATGAAAGAAAATACGTTACTTTAACAATTAAAACTTAAACTTTGTGTCTTCAATAACTGATCATTAACTAAACATCAAGTATTTCTGCATTGATTAAGTTTCATGAACAACAAAAATGTCATATTTATTCTCTTTGCAGACTTCAATAAATTGCTTTCATTTGATATTAACTAAAATATTTGTAATTATGATATCTAGTAAGTGTTTACGTGTTATATGTGTTGCTATCTAATCAAATTTTATTTTGGTTCTCAACGTAAGATGATAACTTAGTGTAACGTCATAATGAAAACATAAGGTTTTGTAGAATATCAAAACTTTAATGTTTTAATGCCGGAACGCATATTGATAATTTTTATAACTGAGTCTAAACTGTCTTTTCAATTATTGGGTTAAGTAATATAAATTTGTCTGATTCGTTTAAAAATTAAAAGAACAGTTTCAAAATGTGTTAAACAACTAAAATTGTATGTTGCATAATTTTTCTGACATTGAAATTTCATTGCTTGATTTGATCAGCACTGCTGTGTTTGAAAGACATTTACATAACATCATAACCACGAAGACGAATCTCAAATAAATCTCAGATATAAAACTTTGAACCCAATGGATCAAGCGGACAAGTTGTTAGGGTATGTGTCTAACAAGCAGTTACCTTCGAGCTACCTTAAGTTTGAAATCTTTATTTAAAATATAACATATAACATGATTTAACAAATAATGTTTTATCAAGTAAAACTGAATTCTTTTTACAAGTATTAACTTCCTAAAATGCACAGACATCACTGAAATATAACACATAGAATAGTTACATGTATCATAAACTGTCAGTTATCAAATGGAACTGTACACGTTAATACATGTACAAACGACAACCACCAACCACTGACAATTGAGTGCTCAAACTGTCTTGGCAGAGGCGTTCACCAAAACCTCAAGTGTCACAGAAGGTGCATTTACTTAAAAGAGAATTTGAGGAACCTACAGTACCGATCAGACCCAACCTAACAGAAAGTAAACCCACACTAAACCATGGGTTTACTTTCTGGGTTTACTCTGGGTTTACTTCAGGATTACTAGAGTGGACCCAATGTAAACCCAGAGTGGACACAGAGAGTAAACCCGGCCAGAAGTTTAGCCCTGAAAGCAGACGCTAACTGTGTATTCGGAATATACAAGGGGTAGGAATTACAGGCAGAAGGATAGTAGGATTAAAATACTAGTCTGCTTCACACTTTAGTGCATACAGTTGACCTCAAAAGCAATTTCAAAATACCCAGAGTAAACCCCGAGTTAACCCATAGTAAACCCCGAGTGGACCCACATTTTAAAAAAGTAAACCCCGAGTAAACCCAAAGTAAACCAAAAAAGTAAACCCGGGGTTTAGTTTGGGTTTACTCTGGTGTTAGGTTGGGTCTGATCGGTACTGTATCTGGTTTGTTGTGGGGGGGGGGTGTAATTTTTTTTTTAAATGTTGACCCCATGAACATAATCTACATCCGAATGATATACACATCATCATAATTAAAGTGTTAAGGATTAAATGGTTGGTAAACATAATGACATATCATGTTTTAAACAACCATTTTCTATGAAATATGAAGGATAAAAGTAACAAATCTAGGAGTTTTGTCCATTTTTGACCAATTTAATATATCTAGATTGCCTACAGTCTCTCCAAAAAACGGCAGTAAACAAGCTCTTGACCTCCTCTTTAAAATGATGTCAAATTGAATATAGGTACCGGGATTACTTTTCACATGATTAAATATAGAATGTCGACATATTGTTTTATTCTCTACATTATTGCTTTAAAGCCGTAAAATACGGGAAAATATTCATCAAAATCAATTTTGACGTCATAATGGTTCTAGCACCAAAAAGTCACTTTGGGATCATTTTCTAGATCTTGACCTTTATACCTTCTTCTCATGGTACAGACCTAACTTGTACCCTATCCAATACTTACTTGATAGGTCTGTAACTCTTATCCATGAAGAGAATTGTATTACATGGACGGGTAAGATAATACATTATTTAAGATGCTGAGAACACGTCTACGAGTTTTCACAAAGCATCAAAAAGGCGAATTTAGGGTCAACTAATTCATATATTTTTTTCCTAACAATGAATCATGAAAAATTTAGGTAATCCTCATCGTGATTAAATGCTACATGTTAGTCTTGTAGCCTCATTTCTTAATATCCACACAACTACGTGTAACATAAAAACAAAGATCAATTTAATATCATATAATGATATAAATAAAATGCCCATGAGCTGCACATCAATAAACTAAATTATGAATGTTATAACGATATGTTTTTGCAAACTAACGACCAGAAACATGATTGGTTTAATAATCAAACCTTATTGAGCGAAAATCGTTGCTGTCTTTATGCAGAATGAATGGTTTTGTTGTCACGGTTGGGTTGTCAATACCACGTGGAACAAGAGTATTAAACAGAATTAACAGAGCGGCATTAAAATGATAACGAGTTAATGTTTGACCCAACATGCAAAAAACGTGAACCTAGTTTATTTTGGCGGCTTTGCAAATAATCCATAATGACCTGAAAGTCAGAACATTGGTAATGTTATAGTAGTTCCTATATTGAGCTTGATAAGTTTGAAATATTTGAGTGTAGAACAGTGCGTTTTTTGTACAGGAGTAAGATGTGCTCAAAATGCACAACCTTATAATTAAGCCTAGTGTTGCGTTTTGATATATCATTTTCGCCGGTAATAATGCTTACCAATAAAAAAGCCGACCTGAATAGTTTGGTTTCATAGACATTGTTAAAAACTGCTAATTTCGAATGAAATAAATAACCATGTCAAAAACTAGGCACGCTAATTTCGAATGAAATAAATAACCATGTCAAGAACTAGGCACTTGGTGTCTGGGTATGTCATAGTGTGTTACATACCTTGTGACAATGCCTTAATAAGTAGTGGGACCGACCACTAGAGCTGTGTAGTACATACACAACACAAAATGCTTGTTGTGTTGTATGAGCTGGTGGTTGTGGGCCTGTATTTCCTAAAAGACTTTTTAGAAATGAATCTACTCAAATATGACTCTGACCGTGGCGACTGGTTGGTACAAATGACATAGAGGAGTTACACAAACGTTCGACGTCATTTTTAAGGAAATCAGCTGAACTGAAATGGAACTAGTTCAAGGTTAAGGTCTGCTGCGTGATCTCAATTTTCTACTGTTGTGTGATAAAGGACCTATGTCATCACAGAACGTTTTTTTATCATAAACAGCTGTTATTTACTGGCTGAAATTATTTGACATTTTATTATTTAACAAATTTTGTACTATTTAATGTATGCATTGTTTATATTTTAGTAAAATGATATAAGATGCCTAAATAATGTTTTCTTTCATTACCTAATCCATTTTCACTAAGTATTTTCAACGGATATATGTGTTTTCTCTTAGCGGAATTTGTGAAAAGGTTATGGGAACAAACCTGTTTTTATCTTCCACTGAATACATATTTTAAGTCAAATGAATATCACCTAATGTGCTAAGGTTCACACATTCTATCAACATTCATTAATAACAGAATACAGAGTTACAAACAAGGATTACATTTGCTAAAAGGGGTGTCTTATGGAAACTAAACCAGAGTCCATCATTTTAGATGCAGGATTGCGTAAAAAGGTTAAAGAGCAAATTAAAGTTTTGAAACAGATGTTCTGTTAAACCTGCCACACATGTAGTAAACGTTCTTACTTAAAACAGTGATAATAGTAAGGAACGATGAGATTAGTGTAGGAAGCAGAATTAGTGTCACCAGCAGCGTATATATCTGAGTAATTGATTTGAAAATTACGATGTTGTAAATCTGCATAAAATTGAGGCACATGATTACTAAAACTTATAGTAACCCAGTGCCAGAAATCTGCGGTGACAATTTACCCAGCCATCAGGTATAAATTGTAAAGCCATTAATTTAAATATTCCTTACCTTAAACGAATCATTACAACTCAGGTAGTGTAAATATTATACGTTACCAAACATAACCATAGAAAATATATGCATCCAGCTATTTGTTAAGAAGATATAAATCGGTGCTGTATTTAGCCGTCTGATTCAACGTATTTGCCCGAGGTATGACGGGGTTAAGTCTTATTGATTTTACGAAATGAAAAAAGGCTTCTTTAGTCTTTACTCTGTCTATTTTTTACAAGCAGTAATTATGGGAGTTATATGTTATGGTTTTTTGTACGGTGGATTTCCCTTCTACCTGAATAAATAATGTTAAACAACAACGGTTGGTTTCAAATTGCAAGAACGTATAATTGAATATGCTTGATTACAATATACTTTACGTTTTGATTTTCAGTGACTTAAAGTTTTGATTTTGAGTGTATAGGGCAACAAACTTCGCTGAACTTTATGTTAATGTCACTACTTTATATCAATAGTCAACAACAATAGTGCATGTAAAGGCGTGTTTAGTACGCACCTATTGAAAAAAGCATGCCATTACACCCACCCCTTCCAGCCCTAACTGCCTTTTCAAAAATCATACAAATTAAGTTAAAATCAATGATCTTGTACATAAAACAACTCAAAAATGAACGATTTGTAAATAATTGTAATATATACGTTAAATAGGTGCATAGCGATAAAATATACTGCGTGTTAAATATAGCATACAAACCTAAATTATACGTTCGTGAAAATTACTTCTCTTCATGCTTTATTATCGAAAACTGTGTTTTACTCATAAATGATTATACCTTGCATTCATATAGGAACCTTTATGGAAATCAGATAAGCAGAATTGACAGCAACACTTTTCAAGGATTACCACAACTTCAGGATCTGTAAGTCTGATTTTTTCTTTCCTTATTTATCATCTTTACGTTCTACCCAACAATAATTTCAAAAATTGTATTACATGTAAAATTCTGTCAGCAGACTTCTCTCTGATAAAATATACGATACAAGTTTGTTTTTAATTTATAATGAACTAAGCAATACCTGCTAGTAGATTTTCACATATCTCAGTCTCTAGCCATGCTGATCTGATACCTTTAATCGTTTAATGGCAAATCACATACTTTACCAGAAAATGGTTGCTAAATAGTGGCTTTTGTGTGGCCTTTAGAAAGGAGTCTTCTCGTTATCAAACAAACTTCATATAGGACGAAATTCAGGAAATTTTGACACAGTAAATTATATCATATACCCAAATGATTCTATCAGTTAAATCAAATTTGACCTCATAGTTTTCGCACAAAGGTCAGGTCAAGGTCACTACCTTTTCCTCAACTTAAAGGGTGATAAAAATAATTGTAGTTCTCTGCAGTTATGTAGACATCTGACTATGGAGCGCCATAGCTGCTTTAAGGATATGTGAACCTGACATGAAACTAATTGAATAATTGAAAAAATTGTTTAAACAGACTCTAATCGATTTGTTTTTGTCAAAAAGGACATTTTAAGCATATGTTCGTGAGTTCGTTTCCATGGCAACGACCTTCAAACTTACCCATGTTCAAAAAATTAGAACGAGAAAAAAAACCTTAAATGCAAATTAAAAATGTCATAAAAGACATATTTACAATTAACTAGAAAACTTTTCTCACAAAAATATTAAAAAGGTTAATAAAATACTCTTTTTATCTGAAAATGGATTATAAGAATTTCTTTTATTTAATCCGCTATTTTAGTTTGAATTTCCTCTGACCACTAAAAAAGTGACATTTTTTGACGTGACCAGAGCTAGAAAAATTGCAAAAAATACTATTTCATATAATTACACTCTTATTTTTTTAAAGTAATTTTGAAGAAATGATAAATAGCAAAAAATTAATAATAAATAATTGGCATGTTGGTGAATTAGAAAAAAAGATAATAACGTCTGAATTTCCTCTGACCTCTATTGAAATAGAAGCTACAAACCCTACTTACTGTTAAAAAAGACGAATAATTCAGTTTTAAATGGCAATTTCTTTCAACTAGTTATACTGTGAACCTGCAAAAGTTCTTGTAGAACAAAATCAATGTAGTTGTGTTGCAAATACTACAATTAATTGAATAAAAAAGGCTGAAAATCCGAATTTCCTCTGATCTGACTTTTACAAAAAATCACTCTGCACGCTTCGTGAAAGTCAACACTGCCATAAATGGTTGTATTTCTAAAAACCAATCATATAAAGAGAAAATGATTCTTACATTTAACAATTTTTTCACTTCCTAAAGAGTTTATTTTAATGGTAATTAACAGAGTGACATAGTTGTGCATCTGATATAATCAAGAAACTCTAGTCTCTGTACACAAAAAGAAAAACAAGCATGAAAACTTTAATACACACAATCTTTATTAAGCCTTTGTTGAAAGATTTAAAATACAATCAAACCAAATAAATCACAGGTTTCATAAAAATCATACACTGATTGTAATTAATTTGAATTTCCTCTATCAATCTTTAAAAGTTTTGTCTGATTTGCAAGGTATTGCATTAAAATGGGTACCGGAAAATGGGAGAATCTTTCAAATGATTACAGGTATAAAATGAAATTCGATACTTAAGGGTGTTGTTTACTCAGGGTTTGAGTTCTCGAATTCGGATTGTTATAAAGTTCAATGTCATGAGTAAAATTTGTTCTAAACACAAAAAGTATCTGTGAAATGAATTATTATTGACATAACATTCGATATTTCTACTATATTATGGAATTATGCCAAAACAAAAATAGACTTTTAGCCAAACAGAGGAAATTCGGACTAAATTTTGCAGATTTTGTTTTTTGCTAAAACATTCTTGGAAGTACTCTAATATTAAAAGTTAAGATTTTATATTTTAGTCTATATAATTTTGCATATTTTCTGGTAGTTTTACCTCATTTATTCATTATTTATTCATTATAATAACCGTATGGCATGAATTTAAAAAATATTGAAATATGCTAAAAAACGAGAAAAGACACCATATCTCAAAATTTTGATCATTGACCTCATATAAATTATATGCCAACAGAATAAGATCAATATAAGTAGTTTAATACTATAAATGTTTTTGTATTATCATCATTCAATTTTTTGTAAAATTGGATCGAAAACGGGTAGGAATTTGAAAAGTGATAGAGGAAATTCGGACTGGAATATTTATAAGAATTGTGAAGGAAAACTTAATGCTTTGTATGTATTTAGTGTCACTGCCATTCATGAATTGTATTTCATTTTCAAAAGTGTTGAGCAATTTGTTTTATTTTCACAATTAAGAAAATTTCAATCATAGTGTAAACATTTTAACTGATTTTCCTTTAATTTTCCAAAAATATACAATGGCCATTAACTCAAAAAGTAGGTCATTGACCTACTTTTTTGAAAATGAAAAATAACACTACAATAAAAGGTCTATAACACACAATAGTTGGTTTTTCATTATCATCAGTGGAATTTTTTTTCATTCTGAGTAAACGTCATCCTTAATCATAATAATTCTTTAAATCATATTATCTGATATTGGACTTAACAACACTGCAGATTCTGAAATGATTTATGATTTGTCCTTATGTATATACATGATTGTATGCAATCCTATAATTCCTTTGAACTTTAAAACCCTTCCTTGGTCCCCATATTGGTCTTGATGCTATTTATAATGTATGATTTAGGCTTTATCAAATTGATTATGCAGGGTAATATATTACAACGGTTCAGCCTCAATTTGAACTAAAAAATAGAAAATGTGGAAGGCCACATCAATTAAATTTCTTTTTCATCGGATCCTGCATGCTCCTGTTTAAATAAAACTTTACAAATCATATCATTACAGACCGCCTAAAAATTTCGGCTACAAAAAATAATAATATTATTTTATCGCTCGCCCGCTTGTACCCTTTTCCACTTAAATGTCCGACAAGCAAGAAATTATATTGGTGTGGCCTAACTAGGATATTTATATTTTTTTTTCATGCAAAAACGATAAAAATATAGATGAGGATAAGTTATAACAAAAATATTCTTATTCACAAAAATCATTTCAAAAAATATTATTAAAATAAAAATTTTACTCAACCATACATTCATAACTCTGTAATTTAAGAGGACTGATATTTTCTGTGAAGCTTGTTGTATACAAGTGTCATAATGATGATCTCAACTTGATCTACATCAGTAACCTCATCAGGGTTATAAAATAAAACATAGTTCAGACAGATAAATGGGTGGACAGACAGACACTAATAGACAGAAATGATTATTTGATATACTATGCAATCATCAAATTAAACATAATTATAAACACAAGACATATATTCTAAAAACCAGTTTCTCCACATGAACAGTATATAGCCATTACAAACTTCATTACTGCACTTGGTCAGTATAAACATCTTTTGATATCTATCAATTGTATTTCTTATAGCATATGCATTATTATAATATATATTCTTTTACAATACTAATTCTTAATTGTATGCATTATATGTCCAAATTATTCATGACTTTTGGAGTTTCAGAAATGGTTTTCAGGGTTGTCTCTAAAAATTGAAGTAGAAGGAGGAAGTGAAAAAATAGCAGGGGGTCTGGGGGTCTTGCTTATAGCTAAATTGTGTTTGAAATGCAATAATAGCCGGGTAATTAAGGCATTATAGGCGGGGAAATTCCCCGCCTCCCGGGTCTTAGAGACAACCCTGGGTTTTCAAATCCAAGTAAATGTAATAAATCATAAATGGTAGATTATCACTGGTTTGGTCCGGTTTCATATATCAGGATATGTTGTGCTGCTTATTAATTGTCTTAATATTATATCATAAATGTTGAAATAAATATTGTCATCCTTAAATTACCAAATAAATGATACAGGGCATCAATCGGGAAAGGCTTTATAAGGATGAACATAACAGAGATAATAATCTGATTATCAGCTCTTCTCTTCATCACTCATGGTTTCAGTTCTTTACATTAGTCTTAATTTTTTCCGCATTGTGTCTTGTATTAGGAATGACCTCGTTAACACATACCAGTGATGTTCTCATCTCTTGGAGGTTTGAAAAGTCTGTATTAAAAAAACCCCTGATATTACTGGTACTATTACTTATAACATATAAGAAGAACTGATGAAAGGATGATTTTAAGAAGCTACATGTAGAAAAATAAAATTCATATAGGCATATTATGAAAGTGTATGCAACATAAACAGACAGAACCTTATATAAATGGATTATTCTATATAAAAATTTGATATCAGGTGATACTTGTAAACATTTTATTCTGATCTTGAAAATTTAAATTAATGTTACTTAACTCGACAATTTCATATCTTATATAACTGTGTGTATTTAGAAATCTTGCGTTTTAATGATTTGAAAATAATGGAAAAAAAATAAGAATTTGTAACAATAATGAACCCAGCACATGGAATCTAAATATGATGTGAGCAATTCTATCAACCGATAAACTATGATATACTAATTTTTCTTTAAACAGTACTTTGATTTTTACAGTTCAATAAAGGTGAATATCAGTCAACTGTTCAAATGTTTTCACAGTACAGAGAATCAACATTATCAGTTATTGATAGTGAATAAAAGATTAATTCTTCATGTTATGAACTATATGTGCTAAAAAAAACATCAATACAAACATATAACCTATTCCTTACAAATATACTGTTCAAGCTAATGTGCATGAAAGTGTTACACTAAAAATATTTTGTGAGTAAATGTTAGTAAATAAGCTTGTCATATGCTAGAGTAAACTCAGGGCCCTCTATGCGGTTAACCTTACCATTTATCACCAGATGGTTAATTTCATTTAAGAAAATTCGAACTAAAATTGTGATTATTTTAATTACAAACACTGACTGAATTAACAATGAATAATTTTTATGTTTGAACAAATTAGGATTATTGTGTAGCTATTCTGCATATAGTCTAGGCGAGATCGTTTTCACGTGGATAATATACGAGCATGATAATCTGTAATGTGAACATAATACAATAGCACATGTCATGATAAGACACCTACCATGCTTACTGCTTGCAAATGGCAGGTTTAGATCACAGGGAACTGGTGTATGGTCTCGTCCTTTTTTCCATTCCCTTTTTATGACACCCGACATCAGTTTGTGTTCGCAATATTCGTCATACACTAATAATATTCATCAGTTTTTGTCATTCCGACTTGTTGTTTACATCGAGATTTGGGAAATTACCGGAAATCGGCGCAAGTATGTCGTAAACTTTAAGTTTGTAAATGATTAAAAAAGTAAAACCTTTTGATGTAAATGTTGATATAAATGATATTTTATGCAAATTCATAAACTTACACATTTTATTTCACTGTTTTAAATCTTAAATTAAGCAAATAAACCGTCGATGTGGAAATACGACAGCTCATCGCCAGACGACAGTTCGCGTTGCGCAATGAACTTGTTTTTGTCAGGTTCACATATCCTTAAGGTCAGTTTCATATTATATGAAATGGTATTTCATTTATATGCAATAGTAATATCATTATATGCAGTGCTAACATCATTATATGCAGTGCTAACATTATTATATACTATTATTTCACCATTATATTCAGTGGTAACATTATTACGTTATGTCGTAAGATCATTATGTGCAGTAGTTTATTCATTATATGCTATGAATAAATCTTTATATGATATGATAAACTCATTTCATACAGAACTAAACTCATAATGAACTATAGTTCAATTGTTATGTTATATGACACTCTTCATGTGCAGTTGCAAAATCCTTTTATGCAGTGCAACTTCTTGACATTAGGTGATAAGTTCACTATATGCAGTACTGACATCATGTTATGGTGTATTAAAACCATTATGTATGGTGGTAAAACCTTTATGTATTGTGGTGAAAGCTTTACATGCAATTGTAAATCCTTTATATGATGTGACAATTTTATAATATGCCGTTGTTGACTCATTATATTATGAGGTCAGTCCTTTACATGATGTGATCATTTCATTATATGGAGTGGTAACTTCTCTATATGCAGTCGTAACTCTTTATGATGAGGTTGTAAACTGGTTCTCGCTGAAAAGTTTAAATGGGGAAGAGGTCCAGTTTTATTTTGAAAAAGATGCCGCGTTCGTTGTGACGATGCACATTTCCTGGTCAACTTGTCGTTTGTTTTGAAGGGAGAGAGAGAGAGGGAGAGAGAGAGAGAGAGAGAGAGAGAGAGAGAAAGAGAGAGAGAGAGAGATAGTTTATCTTTATCTGTCCTTTAACATCGATATCATAATATCAATCATTGAACCCATTTTGTGTGAAAAATCGAATGTATTATTAGTAGAGTATGCTTTTAATTTAAGAGTAAAAGAAATTACAAAAAATGAAGCAAACGTTTTAAAATCAAAGTTGAAAGACCTTTGTTTCAATGTACCAGGTAGATGCTACTCCTCGCTGATTAATGCCACCAACGCAAAAGGAATAGACAGATTTTTATTCATACACATAAATAAAAATTATTTTTCATTTTTTCTTAAAATTAATTTGATTTTCAAGAAATAATAAAGAAATTGGTTGGTCTTAACCTCTTTTTAATGTTGATTCATCGACTGTATAAAATTTAAGCTCACCGGGCATGTAGTTTTGTATTTTAAATCCAACAAAGAAGGTGTTGCAGTTCCTGTGCTATTTTCCATAAAGCTGTTGCAGATATCTTCATATCATTTTTATAGGACCATTTTATACGCAGATCAATACAAATTTTTTTTTTTTTTTGGGGGGGGGTGTTGCGAAGTTTGTCGAAGGGGTGGGGGGAGGTGGGTCCGAGGCAATTTTTGGGTAATTTCATGGAAATTTTAAGAAATTTTAATTTTTCTGGGGTGGGGTCCTCCCCTCGACCCACCCCCACCCCCGTTCAAGACCCCCATGCATTAAACAAATTGTAAAATGGTTTCACTGAAAAATGTGACTGGTTTCATGGCATATCCGATTTTTGTTTCAAAGAGGCATATTTTTAAAGATTAAACTTCGAAAAAAAAAACTCCGAAGTTAAAAAACGGTGTTTTAAATCTTAGCAAACTCCATCGTGTCTAGTATAGCCGAGTGGTTACGCAGGATGTCCGAATAATCACCGAGACTAACTGCTTGGTATTTTTTAAATTAATTTTTGAAAAGGTAATACCCCTATTCCGATGGTTTTGAAAATAAATGATGTCGGGATAAATAAGTTTCAAAACGCTTGTCATTGTAACATTTTAAATGTGTACTGATTTTGTCAACGTTACCGACTTTGTTCACATTATAAACATGTGTAGTTGCATATCTGTAGCTCTCTGGTTGAAAAAATTCGGATAGACAAATTGTCTATCCGAATTTTTTCAACCAGAGAGCTACAGGTCTGCAGCTAAAGCATTTGCTGCTTAACGAGGAAGTAACGCATTAATCGATAAAGTTAATGCATTTTCTTTAAATTAAAATATGTCGTTTTCAAAATATATATACACATTGTTTGACATCGTTAAAAGCAAGCCGTACAATAATGTATGAATCAGCAAAATACAGATAAGTTTGTTCCAAGCACCACGGTTTATATGGATGCTATTAAAATTATTTTAAATAACAATCAAGAGCAAAGTGACTCCTCAATTTTAACGTTTTTGAAGAGACAGAATTTGATTTATTAATTCAAAAAGCTCCAAAGAATAACATATATTATTTATATTTAAAACACGATAGCAAGTTGAAATTAAATTGTTCTTTGTTAATATCAAGATACATAAAGTGATCTTCCTAACTGTATGCGCGGATCTATTAAATTTCTACAAAATTCAATCATTTTTTGAAATTTCTTTTACTTTTAAAATTAAACGCGTACTCTACTAAAAATTCATTCGATTTATCACACATCGATGTATCAAGAACATAGAATCTCTCTCTCTCTCTCTCTCTCTTTTCAAAACAAACGACCAGTTGACCAGGAAATGTGCATCGTCACAATGAACGCGGCATCATTTTTTTAAAAATAAAACTGGACCTCCTCCCAATTATAACTTTTCAGCGAGAACCAGTTTACAACCTCATCATAAAGAGTTACGACTGCATATAAAGAAGTTACCATTCCATATAATGAAATGATCACATCATGTAAAGAACTGACCTCATAATATAATGAGTCAACAACGGCATATTATAAAATTGTCACATCATATAAAGGATTTACAATTGCATGTAAAGCTTTCACCACAATACATAAAGGTTTTACCACCATACATAATGGTTTTAATACACCACAACATGATGTTAGTACTGCATATAATGAACTTATCACCTAATGTCAAGAAGTTGCACTGCATAAAAGGATTTTGCAACTGCACATGAAGAATGTACCATATAACATAACGATTGAACAATAGTTCATTATGAGTTTAGCTCTGTATGAAATGAGTTTATCATATCATATACAGATTTATTCATAGCATATAATGAATAAACTACTGCACATAATGATCTTACGACATAACGTAATAATGTTACCTCTTCATATAAAGATTTTACCCCTGGATATAATGGTGAAATAATAGTATATAATGATGTTAGCATTGCATATAATGATGTTAGCACTGCATATAATGATAATACTATTGCATATAAAAAAAATACCAATTCATATAATATGAAATTGACCTTAAGGCAGCTATGGCATTCCATATCTGTCTAAGATATGAAGATTATATTCTTCTGAATCATTGAAATGACATTATATCAACATGTCTATCGGCTTATACTACTAAATTAGAATAGATATTCTGCATTTCCTCTAATTTTCCTAAATTTTTAAGAGATTTTGATTATCTTTTTATGCTTCCAATATAAAAATATTTATGATTTATACGTATTATGAAGAATTTATATAAAGATATCAATACAGAAAAGCTAATATTTTGACCATTTAAGAAGAGAGAAACACTTATTTTAGTGATTTTTAAACACAAATAAATGTAAAAAATGGGCGCTTTAAAAGCTTATAAAAATGTAATTTGATAGGGAAATGATATTTCAAAAACATGTTCTGATACACAACTATCATTTTTTGATTAGTTCATATTAGTTAAAAGATCCAATATTAATGTTATTGTTTTAAAAATGCTAAAACAGATTCATTAATCTCCAGAAATTCTGAATTGCGAAACATGTGATATTTTCTTATGCAAAAATTCCGCCAAAATATAGTCCTTGTTATATTTTAAACATTAATTACCATTTCTAAGCCAAATTGTACAATTGTAATTAACGAAGAAAAATATACTACTTTAATTTCCTTTCATCTTAATATAATGTACATTTAACCAAATTTACGTTTGACAAGTCGAAAACCAGAAAAGACTCATTTCTTAAGAAACCCTTACTTGCTATAATTTAGGTGTTTTATGCAAAATACGAATCAATGATACTTAATGCAATATGAGCAATAAGGATTGCATAAATAAATGTTCATTATAACATTTCTGATTGATTAAAAATTATGTTGGTTTATTTTCCATGATGACATGAACTTTTAAATGTATTTAATCGCCATTTTATGTTCGATCGACTCACAGCTGCTACTGAGATCGATTTACTAGTCGAGAAAGTTACGGTCGGTTGCTTTCCGAATGAGACATTGAAGTTGCATATACTTCTAAATGCATGAACTATATTTTGTAGCAATGTAATGAAGAAGTAAAAAAAAATCTAAAATCAATGATTTTTTTTTAAAAAGTTATATTATTTGAAGATTCGCAAAGGTACCCGCATAAAAATAGTGCTGCCTTACTTTGCGCGCTCAACAAACACTTGTGTCTTTCATACAGAATTCAGAACGTGTAAATTATTTTAGACTACGGCCACACCTCTTATACCATGGTAAATAAATGATATCAAATGTTGATATTGTCAAAATTGTCAAAATTGTCTACATAAAGTAGAGATATCGAATTAAAATTTGAAAGTTCATCAAATTTTAAAGTATTTTTCATCTCTATAATATGCATTTGCAAGTTAAAATTACAAGGTAGTCGAGCATGCATTTGCAAGTTGAAAGATAACATGAATTCATAAATACGCATTACTACTCTTTTATCTCCTTTTACCGCTGTATAAGCTGTTACGCTCATCACTACACACCTCCTATTACTATTCATTCTTCGCTGCATTTAGGTATTTTATTCACCCCAAAACGATACATTGAACGGAAAGTTTTTGGCCTTGATAACTTTCAAGACTGGCTCATTAAAATTATTAAATATTTTGATAGCTTTTGTTCAAAGAAATAAATTTAGATAGAATGCTCATAGGGGCACCCCGGCTCTGGTTCGAATTTTGCAAAAAACGGACAAAAATTTTAGAAACTAATTTCTATCATTGGGGTCTATATTAACATCTAAAAGTGTAAGTCCTAGAGAGGTCAGTAAGTTCAAGCGCTTGCTATGTCAACAATTATGTTTTCTTATTTCTTTGTGCCATGATACAACTCTATTTTTGAGCAAACTTTTTCTTTTTTAAAATCAACGGTATTTATAAACACTGGTTTCTTGGATGCAGAATTGTATATTTTGTGTACTAAACTTCTATCTTCTTCCTTGAATACAAATTTGCTCTTTCAATTATAGATGGAAAAAGTAGATACTTAACTACATGTACATGTATAAGCAATTAACTGGAACTATACTTTAGTGTAAACAAACTTTGTTTATGAATAAAAATCATTCACTGTGTTACTCGAGACAGGTCACACGTAAGAACAATTATGCTGATCAAATACTGTTGAGTTTGCGTTTCCAGAACATTTATAGGTACTGGTAAAATTGAGGTAGAGTTACTGCAAAATAGATTGAGTGCATTGATGACGATTTATGCCCCAAATGCGGAGAAAGGTTTACATATTAAAACAAACTAGGTTTAGTCAGACTTCTAATGTTTTATACTCAAAATATTTCTGTAATGGATGTCAACATAAGTCCTTGCCGTATTAGTACTTGGGTTTTGAGGATCAGTAGCCAGATGAAAATACCATGCATCCTCCTCCTGCTTGAAATAAATTTGCTTTACAGACAACAAACCTGATAGATACAATTTAACAATAAATAGAAGTTGACCAATATCAATTTATTATTTAAATGATATGAATAAAAGCAAACGAAAAACAACAAGTCAACCAAAAGTCAACCAAATTGCAATAATAAAAAAACAAAACAAGCCTTAAACTTGTACGAAACTATCAAACAACTACAAAATCTAACATTGAATGTATTTTTGTACTTATATGTAGATCTTAAAATCTCCCACACCATTAATGTTTAATAACAAATTATGTAAGATCGCCATTATAATATCAGTAAAACTTCATAACCCAAATGTTGACATATTTTATGTGTTTTGAGCAACGGATCCTAAGCTCATCAAGTGTTTTTAGATAAAATCAAAATTGTTTAAAAGTTTTGTTTTTACATGAAAGAAAAGAAATAAAATTGTAATTTTTTTTATTATTTCTCTTTCTTATTCACTATCTACTCATTTCAAATATACATTTCTGATGAAAAATTATTATGGAATAACTAATACTTTGACTTTAGTTCTCTAGTTTTGATGTTTGTACTAATAAATTGAGTTGAGAAATAAAAGGCAAGACTTCTCCAGTCTGAATAAAATCAAACCTCAAATAATTTCCTTTTATTTTGATTGTAGCGACGATCAAAATAAAGGAAACTCTGAAGGTTTGATTTCAATCAGACTACTTTTGCACGCAGAACCTACTGTGGCATTGCATCTAACACTGCAATTGATCACTCATTAAATTCGACTTTCGTTACTTTATATCAACATGATTTATGATTATAAGTATATGAAATGAGTTTTCGGATTAATGTGAACTTATCCGCCCGTGTCTAAATGCATAAAAAACAAAGAACTCACACTTTCATCCAAATTCAGTTTTCCTGCAGATTGGTGAATATGATTTTTATTGTAAAATTCTCTGGATGTTTTTCATTCAATAGTTGGTCACCTACTGCTGCGTTATATTAGAAATATATATCTTCGTTACAATGTTTAGATTATCGAAGTAGTATAAGTATTAAAATCCCTTATTAAAGCTTACAAAAAATCAATTACACGTAGATTGGTCTCAACCATTTATAGCAAAATTCCAAAAGTTTCCTTTTACGAGTGAAGTACTATTAAGTACTAAAAATACTTATCAACCAAGGTTTGGTACTGTGTATGCATTCAATTCAAGCAGGTTTCTTAAAACCATGACTGAAGCAAAATCACCCCCTTTTGTCCATAAAGTATAAATATTTCCTTGCCTTTTTTAATACTTCTTAATCATGTAGCATCAAGCATCAATTACCTATTTACGTCACATTAAGGAACATATAAACACTCCTGTTAAGTTGTCTTTTATTTGGCACATAACGTTTTTAAAACTTACCCTTTCATTACAAATAATTGATGATAATTGTACATATTGGGAATACTCCCTGAACCCCGACTCCTTAGGGCGCTTTGGACCTCTGATGATGCATTTTTCACTAATATAAAGTTGCATTGGTGGTAAGAATCCTGATTATAAATAAAGCGATTTTATCATTAACGAGCTGCTTCTTAGTTATTTGTGATACAATTTCAAAATTATATTATTAATGGCGAATATTTAAATCCACCAACGATAAAAATAGAAAAAAACCACATTAAGAGTAAATTGTTGATCATTAATGATTAACACAGGTATGTGAATCATAGGTATAGGTTCCTTTGCAAGGAAAATCAAAATGCACCAATTGTATATTCTAAATACAGAGAAATTTGAAATTTATTTTCTTACACATACTTATTACCCATATCTCTAAGCAAGAGCACATTGCGACACCATATATTATGTTGTCATGTTCTTTACCACTCAAGTTAAAAATCTTAACGTTAAACGTCGGGGCAAATAAATTATGTATAATATTAATAAGAGTATTATAAAACTAACAAAAATTCCTGCACAAATCCTACGCACTTTCAAATTTTACAAAAATTGGAGGACACTTATACTCGACTGTGAATTTTTTCTCTGTTTCAACCCGTAACTTAACCTTTAGAGTTGCATTATCGACATGTGTGCAGCAATATCATAAATCCTTGGAATTTCCTGCTTCTATTTATACATTGGTTCTAAAAACAATATAAAGGACTAATTGCGGTTTTAGTTTCAGAAAGAGCTTTAAAATAAGGTGAAAGATAGTTAAAATCATATTGGAAATAACGGTGTAAAAGGTAATCACCCGAGGACATCATAATGTAGAAATGACATCATGAATATTGCATTATTTTGATAAATTGATGTTTATAACAAAATATGGGTGTTTTCCGATGGTTTTTCGACTGGGAAACATCGAGTGCAGGCTTGCTCAAGTACCATTTTTTTAGTATAATATGTATAACTATCTGAAGAAAAACATATGTTAAAATCGCACTTGAGCAGACCTGCGCTCTATACTTCCGAATGCAAAATATTGAGCAAAAATGAGAATATCTTCATTTGTTTGCAAATTTGCGGGAATTAGGTCATTTAAGTGACGTCATAGATAAACAGCGAGTGAGCAATGATGACTAAAATCAAGATTAAAGTTATAGGCATCCTCTTTCAATGATTTGTGAAGATTTCATTTTTATACGATACTATTTAAAAATTGGTTGAAATCGGGGGCAGATATTTGACCATACCGCACATAGTCCTTTTGGCCTTGTGATAATGCTCCTTTGTTGATATTCCTTATAAACTTGTGTAGTAAAGAACGATGACATTATGATGTGTACTGGTTATCGTATGTCATGGATACATAGTTTGTAAGAAAACATGTTTTAACTTTTTCAATGCAAGAGGCAAAACCATAATTCATTTTAATTTGTCCATTGGCATAGAAACATCTATACCCAGCCTGAACTCTCTTGCGTATTTTCATTGCACAAGTTGATGGACTTCAACCATTAAAAAAAGTTTCAGCCAATAACAATGACCAAAAAATGTTTTCCTTCTTAATAAATGTTTTATCAATAAACAATCGTTCGACATTTATAAATTTTTAGGAAACTGCACCTTAAGCACCAATGTCACTTTGGCATTCATGAAAGACATAAAGTGTTTAATTTATATTTTCAATCAAATAATTTGATGTATTATATATTGTTGAAAATAGACAGCTCTGAAACCTTTTTTTTTTTTAAAGAAGGGCTTTCTCAAACGAAAGTTAGATTAAGTGAGGAACGTTACACAATAATAGGCTAATATGTATATGCTAATACGTATATGTCAAAGATAAAATCTTATTGACGAATGATTATTATAAAAAGGACATACGAGGGTTGTCCCAAAATAGCGTACAGAGAACAAATAACTTAAACTCTGTTCAGTGCAAATTCAATAGACGTCCATGATTTTTTCAATGGCCCTTTGGCAAACAATACTGAACAATTCAAATCTGTACTTTATTTATTTCTTGAGAAAATGAATAATTAGTAACAACAAGGTTTGTAAGGCGGTGCAATGTGCGACGTCGAAAAGTTCCAGTCTTTACGTTGTTGCTAGAAACTCCACATCATTTACGATAACATTTACGTTTTATTTCCGAAAATATATTGAAAAAATATTTTCTTTGAAAATGTACCCCGAGTGTACATTCAACATAGAATTCTAGTTTTGTTTTTAAAATATTTACTAAGTACAAACGATATGCCGACTCCAAACTTGCCTGTAATACTTGCTGTCTAACGTTCGTCTTACTGAAATATGTTGTTTAGCATTTTGACGTCCATTTCTAACGGTCGGGTTTACTTTTTTCACTTATTGTCATCAGACTCGTCGGAATATTTTCAATGTTGTTGGACTACTTATTCACAAAATGCATTTGTTAACGATTTTGTTAATTTCATTTTCTTCAAAGGCCGCTTTGGATTAATTTCAAGGTTTTTACAAAATGTTATCGGTTACCGCTGCGCCGCCTTAGACGCTGACGTCGTCATTTTACAACGAGTTAACACTTCAACTTGGTACACAATGCGCTATAAAATCTTTAAAAGTTTTATTATAGCCAAAACATTTATTGAATAAACAAGTTGCTGTCCTTTAAAAAAGGACTACAATACGTGGACCATTTGCATGCGTTTCCAACGAAAGCGTGAAAGCCTTAAGATTATCAGAGATTCCACCGACTCTAGCCCTCTGCTTTTAACCACTAAATTTGTACGTTGCATTACGTATACATGTGTGTATAGCCCATGTGTATGAATGAAGTTTGCATGTATAGTATCAGGCATTCGGTAAATTCTACTATTTGCGCACACATTACGATTTGCACTACCTTGTTAACTAACGTTATGCAGTGACAGCTTTGTGTAAATTAAAAATTTCATAATTTGATGCATTTTTCTTGAGATTTAAACTTTTATACAGTGACATAATTGTTCAATCATACTTAAATGCTTAAAAAAGTTTAATCGGGAAGTCTCTAGCCTTGCCTACTATAAAAGTAAAGTTACACGTGTATTCGGAAAACATCAAAACATTGCAAATTATATGTTATTTGATGCATGTTGTAGTTTCGGCATAACATTTATTTAACTTATTTCATAATATCGATAGTTCATATCTAATGCCAATCATTTCTTTGAAAGGAATACTTTGTTTCTGTTCTGTTTACCGACAACTTTACAATTACAGCGCCTTTGAACTTATGTGTGCATATGGCACGGAATCCCGATCCCGATTCAGATAAACGTGTGCTAGCCTGGTTCCCTGAGCTACCCATTCCGCAAAGGAACCAGGCTACCTCATGCGCAGGCTAAATTTTCCCCATAGCATCCGGTTTAACCTCGCTTATACATTTTCTGCGTGGACCTCAGGGTCCACGCAATAATAGAGTTATTAACAAATATAAATGTATTTTTCATATCAAATTTTTCATTCAATTAGTCCTTTCCCTCACAATTTCCATTTTATTATGCTGATTTTAACTTTTCGTTTTTGACATTGCGCCGCATGTCGAATTTATGATCTAACATTCATTTATTTCACTTATTTAATCTCAAACAATATTTGATTTCAAAACATAATTTGACTGCACATTTTTTTAAACCCTTTGTGGCACAAGTTTTATCTTCCTGTGTCTTCGATTAACTAAATAACGCCACTTGTCTACGCTATTTTGGGACAACCCTCGTACCTATTGCCTAACCAAAAGTCATTAAAACAAAAAAAAATTGTTTAGAGATACATTCAATCGACAGGGGATAAAGACTATCTAAATAATGATCTAAATAAGTGAAACAATATCAAAAAAAAAAAACATCGTGTAGTCAACTAAATGATGAACAGTCAAATTGACCAGAATACCTTTTAATTAACATTTGAATAACTAAAATGTCATCAAATAATTTTAACCAAATAAATATTTATCAACATGTTTTGTATTGTTATGCAGTAAATACTATTGACCCGGCTTTTCGAGAATTCATTACAAATGTAAATGGCTTGTTAGCTTTAAGATAAATTCGTCAATGTATACACATGATAAAGGATAACATATACAGCATATTTCAACAGCCCCTTTTACTGCAATAACTCATATATATAACAATAACTTTGAAAATTTTCAAAAAAATGGTATATGTTGGTATGGTTAATGACCCTGTCCTTACGATGAACAACAAAAGTGAGTAAATAAACCTTAGTTTTGTAAAATATATGCATATAAAGAAATTAAACAAATAAAACAAGACTCGTTTACACATTACGTACATGTAATAATTCCATAGTAAGGAGAAACCTTAACGACCAAAAGATCTATTGAAAATGCACCTAACAAATACTGTAATCACAAAACTAAAGTTTAAAGTCATACATGTATACAGTTACATCGAACACATTTACGTATGTCACGTGACACGCGTGGTACATACGAGTAACATCATGACAGTTTAAGCGAGTTCACACAAGAAAAACAACAACAGTTTGTAATGAAGAACTCAACTGGACTTTCGCATCTTTGAAAAAGTGTACATAATAGCGCGTTGAGCTTCGCTCAACAAACCTAAGAAAATTTCGTGGATGATAATAATTTTGAATAGATCGAGTCAATAACTTTCAAAGGGTATACGCACGAGCCTTCATCTTCACATAGTTTTTAACATAAATTAATTTGATAGAGCCAGTCGCTGACCGCTGTTGTAAAACGATTTGGAAAGGGATTGAATATATTGAAGAAATTAGAATTTATATAAAAGGTTGCACTAAACTCATAACAGTAAGATAGACAATCAACGGGGATGACATGTACACAATTCTTGATTAACCAGAGTTGTTGACACATCGCTATCTCTGGTGCATTTCATTTTGAAATTTTGTAACGTGTTTTGAATGTACGAAAGTTTTTTTGCTAGATGGAAACTGCATATATTGAAAGACCAGAACCGGGTTTGAGTGCTAGCCGCTAAGTAATTACAAAAAAAGTTTTCTGAATACATTTTTCAATATTGATATTGTTGACGAAACATGGGTTCACTACTTCGAACAAGTAAGAAAACTCGGAAACAAAAAATGCAAATTAAACACGGTAAAAGTAATGTGTTGCCAAAAAATCCCATAACTTTAAGATGTTATACTAAAAAACAAGCAACGCCCTGGGTCAAGATTTAGGCATGTTTGTCTACTTCATCCTCCACCACATGCACCTGAACTTGTGAAGTAATTTTTGAAATCCGAAAAGGTTACCGTCTTGTCAAGTCCGCCATACTTTCCAGGAGATCTATCCGTATGCGACTTTTTTCTTTCCCAAAGCTTAAAACGTTCTTATCTGGTCGTCGTTATAAGTCCGAACTAGCCTCTGGCTCTGCCATTTGTAAGTGCCTCAGAGGTCTATTATGTATTTAAAACCGCGGAGAATATATAAATTGAAAGGATGTAATGTTCATTTTACTATATCAGTGGAATGCTTTTCAGATATTGTACAATACATATCACATACTAAACAATTCTCGTACAGATATTCGTACTCATTTGATGTGTTTTGAAAACGTTTTCATATCATTTAACATTACAACAGGCTAAATAGACATCGATGCGTTTTTAATGAATGAACTAAGTTTATTCGTATTAATACAAAGGTCATATTTATATTGATATCGTAAATGTTATAAACGTGCTAAAGTCAAAAATTTAGATCAAATTATAATAACTCGACCAAGACTAACTATAAAACAATTCCCGTAATATTGATTACTCTCAGCTTGATAATGATATATCTAGTTCTAGAATAACCTAGGTTCCTAGTATATAAAATGAATGCAAAAACGTTTATAAACGAAATTATAAAATCATTGTCATAAGAGTTTCTATAAATCTATAATTAGCAAGTAATCTTGTTTTTTAATGAAATAATCTAAAGGACACTGTAATTAGATTAAGTTAAAATTGAATTGATTAAATTCGTTACTACACAATTAAGGTAATTATAAACGATGATTTGCTTTTTTTTCTTGATTGATTGTATATAATGTGTATTGCACGAATATGAGTAAACAAAGATTATTTTTTTTCTTTATTAACTAAAGGAACCTTGGTTACAACCAGATAAGAACGATCGATTCCAATGCATTTGATGGTTTAATACAAATGCAAACATTGTAAGTACATTATATATATATATATATATATATATATATATATATATATATATATATATATATATATATATATATATATATATATATATATATATATATATATATATATATGAGGCGAGAGAATTTGGTCTTGCAAACATCTGCTTATACAGTCCTAGTGGCTTGACTTCCGGATAATACCGTATCAAAATCAACACTTTCTAATTGTCATTAAGTATTTGCATAACCAAAGTATATATTGCCTGAAAACATTACATAATAAAAGAATATAGCAGAGAATTATACGTACGAGGGTCAATCACAAACGCAGACGATGTGGCTGTCTATCATTTATTTTTCTTTAAAGTCTTAACTAACATTGATTTATGCAACAATACTTATTTTATTAACATATGCAGTTTCATTCTATTTGATGAAAAGGTATTTTTGTTACCCGATTTTGAAATCAACATGTTTTGTCACCACTGCTTACGGTAACGTTGAAATTATAACGTCAAGGTTATAGAAATATGCAATCTTTCTATCATCACGAGTCGTTTGTGCTTTTCCCCATACAATTGAATTCGGCATTATTTCACTTGACATCTAGTTTGTTCACATTTGTTCGAAAATCATAAGTTAGTTCCTCGAAGTTTTTTTTTATCGCATGTCTTTTCGTTTACAGCATTAAAATCTCTGAATGTCAGATGACGTTCCTTATTTTTTGATCAAATAATTACAGATATTTTACTCTCTTTCGTATTGTTTGATGTTCAAAATACATTTACCACAACCCCACAAAATGTGTTAGAGTTCAACATAAATGTGCAAATAATTTGTGACTTTTTTTCTACCATTGAGCATTTTTACACTTTTTATCGGCTTTTTCCCCAAGTTAGATCAAAACTGTTTAGACTTTTCGTTGCACCGTGATGTTTAGCGACGTCGGTGTTTTGTTTTAGGCCCAATTTATGGAAATATTACTTTCCCCATAATATGATTTATTATTCACACAACACAAAGTTGGACCATGCGCCGTGGCCTCATTTTTGCAGGATTAGATTCTAAATAATTTTGAGAAATAAAGGAATACATGAACTTTTTTTTATTTCAATTTGTTTGAAACAATTTCTTAATCATGTCTACTAAATTTAGCAATTATATGAACCTAAATAACATGACTATGGCAAAAGTCTTCGTATATTTATTCATCCTCGAATATATAGAAATTATACGTATATTACTGGAAAAAAATTGTTTTGCAGTTGGAATTAATGATAATGTTACCTACCATCAACTTAAGCATTTATTCATTTTGAGAAATCTAAACGCATATACTAAGTATCTATATTTCCATGAAAAATGTACTTTGTTCTTTTCAGATGTGTAATGGCATGGATATCTTATTATCCGAACACAACTAATTACTTATTGTTCACCTTCAAATGCTAAATTAGTATTGATTAATTTCTTGTTGTCGTATGTTGATATATTTTGTAAACCCTCAATTCTGGATCTGTAATTGAAATATCTATTTATATAGATTTAAATTACTTTTCATTCATTTTATTCAAGTATAATAAAAAACCGTACGATGTTGCGAATGAATTATGTAACTTTTTGTGAGTGCGAGTGTGTTTGTACTTGGGCGTTTTATTTATTTACATAATCCTCGAAATAAGACCCAGTGCAGCTGAAATCAATCATACCAAGGATTCAGAGTTATTTATTCACAAGACCCTGCGACAGTTGCATTTGCTCATTTTCCAAAGTAATGTAGACAAATCTCATAGCTATCAAAACGCATACCGTTTTGCAATTATATATAAACCCATACTCTCCTGACTTGAAATGTCAAATGATGTCTTTTAACCATGCAAACTAATTATTCACATTAGTATGGCTATTTTGTAAGATCTTGTTTGAGATATTCAATGTAATCTTCATGTTCTTTTGTAATGTCCAATTGCCCAGGGTATTACCTAGAAGCTTTAAGAAAAAGCATAACGAAATCTAAACCCCTAAAAGGGGGAATCTTACGTTTATTGTCACAGCATATACTCGCCAGAACGCTACTACGGACACCATCACAAACTTTCTAATTTCATTTTTGCAATTTGTCAAGTGCACTGAAGTGTCTGGGAGTAATTCTTTAATTAAAGAGGTGGCAATGATTAAAAAATACTACAGCTCCTGTCACCATTATTGAACACATGTAAATTATTTTAATGTTTTTACAACTGCATTTATTCATGAACTTCCACATAGTATATAATTGTTTACACAAATTATCAATGAGAAGAAAATTAGAATCAATAACACATCGTTTATCCTACCAAAGTACTGTTGAGTTATATGCTATAGGAAATCGTTTAATGAGTATATAATCGGCTTGTTGCCGAATTTTTAATATAATCTTTAGTAATATTACTCTTGCGGTCTATCCATACAGTGATTGAAGTTCTCTTACCTTGTAGGAGACTTTATGATAACAATCTCACGTTCTTGACCGAGCAAATGTTTATGCCACTTCCGAACCTACGATATATGTGAGTATTTGATAAAGATTAGGAATACTTTTGACATTTTTTAAATGAAAGTTTTGACTTTCATATATTTTTCTTCATAATTTACATCTTACTAGTCTATTCAATATTATATTAATTACATGTATAAAACTTGAAAACATTTAAATATGCCTAATTCTACTTTAAAAATATATGTTATGATAATGTGTTATTACATGTTATTATATATTATAGTATAAATTGTTATATTGCTTCTATTCTAACATTTAATGTTGCTTTAGTATACAAATGTGACATGTTTACAATCTGGATAACTCCAAAAATGATTTGCTTTAGTTATACAGAAAGGAATCCGTTTGAGTGTAGTTGTGATCTGGAATCGTTTACGGTGTTTGTGCAGACAAAGGGATTGGTGTTAAACGTATTAAGTGAAAAACCCAAGTGCAACTCACCAGCTTATTTAAAAGGAGTACAGATCATAGATGTTTCTTTCAAAGATATGGGCTGTAGCACAACATATGGCAAGTACAATGCGAAAACATGTCTACTGTAATGTTTATGATTTTAATTTTCATTGTATGTGGTGTATTAGATGGCAGTTTAATGAGTATTATTGTTTTTAATTTTGAACAGCATACATTTTTAAAAAATTATAAAATTGTAAATTACTGTATATATATACACTTGATTTGATATTTATGAAGATTTTTTTTTGTAACCTTGTTTTCAAAAAACGTATCAAACATTTGAGAATAAAAGCATCAGAGCAATAACATTTGTGCTTATTGAATCGTAAAAAAGAGGTATTCATCACGAAATCAATGGAAAATAAACATAAACATATCAATATTTTGTTTTCGTCAGAGTGGTAATCGCCTACGATCTTTTTTCTCTTTCATTTTTATATAATTCATCATTATTTTAAAAATAGCATTTTGTAACATTTATAATTGTAGAAACAACGATTTCTATACGCAAGACCACTGATTTTAAGAGTACGAAGCAGACAGTTTATTCGACACCAATGAAGAGTAATCAACACACGTCTGGTATTTCTCTTATAATATTTATTAATGAATAGCATGGCTTAAAAATATTTCTTGGGTGTACGCGCAGTTTTAAAAAAAAATAGTTTTCATGAAAGTCATGATTAGGAAACTGGGGAAAATCGAACACATGACGTGTTGCTGAGCTTTACTTAGTTTGCTATGAAATATGTGAAATATTTATTGAAACATGCACGATAAATACGGAGATTTTGTCACTGCTGCTTCGGAAAAACTTTGAAGCAGTCTAAGAAACCGAGGGTTGATTTTTCAAAAAGTGTACACTTTGTTCAGTGGATCTTAAACAATACAGGTATGTAACATATTATCTTTTTTTTAAACCGACCGAAAAAGTGGACACTTCGGCCGCTTATCCAGACCAACAAGATAATCACTACAGGACATCGTAATCTTTTTGTAACGGGTTTAAAAGTTTAATTAATAGTACGTTACATCTCTTTCACATAATTTGGTCGAATTCCGAGAAGACCTGGATCCTAGCTATTTCTTTTTCACAAGTATGTTTGTTATGGGATTTCAATATCAAGATTCAAGGTACATGTACATGAAACAAAATCGTTTTCTATATATTCTAATTTAAGCATTCAAGCACTACCAAGCATATCAATTGTTTACCATGCATAATTCTACAGAACAAAATGGATCTCTGAAAGTCAATTATATATAGCTGCAAAACCTCTATATATCGTCTTGCATAATAAAATTTTATGACATGTCTTCAAACTAAAACTTTTTTGCTTAAGAATATTTTCTGGTTAAATTCAGCTTTTAAAAATTGCTTAGAGTTGCATGTACGTCTACGTGAACCTGTATGACTGTAAAGGAAACAAAATGAATCTTTATGAATATTGATTGATTTTATTTTGGCACTATTGCAATTTATTTAAAGGATGTTGTAATTTATGAAGAAGACTGATGGATTCTAGTAAAATAAGAGGACATCAATATTTAAGTTTGTTATATAAATGAAGATAAAAAATACATAACTATACACTGTACCTTTCCCATGGTTGAGATGCTTTCTATTCTATTTTCTTTTCTTGCAGTCTAACCTGATTCCTCTCCGATTTCATTCAGATTCATTCACAGGCGTTTTCGACAATAATTTGATATAATTTATGGTTCTTTAGAATGCATGCGGACTTTAAAATTACATTATCATTAGACCTTAATTTTAGTAACAGAAGGAGTTGGTGGTCAATTAGCCAAAAAAAATCAACAGGGTAATTTCATTTTTGACAGAATTGATGACTGACATCACGACTTGACACTCCCTAGATAAGTAAGTGTAAGAAAAAGGAAATACAACAACATCTATGAAAAAACAACTTAAAAGTCGTATTGGAATGACTCAAGAAAAGATCACATTTGTCTTCGTCATGTCGCATGTCTTCGTATGCTTTATGACGATAAAGGACTAATCAGTTACCTATCTATTCAGAAGTGTAGTACAACAATTGTCATTGCAAAACTGTACTTTTTAAAGATCAAATCGATTTACGTGGTTTGAAATAAAACAATAACAGCAAGAAGCTAATGCATGGGCCACATCGTTCACACAAACAAGAACGTCTTTTTGACCCTAGTGTTTTGCTGCATCTGACTGTAGTGATCGCAGGTTGTAATTTAATATAAAACTGAAATATAATCATACTAAATATACCTCACTCTTGCGTTAAAGCATTGTTACAAATTATAAATTTAAAACTCATATTTTCCTCAAACCAATATCCATCTATCTATCTATCTACTTTTCTTTATGGTTATGATTCAAGTACTAAAATAAAAGATTAAATGATTGGATACTAAAGAGAAAATATCAAATTAATATTTCTATATCTTAATATAATATTTGTTCATACAAGTGTAAAATATCCCATGCAATCACACAGCGCATTGCTGACATATACTGTCATACAATAAGATTCGATGACAAAACTCTGAAAATTATTGACTGACATTGTGAGTCAAGCATAATTTCCAAATGATAATTTTCCAAACAGGCTGATATTAGTCTACTTTCGTACAAAATACATCATGATTATTAATGTATTCAATTATATAGTTAAGAAAAATAAAATCAAATTGAGTAATAATAATGCAATATTCTAGGAATAATTTTCATTAATATTGATCAATAAATATAACTTCTTAAAACATTAACATTAATTCATTTATTACTATCGTAAAATGTTGTCTGTTTTCTAAAACAAAATTTTATAGGGGAAAGCTCCGTAGGTTTTACATCATAAATTGTTTATCAACTAAAACACAAAAATCTAAATATATATATTCCTAAACAATCATACACTGATGCAAAACAAAAACATTTGTAGAAAGTTGTGTAAAATCAAACAAATTTCATTCTTATGTAGTTAGTATGTACATGTAGTTCGATATATTACACATGAAAGTATAATATTTTGCGTGTAATCATTTTAAGAGAACAATTCTTCAGCATAGGTACTTGGGAATTTCGCGAATAATTATTGCACGCATATTTTACCTAGCAGGACAGTTTACAGTAGTAAAACAATGGAACATTTTGTTTAACATATCACAGTCTTACACATTTAACAATCGGCTAGTTAATGAACACCAATCAAATTATTTACGGTAGATTTCTTTTTGGCTTAAAATATAATTTTGTATCTTCTACAAGTATGAGTTCTTGGGATGTTTTCAGTTTTGAAATATCAATATCCTTGGAACTCATCATTTTAAAATTATCAAAATTTGCTATGCCATACGAATCCGTACCTATGGCAACAAATCCATTGGATGGTTTAGATGGAATGGTTGTTGTAAACAAAGGAACTCCATTCACACTGCCAACAGCTGTAGAATTCTGAGAATGAAAGAGAAATTATATCATTGTTGTCGGCTAGTGACACATCAACGTTTTGACAATGGTTCAACTCGACGAATTTTATTCAATCAAAAACTCGCGCGCTATTCATATCGGATTTGTGGTAATTTGGTTAAGTAATTATTGCCAATCTCGCAAATGCTTGTGTGCTGAATAGCCATGCATATTTACAAAATATGATTATCATTACTCTTAAATTTTCAAAATTTATCTCCCTTATTAGCGATAAATAGTGAACAGTGTAAAAGATCGCCCAGTTGATCAACGATAATTACCTGTATGCATACATGGCTCTTGTCTCTGATTCTTTGAACGCGACTTTTGAGTAAATGTATACCATAAGTACAGAAAGTAGGGAGACGGGGAAAAAGATCATATTTATGCATAAAGTTAATACCAGTAAGTTATTGCAATAACTGTCCGTTTTAGATCATACAATATTATAAGTATCTCTTTCGTATTGTTTTTTGTTCAAAGACACGCAGTGTTTACACAGTACTACTTATTTCCCTCACTTACCAGCAGTATACTTACTTTGACAGTGAGGCTTATATTATTTCAACCATTTGTTGATATATTAACTGATCCCTCTTTAATAACTTTTGTACGAGCTGTAACCAAAAATTATTAAAATCTAAATGAGAGTATTACAACACATGTACACTTAAATGAATTAGAAAAAAACAACAACAGACAAAGAGAGGTTAAAATTTATATTATTTTGAAATAAAAAGGGCATTTAAGGTCAGACGATACGTTCCTCGATGTTATATAACTTCTTCCAGGAATTTGTTAATGGTTAACAACTACTTTGACAAGCCTTCTTGCAAAAATTTAAGGTATCTTACCAGGCAAATGTAAAATACTAAAGTATGCAATTTCCTCTATAATCTTCTTGAAAATACACTTGAATTGATATAAAAATAAATAAATCTACAGCACAGCGAAATTCACTAAATTGGAAATCTATCTCGGCCGGGGCAGGGCTTTGAACTCACGACCACTAGAATCTATACGCTTCTGGCTGTGAGCGGCCACGGTTCTAACCACTCGGCCATCTAGACATATTACCATATCCAAGTAAATTTTAATAGTTTTAAAAATAATCATAAAAATCATATTTTTATTGGAATTCTTCATTACGAGAAGATACAAAAAAGATTTTCGAGGAACGTGTCGTCTGACCTTAAATTAAATAAAAAATCAATACATTAGAAAGAAAAATACATGACCACTTACACATGTCATTAGCAAGAACAAATTTCTGTTGATCGGGAAGTATAAAGAAAAAAATCCCCTTGGTTCCCAAGCATTGCATCCCCCTTGATCCACCCTGACAGCAACAAATGTCCCTGAACTTCCATTGACCTTGGGGATTTGTGTCTCGACAGTCACAGAAATATCAGTCCTACAAAAAGACAGGTACTCATGTCAAAGAATTGGTAATTTTAAAAAATACAAATTAAGGCCATATTTAAATCTTTCTTAATAGACATGCACAACAGAAGAATAATGTTTCATTTATGTTTAGATTAAGATCATGTTACAGATTTATCTCAGAGACTTTTTCAAAAAGTAATATTATTATAAACGGTGTAAAAATATATAGTAAGAATAATTTTATATGCATTAGCAAAATAGTTTTCAAAACGTTTTGATATTGTTAGCTGAAGAAGTTTAACAAATACACATAACTTATATCAAATCAATATTGATTTAAGCTTTCAATAGTTTTACTGTGTAACTCAACTTATAACAGATTCTCAACTTGTTGTTTCTTTCGAATAAAAAATAACATCCTTGATGTTTTTTCCTTAAAATTTTATCTCTCATTGTGGCTTCCTCTTTATCTCTTTATGACCAAACGTACTAAAATGTACTCAATTCGAGAAAATTTTGATCAGTGATTCGGTGTAAGGTAACTCACTTCAGCTAGATTTATACTTTTTAACACACTACGTCACAAGATTGCGATTTATATGTTTTGTCAAACTGTTCATATCGTTCGATTTGGGGTGTATAACGTCAAAACTCAGTGGTTATATTATTGGGCTTCGTGATCATGAGTTCGAATCTGTCTTGAGCTTATGTTCATGTTTACTGAGTTAAATTTTTGAAAATGTAATTTTTCATCCAAAATTGCACATTTGTTGCCTATTGGATTGAAATACTTGTTATCCATTATGATATCTCTCATAATCAAGTGATTTTCAGCTGATATGAGAAAATATTTCAAGGTGTAGTGAGCCACCTTAAGAGGAAACTATAATTTACAACAGTGTTAAAGACAACAGGTAGCAAACAGAGCTCATTTAAGTTGATGTAAGCAGAAAGACTTCAAACACACAATAATGATCAAGGTCTGAAACTAACAAAACCTTTAGTGATCTTAAAAGCAAAAACAAATCCCTAGCATAACAGCATGTCTTTGTTGAAAAAAGAAATGAAAGGTATGTCCCGTGTTTTGCATGTATCATTATATCAACAGAACACTGTGCTGTCCTTTGTGCATAATAATGAGATAATTTTTGTGCAAGTATGTTTCAGCAGTGAAATGTGATCATTGTTGGAGGAAAGACTCGTAAGAACAGGATAGAGCAGCTGCTACATACCAAGAAAAGTTTCCTATGAGATCAATTGGGAAGACTAGATTCAATATACACCAGTATATAGGTCGGTAGGTAACAATTTGGGTCAGCACCATTCCATGACTAGGATCCTCAGATTTTCTGGTTTCAAACACACCTACTTGTTGAGCAAAAAGTGAAGGCTCAACATTTCTGGGTACCCTGTGTGTACAGAAAGACATGACTCAAATGATTTCCTTGAAATGAGGATGCAAGAATAGACCGAATGACATCTGAATTTTCTTAAGTAGTGAAGTACAGTTTTAAGGAGAAGAGTGCAAGGTGTGTGCTCAAGTACAGCAATTCACAGAAAATTGTCTAAAAAGAAATCTAAAAATCTTTACATGTAGCTGAAAACAAAGAACAAGATAAAGATAGCCTTTTTCCATTATAATATTGATAGATGTAATTCAAAGAGACAGTGAGAAAGTCTTGAAAGTCAGTTGTAGGGAAACTGGAAGACAGCCTATTTGATATGGTCACGGTAAGTCACAAGAATATAAAATCAAAGAGCAGAAAAAAAACGTTAGAAAATGATGCACTTACATTATGTGTTTTTCACAACTTAACAAAAATTCACGTAACATACGTAAAATTGCCTTCAAAATCTACAATTTATGTTATATCTAATTTATAACATTTTTTGCTTGGACGATCATGAAAGCAATACAAGATTTAAACAAGCCAACAAAGTGTATGCCAGTAAGTACGCCTTTGTTAATTGTTACCTCTTATTGGCATAATGAGATAGTTTAGGTGTTTTTGAATGAAAATATACCAATGTATTTGCGAGTATTTGTTAAACTCCTTCAAATAAAGTTACCATGACAATGGTCATTTACCAGTTATGATCGCCTATAATATTCACAGACTTATTTGCTTTCTCTGCTTGACACCAAGAAACAGGACTATTCAAAACAGTCTGCGTTAAAATCTGTTTTCTGGAAGGGCTTGACGATTTCATGATTTCATATGCACCTGTCTGTTGTGCAAAGTTGTTTGGTTCAGAAAAATAAGGATATCCTGTTCAGAAAATTTATTGAATCATTATGTTAGAGCGAGCAGATATCAGCATCCCTGAAATTTGAATATATCTATTCATACAAAAGATAGTTGTTACCTTAATTTAAAGTGTAGATAAATTGATAATTAATATGCATCTATTACAATTACAATACATTCCGTGAAATGAAATAAACAGTGCAAACCATTAAATTTTTCACTATATGGCAGTGGGAATGGCTTTACATCTGGAGAGTTTGGGTATTGTCCTTTTTGTCCTGTTGACAATGTTGTAATGGTGATCACTTCATCATCACTAACAGGAATATTGATCTGTCCATTGTTTACCTAGATTTTTAAGGCATAGGAATATTTAATGAAAATACATTCCAAAGATTTTGAATTAATGGAGTCTCAAGATATGTAAGAAACTACCAAACCTTAACAAAGGGTTAAACAAAGAACAAAGCTCTGATCATTCAGTAAGCTAAAAAAAAACCTAAAAGGCGACTGAAATGTAAGTGAAGGTGATTGGTTAAAATAACTCCTCAATTCAGTGACCTGTTCAGTCCTTTTAGTTTGTATTCTATTGACTGAATGGCAGATATATCCTGTAAAGATTTTTTTCCTCATGTTCAATCACTCAAGGCTGAAAAACTGTTCTTTACATTTTAATCTTTAATCAGAAATGTTTGAAATACATGCTATTCTGGCACACCCTTTAAACATAATTTAGCAAACACCACATCTCTTTACGACAGTTTTGTAAAGAAATGATTAGGTTTTCCATCAGGACTTTGGACCCTTAATGAATAAATTAAATATACCTTGACTTGTCCAAAAGATCTGTGGAAGTCAGACTGGGAAGTATTCTGTCCAAAATGGAGGCTACTCCTCCACACATATACGCTTGAAATACCTGCCTTCAATAATTATTTTGATCACATACAGAATAATTGCAGTATTGTTCTTTATAGCATAGTTGAATGATTACAAAATAGGCCAATGAAGACGTGTTTAAGGACATATGCGACCTTGTTCAGTTTTAGGTAACTTTCTTTGATAAATTATTTCTTTTTTATTTTGCATTCAAACCTGATAATGCCAAACATTCAGGGTGCATTACAAGGCTATTTTTGGAGTTAGAATATTTAGAATTTTTCTTTCAATAGCATGCAAAATGCAATTATATGCTTAATAATAAAGTCATAAAATATATTTTCAATTTGAAATAGTGTATAACCAAATAGAAAATTGAAAATTTAATTTTTGAATTACGAAGTGAGAATCTTAAATAGATCTAGTATGATAGATTTGATCACGCCCCGACCTAAATTATCACCTCATAATATTCAAAGAATGATTCCTTATTCCTTATATTTATATAATTTTATGCCATTGTACGATTAAATATTTAAATATAAACTTGTAAGTAAACCCCGTTGTTGGCGCCCCAATTATACGTCCTTTGAAGTTATGGGTTTTATAGTACAAAATCGATACGTAGTCTTATCACAAGCAAAGACACATGAAAATGTAAATATTTTTACTTACATAGCTGCCTTTAAGTTGTATAGTGACATTTTGTGGTTTGACAGAATATGGCGGGAGTGGAGGGCGAATACAAATAGAATAGTCATGACTCTGAAAGAATATTCTATATAAAATTTGTGTACAAGAGACATAATTTTGCCTCGTTATAAATATAATCTGTTTTCTCAAATAATATCAAAATTACAGAAATTGAAAATCTCATTGATATCAATACGGTACATTTGTTTTATTAACTGCGTGTTGAAAGTAACTGTGCCATGCAGTAATTTGTTGTCAATACATTATAAGATGTGTTTTCCCTTAAAATTTGATATTCCAAAAAGATGTTTTGTTATAATAGTTTAACATTTTTAAAGTTGAGCAAGTTATATGAGGCTTATTAGTATAACAAATTAGTATAACAATTGATCAAAATTCTAAATCCTTTCTTTTGTCTTGAAACTTAATGAAGTTGAACAGTAAATAAACTCAGAGTTTGTTGTTATTATTTTGAATTCTTACCATTGTGTCTATAATAATAGTGAGATCCTTGTTGTTGGGGCTGCTTAGAGACACCATATTTCCCCCTGGTGTAACCTACTGACTTCGTGATCATGGGACAGGTACTTCCATCCAGGTGTGGTGAATTTTGAGGTATGGGCTGTCAAACATGTATCAGGAGGTGAATTTGAGGCACAAAAAGAACATAAATTCAAGTGCATTATGTTTTCCAATTTTACATTTTTGGTATGATTTCTACAAGAATTCAATAATTAGAAATTACACAAACCTGGATGACAAAGTACACTTAGAATTTCATGAAAAAAGAGTATTCTTTATTAACCTTGGGTGAATTTCAAAATCTAGAATACTTTAACATTTGTGACATTTGTAATAGGCTGCAATCCATATAAATGATATCATGAGGTAAAAATATACTTCCAATGATGTGTGATACAGTAATTCTCAAAATTAAACATTGAGCCTTCCTTCAGGATTTAGAAATTTAACTGATACAGTAAAATTCTACATTGTATTTTTTCGATATAAATTGATATACGACTTTAAAATTTTGTCTCTCTTGTATTCAGCGTAATGTTTTAGTTTTAGCACTGGTATACACCTGTGATCCAGGTAGGACTTTGAACGACATAGTGTCCACTCAATAGATTTTTTAATTTCATGTAAATTTTTCAATTCAGAATCCGATTGTCAAAAGTATAAAAGAAATGCACATTTTTTTAAGCTTCAATTAGCAAAAAATGTAGTCTTTTAAAAGAACACATGTATATAGTGAATTCATTATAGTTATTATTGCGAATTCGTTATACGAATATAACGAATTACGGATTTAACGAAGTAAATCCACTGGTCCCTAGGACTTCGCTATAACCGAGTTTTACTGTAATGTTTTATTTTGCTCTTTTGGCATATTGTGTGTCGAGTCTCTCTTACATGTAATCCTTTTTTAATTGAAACAAAATTACCTACAATGATGCATACTTGATGGTAAACCATAAATAACTGTATAATATGTTGATTTTTAAACAAGTTGGAAATCTTTGAAACTGTAGAAAATTATGTATATATTTTTTTCCGATAAGCTTTAAAATAGACGAGCGATCCAGTATTGAAATTTTAGGGGATTAAAAGGTGTAATATTCCAACCATTCATTTTTTTTTTTAAATTTGTATGCTAAATTCTAAATGTTATTAAGTTGTTTTTATAGGTTGATTATTATATTTATTTATTTTTTTTGGAGGGGGGGGGGGTAAAATGTAAATGCTATTGGATGTTAAACAACATTCTTAAATGGACACAATCAGTCGGTGAGAACAATTATCATTATATGTTTGCAAAACAGCCATAAACTCGTGTTAAAGTGCCAGAGGTTGTAATAGTCAACACTACATTTATTTTTTATACCAGTACGTTTTTATAGCATTAGCATTCCAGTTTGTTTGTTTTTTATTTTCTAGAAAGGAATATTGACTAAAGGAGCCATACACGTGAGGGAAGTTCCGAAAGAGCAAAACATTTTTCAAATTCTCTGAACAGGAAAACAGTTGGAAAATTAAAGAAACATGACAAACTAGATTTTATCAAAGGTTTGATCATGTTGAGTTTGTATGAGTTTGTATGATTCATGTGAACGAATGCTATAAAATATCAACATACCAGATACAAAGTTATATATCAAAAGAATCTTAATTAAATAGTTTTTTTTTGTTATTGTAAATGCAATAAGGATGAACACATTTAGCAAAGGGATTTTGACATAGTCTTGTCATAACAGATATGCTTCCATCAACAAATGATGAAGCGGAACCTCCATTGAGGACCACTAAGTGGGAGTTGACAACAAAGGATGTGGCAATAGAACTAGGAGTGTACACATATAGCTCCTTTACAGCACAGTTCCCATCTAGGACGTGTCCAAAAGGGTCGAACTGATGATTTTAAAGTACAACGGGGTAATATTCAGGAAATTTCAGTCAAACAGGTTCATTAACAAACAATCACAACAAAAGTAAACATACAAACAGACAGACAAAACACATTTCTTATGCCATAATATTTTTGTTCATTGGCCACAAATGGAGGTTTCTTGATCTGAGACACTTGGATACAATACAACATCAAACTAAAGATCAAGTATCTTGAGTTTTGGGAGACTAATCCGGTAAGTCAACTGCATTTTCTTTATTGACTAGTTGTAAGAAAGTCATCTCTTGAACTTCTATATATCTCTTTACATGTATCTCATATTCTATTGTAGAGCTTTTACAACATGTCAAAACAGCTACATGAAACCCTCTCCAGTTTCTGCCAGGGAACAAGAAACGTTTCTCAAAGTATGACATAAGATGTGCTCACACAGCGTAAGTACGATATAGATACCTGCCATATTTGGGAAAGGCGTTAGAAGATTTGTTATGGAAGAAAACATATCTTTTATTATTAGCAGAATTTTACAAGCGTATACAACTGCACAATGTTTATATACGTATGCCTTATCATTGTTAAGTTAATGTACTTTTGAAATTGTTTAGGGTGTCCGCAGATTATGGTGGATTTGCATATATCGGTGGAACCTGCACTGACGATGCATGTTCTGTCGACGCTGAACGGTCTTTAACCGGCTACACGGCCCTTACACATGAAATTGGACATAAGTAAGAACTAGTTTATCCCTTTATGATAATACACCTTCTAACTGTGACTTTTACTTTGTGCAGACGATGTTTTTGGAAATTTTTTATTTATTTTTGTATTAGCTTTGGAATGAACCCTGACGCGGGCAGGTGAAACGGAACTGACGTAGGTATCATGGGAGGATACGGCACATGATGAAGTTCATGTAGCGTCAACGATCTTCATAACTTTCTTCAGTGGGTATTTCTCGAAGTAGATAGAAAATAAATATAAAAGTGCTATAACGTTACAAAACTAGCGTATCCTATGATATTGTATGTACAAACAATTTTGATATTTCAATTCATGTAATGTTACTAACCTAAATTTTTCATCTAACATTTATTAAACTTATATCCTTAACGGTAACCCTACATTTACAATGTCAAGTTTTTAAACGCCAACTGCACCTCTTATATTCTCTAACGAAGAATTTAACACACTGTTGGAATACAGGGTTAACAAAAATGTCTCTGTTTCATCATATTTTTGATCACGATTGATAGTGTGATCGATTAATTGATTAAACATGTATGCCATATTGACGTTTACGTTTACTATGTTGTCTGAAAATCACTTTGCGCCCGCATCATAGTATAATGCACGCCATTTTGAACACAAACCTCAATTTGATAACTAATAAGATATAAATATTTCATGTGTATGCATATAATTATGTATCTATTTAATGAGGAAAATCATTTTTCTTTGATACAGACTTGAAAAAGCACAATGTTTGTTCGGAGAAACTGAAGCTTTACCCGAGCTGAGCTCATCTTTGATTGGAAAATAACTAATCTATCTATTCTTAACTAGTATTTCATAAAGCATCATTGTCCCAAAGTCAACGCACTGATACTGACATTTTCCATTGTATATGTCTGTGATAACATGAGGAATCGATTTTGTAATGTACCTGTCAGTCCGAAAATGTCCATTGACATACTGTTGAGGCGCATGCGGGGTTTGCATAAACAACAATCTAATATTTAATCGCTCAATTACTGAACGTTCTATTCATAAGTTACATTTTTCAGCGTATTTGTCTGTGGTAACACTACAGTTCAATTTTGTATTCACAGTCCTATATATTAAAATGACTAATCGTTGGCATGCAAACAGGGTTTGCATAATAAAAAAAAACATCACGTGAATACGTCAATATTTCTATATTTAATCTAACATTTGCTAAAAAGTATATTAATATTAGTAATGAGGAATTATTCTTTGACTATTATGAGGTGATAATTTCGGTGGATAGGGTAATGGGCATGGTCAAATCTATCATAAAATCCTTCGGAATTTGTGGTTTGATCACTCTTCGTCAAAATTATCACCTCATTATACTCATAGAATGATTTCTGACTGTTTAATTAATAACAGAATAATAAATTTTTAGTTACATTGTGTATTATTACGAATATAATTTTAGTTATCCTTTTCTAAAGAAACCTACAACCACATTTTCAACTTGATATGTAAATAATTAACTTTTTGTAAAAATATTCTTAAATTAGGTTAGGAATACAGTCCGGATGACATCTGTGAGAGTAGATACGGTCCAAACTTCTTTTTTAGAAAGTTTGAGTATTACTCAGTAAGTCTTAACAATCAAGCTTTTCATCCTGACTGCAGTTAAGATGGCTTAACGGCCGCTGGCAATTTCAGACTATATAATTCTTATTTTAAAAGGCTTTAAATTGTCTTAAGATTTAAGGAAAACCACAAATCTTAAAGCAAAAAAAAAAAAAAAAAAACACAAAAAAAAAAAAAAATATAGGATTTTTCTCAAGGTAGATCTGATAATTAATTCACTGACCATCTGTCCTTCCTAATTATTGAAGATTGATTAATTAAGAAACATATATGATATGAAACATAGAATTTTATACGTCCATTTTTGGTAGCATTGCGAGGCTTACAGTTGTGTGAATCTTACGGAGGGAGCCCTATACGGCCAGATGTTTAACCATGAATGACATACCCGGCTCTTACTGTGGCGAAGGGAAAGTACGTTGAATCAGAGCATTCACTTGTAAAAACGATAGCTTGATTTTATTTATATTTTTGTCTAAAATATGATATCATTCTTTTTTTCATTTGATTTAAAGAAAAAATGTTGAACATTTTCTTTTCTCGTAAGATTGTTTAGTTATCTTGTTTCAAATTATGTATTGGTTAAACATCGGTAGTTTTTCATAGAGTTGCTTTAAACAAACTTGTACCACGTTTGAGGATGCCAGACAAACCCTTAAAATCATCAGACCAGGTGGGTGGGGTCCTTGGGGGATGTGGCAGTCCTGCTCCAGAACATGTGGGGTGGGAGTAACATACAGACGCCGAAGATGCAACAATCTAAGGTGATTTTTTCTCTTTTTTATGCACGGCTATTATCTTATATTTGCTGAAGATTATTAATACATATAAAAAGCCCAGACTAGCATTTGGTCAACTGTTTATTAAATTCAGTGAAACGTATAATTGGAATTTGATATAAATGAACTGTAAGAAATATATATTAACCTCAATGAAGTTTCAAGTTTAACTGCATAGTCTAAAAACATCGTTTATACCAATGTAAATGCATCATTATCTAACATTGACAGCCCAATAAACCACTCGGGCTGTGAAGGAGGGGAGAGTAATGCAAATAAAGCCAATATTTGTAATCCAGAGGTTAGTGTAACATTTCTAATTGCCACTGCAACTCATAGAGAAACCAGTAGAGAAGAACAAAGAGACGCCATTTACCAATAATATAATGATTTGAATTTTTTCTGTTCTAGCCATGTTCCGATAATAGTTCAAAACAGGCAGATCTGATTAAACAGAGAGCTTCAGAAACGTGTTTTACAATGCTTGAAAATAAAGTGTTGAATTCGTCAGAGTATAATTCAACGGGGGATAAATACAGTCATTCTGGTGAGAAATAGCCATGCATGCTTAAATGCTTCATAGCTATCTACTCATTTTTTGTAATATAAATATGTCATATAAACTCCCATTATTCCATGTTTTTTGAACGGCATAAAATAATTTAGATTGAGTAATGAAAAGCTGATTAAGTATAATTATGTTGTAAACCCATTTCATCCTTTTTACTAGGAAATGATGTGTGTGAAGTTAGATGTAAAGAAGTGGGTGATTTCAAATCGCCATATTTCACAAGATTCGGCTTAATGCCGCACGGTACCCCATGCGATGCCAAAGTAATTAATTACATGGATTTCATGAGCTCACCTTGGCCAAGAAAGAAAGGTTTCACTCCTATTTGTTTGGAAGGAAATTGCAGGGCAAGAAAAACATGTATTTATGAAATTATTTCGATATTGTTTTTAGTAATTCGGATATGACCACTAGTGGTTTTCGAGACTCATACTTTATTTGGATTTTACACATAAAACGATTATTTAAAATGTTCCGTAATAAAAAAGCTTGAAGTTGCTTTCGATGAATCTTCTCAGGGAGGATTAGAACAGGACTAAAATCCAATAAAGACGTTTGTCCTGAGATGATAAGCTTATAGAACTTAGAAAACAAAAAAGCTATATATTAACTAGTAGTGAAAGCACATACACATGTACTTAGAATTCACTTTCTGTTTCATTGTTTCTAGATTTTTTTTCAATGCTTGCATGTTTATGATATATCTTTATGTTTAGATCTTTGGGTGCGACGATGCTTTCCTGTGAGGGACAAAAGAGTTTGATGAATGTGGTGTTTGTGGTGGGGATGGGTCCACATGTAACGGGTATACCTGGAGAATGTAACTTGTTTCGCAACATTTAACTTTACCTTTGTAATACAATTACATGTAAATATACCGGTAGTGCCGCCTAAATACAAAACAACACGACTGTAGCCCTAACGGAAGTGTTACAATGTTTTAATACGTATCACCTCCATATCTAATGGGATAAAAATCCATTCTATTTTGTAACATTGAAATTAATTTTTAACCAATTCAAGATAGAATGCTCTAATGTTTTTTAATGGGTTTAATAAGTATAATAAAATTATTGTCATCTTGTACACAATTTCAAAAAAGGGTTTTACTAATATTTCAATGTAGATATAAACACAATATTTTGCAGGTAATAGAACTCTAATGATTGAGATACCTAAAGGAACATATATTATACAAAGTTGGTTTAACTATTGGATAATGGAAAATAACTTCATAGGTAAGTAAAGATGTATTCACTGTCGATAATCATCGTTATCATACAAAAAAGTCTATTAATCTGATATGTTTCCCTGCTAATATCCTAATGATTGTGATAAAAGAAAACGCTGGATAAGATACTTTCTCTTTTGGTTAATTTTTTTAAAATATCAGCTGTGTTCTTTATTATGATCTTTATCGATATAACATATGAGCCAACCCAATGCGTTTATGTGGAAGTTTGGAAGATGCTCATTACTTGTTCTTCGTTTGTAAGAAATATTCATTATAAATTAAGACAATCATTTCTGTATGACCTTTTATCGTTGAACTTTTTGAATATAATTGATGTACTTTGAGGCGACAAAACTTGATCTTATGATGAAAATATAAAAATATTTAAAGAAGCTCATACATTTATCCAAAAGTGTGGAAGATTTATTTAAGTGTTTTTAATTATTTGCATAACTTTCTTATCCATACTTATTTTAATTCTAGATTTGCACAGTGTTGCAGCATTCAAAACTAAGTATTTATTTGTGTTTCATTAAGTGTACTATAACTGTTATAAATGTTAACTGGCATCGTATGGCATTGTAATTTTGTAATTGTAATATATTATGTACAAGGAGAGGACTCTCTAAGTTTCTGGAAATTGTGTCCAATCCTTTTGGCATCATTAGTCAATGAAATATGTTCAACTCAGATATTATGTCAAGCTTATATCCAGGCATTGTATTGTTAATTTATAGTCAAAATTAATTTCCTTATCATTCTAACTCTCATTCTCTCTTTATATGTCTCTCTCTCACTCATTCCCTTTAATTTTCTCTTTCTTTTTAACTCTTTGTTTCGTTTTATTCCCCGTCTCTCTCTCTCTCTCTCTCTCTCTCTCTCTCTCTCTCTCTCTCTCTCTCTCTCTCTCTCTCTCTCTCTCTCTCTCTCTCTCTCTCTCTCTCTCTCTCTCTCTCTCTCTCTTACAGTTTGACTTTTTCATTACATAAGAGATGTACGATAAAGATGATGTCCCCTTTATCGTCAGCCATGTTGGAAGCAGCTGGTGTGGAACACGGATGAGAGTAAAAACCCGGTCAATTTTGCCAACACCTACTGGCATTATAAATTTTTTGAGTACTTGTATACAACGGGACCTATCTCCGAGCCTGCTATCATCAAAGTATGATTTCACATTAAGAAACTTACTTACTTTAATCCACATTCCAAAATTGACTAAATTTTCAAAAATTAACATTTCATCCCCATGTGAGAAGAAACTTTGAAATGGTAATTTTTACAAACTTGTTCTATTAATCTATTAGTGATTATAAAGAGAAGTATTGAGGCAATATGCATGGTTATTAAACTAGGTCATAGACATTACGTATTATTTAATAAGATTACCTCGATTCAGCAACGTTGGTAAGCTCTGAAACAAGTATTCCATTTAAAGGAATGATCGGAAATAATGATATATAGATAGCTAGAAGCAAGCAACATGATCATGTAAAATAATTTAAAAAGTACAGAATTTTTACAAAACATAGATTATTTTGAATCTGTATACCATAATTTCATCATTATAAACCGTCAACAAATTTAATTTTGAAGTAAATTTGGGAAAACCGTTCGTAAACTCCTTGTGTAGTTTTATATTTTTAACGTAATTATTAAATATTAATGTATCTTCATCTTCTTCTTCTTCTTCTTCTTCTTCTTCTTCTTCTTCTTCTTCTTCTTCTTCTTCTTCTTCTTCTTCTTCTTCTTCTTCTTCTTCTTCTTCTTCTTCTTCTTCTTCTTCTTCTTCTTCAGAATACTGAGTAGGGCTCTTCAAAGAGCATTAACACGTATACAAAGAAAGAGTTGTTATAAAATAATTTAATGCGACTGAAAAAAATTTTAATGCCACCATAACTTGCTATCGAGGTCGCATCATAACGTAACCTTGTTTATAAATCAAGTCAATTCCTAGCTACTATTATGCAACATCAATAGATCGAGGTCAGTTCATGGAGCATCTTCTCATGATCGAGGTCAGTTCATCGAGGTCAACTGCATTACTGAATGAATTTCGATCGAAATTCTTACGCGTGAGACAAAATGTGCATTCGTAAATAAACAGGTCGAACTGTATTTAATGTATGTTGGCATCTCTTAAGGTAAATGAATTGAAAATAAAACTGAGTGAAATGTTATATAAAAACTAAACCAACGCTTCAAGTTTTTAAATAAGAACTACTTATGCAAGCGGAATGTGCGCGCACGTGGACGCATTTGTCGGATGTCTCATATGGACACAATAGTGATCGACCGAAGCCGATCACAAAAAGTCTTCAAAGCGATATTTTTCTACCAAATGAAAATGGTCCGTAATTGCATTTTTTTTTATTGATTTCAGGTTTATCAAAAAAAACGCTTTGGAAAACAAAGGCATTCATTACGCTTATTCTTTACCCAAAACCGGTGAGTTTTAATAAACAGCTGATTCAATATGATTATGTTATATTCTTAATTTTAATCAATAGGAATAATAGATTATATAAAATACGCTATCTTATATTGTCTAAAATGCACGTTTATAATATAATCCATCAATTTGTAGAGCAAATTTCCTTTGAAAATCGTGTATAAAAAGTGTTAAAAAGACATTTTATTGCTATTAACCTTCATTAATATTAACGGTACAGAATGATAACAACATATTTAGAAAATAAGGGTTTCAGTTATTTAGATTGACAAAGGTCATTGTTTATGTATCTTTAAATACAACTAATTCTACAAGATTTATTTTAACATTTATTTAAGGTGAATGGAAGAATAACGGGACATACAACCCTAAACTGCGTACTTGTGACTGTCCTACTGGATTTTACGGTATTAAAATATATGGGATATTTTGTTTATTTTATACCTGTGTTAGCAAAAATAGAACGAGAGGATATATGCGAAAATGATGCCATGCATGTGGTACATTAATGCAATTTTACGTTAGATAAATAATTTTATCACATGCTTAGCTCAGTATGCGGTGGATATCACTCATGGGAATTATTGATGATATTACACTGTGTATTCTTACGTCATGTGACCTCATAGTTATGGTTCTTGATTGACGTAGAAAACAAGTACAAAAATTATTTAGTTGAAAAGTGTGGAGTTGTACTTGTGAATCATTTTTTGTCGTTTTATTCATTGTTCATGAAATGAAAAAAAAAATTGTTTCGGAAATAAAATGTTAAAGCATCTTTGTTAAATCGTTAAGGAAAATTTTCCATGCGTAAAGTTGTGACGTTCTGCAGTAAATATGCCATGCAGCTTACAATTTAATAATTTTTACAAAAAAACATTACGATTTAACAAAAGACGTAGTAAACATGTGATAAAAAGAATCTCTCATGATCTGCAATCATGGTTAATGATTTATATCAAACTCGTGTTGTGTTTACTATCCCCTCGCCAAGCCTCGGGAATAGAAAGAACACAACTCGCTAGATAGAAATCATACACCCACCCAAATCATGAAAGGTCCAATATAAAGTATTCAACTTTCAAAATAAACATTCAATTTCAATCCAAATTCCATTCGGTATCAGAAAATTGATGTGAGAAGATTTGTTTAAGAAAAATGTCATTTGCATCTCAAAAAGTAATAAAACCAAAAAAGTTTAATTCAACGTAATTATTCATAAAATATTAGCATACCGTTAGATGGTAGGATAAACGTTGTAGGCCTCGGGATTATAAAGAAATTTCAGACTTAAGTCAAAGTTTCAACCAGTCATAAAATAATGGTTTATCATAAAATGACAATGTAAATTTATAATTTAAAACATTACAAGACACTTTTTAATAGCATTTAATGTTGTCAGTATTTTAATCAAGAACATCAAGACAGTTTACAATGTTTCACATAGGTCTAAGTTTGCTTCATGATTCTGGGACCTGGTTTTGGAGAACTTGCATATTGATTTCCTCTTAAAGCTGCTTGGTCCGATTTTATATCAAATTTTATGCACGCTTTTAAACAATGGTTATGCTTAGTATATGTATAATAATAAACATTACAGTAGTTTTACCCATCAATTATGCCAAATTTCACTGAAAAAAAATACGTACAGAATTTGCTAACAAAACAAACGACATTAAATGGTTCCGCATTATTTCGCCTCATGTTAAATTTCACCCCTGACGACGAGACGGGTATGGTTGTATTACGACTTTGACATCGCTTTAAATAAACGTCGAAATGATCAGACAAATTACATATAAACATGTGTACGTTTTGTTCGCTAATATTTCCAAAGTCTGCTTTCTTTACAATCGATGCATAGCATACGGGTTGAATAACCCCAATCATTCGGGGGACGAAACCAAGCGGTTTCCTTTTCTAAACATTCCCGTGATGCATTTTGGTTTGTTTTTTTCGTTTGCCCAAAGAAAAATTATTTTTATTTACTTTGAATATTTTTAACTTTGAAAGGAGACTGATTCTGCTGGTGTAAATAGGAGAAAGTCCATAACTTTCTGAGATAAATGATTTGTATGAAAAAAAATTTGATACTGTAATAACAAAAAAATCAAACCCATCAGCTTTAAAGATAAGCTTTGTTTAAATGATAAAAAATCATCAAAATTGAAGCTAAAATGTAATGAATTCTTTGTTACTTAATTAGAGGTTTAAAAATACAAACATATATGTCTAGATTTAAAGGAATCCAATGTATAATGAAGGGATATTGAACAATGAAAATTATTTTACACTAGTTAAATATGTATTTCTAGATAAAAATGAAATTGAAATAAACTAAATTCACATGACAGACTACATATAAGAGGCCAGTCATTTGGAAGTTGATTTTTTTTAAAAAGTAATTTCCTCTAGATGAAAGTTTTTTTTTTAGATTTGTCAAACTATCTGCGGTTTATTTAACATTTTGATAAAGAGAAAGTTTCTGTATGTATTAACCAAAAGAGTTTTGCGGATATTAAGGATGACGTTTACTCAGAATGAAAAAAAAATCCACTGATGATAATGAAAAACCATCTATTGTGTGTTATAGACCTTTGCTTGTATTATTATTTTTCACTTTCAGAAAAGTAGGTCAATGACCTACTTTTTGAGTTAATGGCCATTGAATATTTATTGAAAATTCAAGAAAAATCCCATAAAATTTTACACTACGATTGAGATTTTCTTAATTATAAAAATATTACAAATAATTAAACACTTTAAAAAATAAGATACAGTTAACGAATGGTAATGGCACTAAATAAGTACACAACATTAAGATTTCAGCATCAATTTTTAAAAATAATTCAGTCCGAATTTCCTCTATCTGTTTTCAAATCCCTACCCATTTTTGATTCAATTTTACAAAAAATTGAATGATGATAATACAAAAACATTTATGATATTGAACTACTTATATTGACCTTATTCTGTTGGCATAAAATTTATATGAGGTCAATGATCAAAATTTTGAGATATGATGTCTTTTAATGTTTTTAAGCATTTTTCAATATTATTATTATTCGGGCCATAAGATTATTTTAATGAGTAAGTGAGGTAAAACCAACGGAAAATATGCAAAATTACGTAGACTTAAATATAAAATCCTAACTTTTAATATTAGACTACTGCCAAAAAACTTTTAGCAGAAAACAAAATCTGTAAAATTTAGTCCGAATTTCCTCTGTTTGGCTAAAAGTCAATTTTTGTTTGAGCATAATTCCATAATTAAGTAAAACTATTGAATGTTTTGTCAATAATAATTCATTTCATAAATACTTTTTGTGTTTAGAACAAATTTTACTCATTATATTGAACTTTTTAACAATCGGAATTTGAGAACTCAAACCCTGAGTAAATAACACCCTTAAGTTCCTTTTTAGAATATCTTAATGAAACTTTGCCAATAGACTTCAGTGCAAATTCAAGGTGTGATTAATTAGACCATAATCAAAATTATGGTGGAGTAATTTTATTTGATAACACCTACAAAATGATACCATAATTAAGAATATAGGGCCATTTTATTATTAGGTACAAACTGTAGATGTTATATACTAGCATTGAATACCTTAATTTGATGACCATCCAGCTTCTAAAAGTAAATATAATGTCACCTGATATCTCTGTTGTATTAACAGGAGCTGACTGTGGTAGTCGCTGTAATATTTACTGCTTCAATGGCGCGGCATTGGACGAGTCCACTTGCACGTGCCAGTGTAAGGAACACCAGACGGGACGTTATTGTAAGTGTGAAACAGGATATACCGGGAAAGACTGCACAGAGAAAGAAAGTGAATAATAGCCATTGTCTGAATAAAATTTGAATGTAGACTTTTGTTCTTCTTTTTGTCTTAAATTGCCTATTGAAGTTAACTTGATTCTTGTGAAGTATAGCTTGTGTGTTGGAGCAGAACGCATCCAAATAAAAAGAAACCGTATAACACGTATAACAAATCTTTACTAATTATTACATGCTGGAATAAAGAGGAGAATCATAAAGTCAATCATTTACAAATTGTTCTGCTTGAATCTTTATGAATTATTTTTACACGAAATGTAAGCAAGCGCAGTTCAATATAGTGTTCCTATTTACCACTTCGACCTTTGCTCATGGCTTATTAACAAAACAATATCGACTTTGTGTTAATAAAGTTACCAACCCCCCCCCCCCCCATCATTATTTGATGATAATCCGCACACACTACCAATTTTCCGTTCCTTGTATATGATAAAATTAAGATACACAATGCAAATGAATAAAAAGTTAGAGTCTATTAACAAAAGTGTAAATTAATGACAATATCGAGTGGAATACAGGTGTTCCAAACTTTTCCTTACCTCGACGAAAAAAAAATGATCCGAAAAAGAACAGTTAAGTCATTCTGAAAAATCGGTGTTTAACCTATGATGCGATGTAGACCTAACACTTCCAGTGACACCAAAGAATAGGTGTATACTCATGTACCAAAAATATTGAGAGGCGTATAATGCAGTGCATTTTGCGCTGTTAATGATTAAAATAATTTATACAAAGCTATTTGTCTTTACATCTATAATTTTTCTACCGACATTAACAAAAATTGAGAATTGATGAAGTCAGTTGACACATATACATATAGATAATGTTTCCAAGTAGTATTGAAATTGGCAAAACATTGTTACTGATGATAGTTTGGAAGCGGTTTCTATACATTGTAGTCCTTCATTATGGAATAGCTTGACCAAAAACTGAATGAACTCTGTATGCTGCGTGTTCCTAAAAAACCTGAAAACGCTTTCAAGTGAAAAATGGTATATGTCATCAACAATTTCAGGAAATAGAAAAAATCTAGAGATCTGCATGCTGAAATGTGGACTGAATATATGAAACGAACAGGGTTTCGAAGACGAACGTTCGAAGAAAATATTTCAATCCACGGAAATGTTACATGTAACTCTTTGAGTATACGAGTAGGTGCAACAATGAAAGTATTATTTAAAACAAAAAAGGTCAAATGGACCAAAACATTGATCTAAATATAGATTCCTAGGTGTTTTTGTATTATTTTCTATATTTTGTAAAAAAAAATGTATTTAAACTTAAGATAAAAAAGGTACTATTTGGAAAATGGTCGTATCTTTTTGGGTAACAAGTATGCATCACATAGAAAGAAGAGTACAAGCATTCTAGTACCACATTTGATGGATATAAACCACAAAAGACGCTGTCGATATCGGGTTGAACATCGACATATCTCCCCGCAACAATCAATGATATGTGTCATTCACGTTCCGTGTAAATGTTGCTGATTACAATTATACATGATTCATCATAAATTAGATGCACTTGAAAACTTGTAATTTTATTTTTGTAGTGTAACCTTCATGACTACCGGACAGTTATAAGATATTGATTTTCCTCATTTTACTATCCATTTAGTTTTGATGTGTTAAAAGTGTTAAAAGTTAAATCTTAAAATTTCAATAAAACAGTGTACTGATGATTACACCCTATTAGCTTTTGACGTTATTGTTCAATTATAGATAAATAATAATACAAAAAACGATTGATGTTAAATCACTTTTATTTTTATCAATAATAGCTCATTGAAAAATAACTTTTGTGTTAGAAATTACATGTTAAATTATCATCAATTCTTTTTTTAAACTAAAAAAAAATAAAAGCATTTTAAATCCTAACCTCGATTATCAATTTCATATTATATCAAATTATTATACAGGTTTTACAATAAATGTTTACATGCATCTAAAGAACACAGAAAAAAATACGTATCTGCAACGTAAAGGATGTCCTAATTTTTAAATTACAACTATTTTGAGAAAAAGGTAATATTTTGCAAGGGAAGAATGTACTTTTACATTTTATTTTAATTTACTTTCCTTTTTGTTAATTTTCTTAATAACATGTTCCTGAGTTTTAAAAGTATTTATTGAAACTCTCTAAGTTGCTCTTCTGTGTTCTTAATTGAATATCGGTATATGCCGCGTTTTTGCAAAACTCCATAAAGCATTTTTTCCACCAGAGCCGAATGCTAAGATGAACTTTTCTGATCACAATTTGGTCGTTGTCTTATAGGGAATTTACCGGATGGTAGTAGATATAAAATTTAATTGTAATGCATTTACTGCCATTGGGGAAATTCAAAATTTACAACAAGACAGTTGTCTGTCGATAATTTTGTTTTCCTAAAATTTTTTAAAAATCTCTTCCTCCAAAACAACTATGTCAAGTTCAACCAATCTTGGCTCTTATGCAAAGAATCTTCGTCTTTTTTTTAACTAGAAGATAAGGAAGATTTACTGAAATATTGTTGGTATTTTAAAAAATCATCTCAAAAACAATGAGGCAATAAATTAAAGCTGAAATTTGTGAACTTGTGTTGAATCTTCTTCAGGAAGTGTAAATTCAAGCTTTTACAAAACATGGACGATTAGAAAAAGAATCTCTAGTGATGAAAATATTCTTGCAAGAAACCATACAGCCGAAAAGAATGAAAAACCATCCTCAGGTTGTGTGGATTTATTTTGTTCAAATGATACCATTTACCCCGTAATCCGACCGTAGAATTTATTGTAAATCCACGCTTACTCCGTCAAACCACTGGCCAATCTCAATCAACAACGTAAATTACCACTGTAGAGAAAAAGGAATTAATTTTCATAGGGACGAACAAAAATATTTCGAAGGCATTTTCTTTACCCCTGATGGTCACCAAGCATTGAATTGCATAATTTCTACCGAAATTGTAATTCAATTAAACGAGTCATTACGTACGTCGGCGTGGAAAGGCCAGATAAAAAAAAATAATAAACCTTATTTGTTCGGACGATTAAGATATTTGTTCGGACGAATTTCGAACAAATTAGGACGAATTAGATATTTGGTTGGACGAATAGCTTATTTGTTTGGAAAAATTAGCTATTTATTCGGACGAATAGAGAGAGAGAGAGAGAGGGAGAGAGAGAGAGAGAGGGGTATTTATTTTTATAATCATTAAAGATACGCATATATGAATGTCTAATCAGCTTCTGGCATCAGGTGCGGATACAGAAGATTTACCTGGGGGGGGGGGGGGGGGGGGCTAAAAGATTAAGTTTGTTTGTTGAACCCATCTATGCACATACACATGGAAATAACCTCTCTAGGCAATGCAGGTTTTCGTATAGTATACTAGAATAATCTATAAAATGTGTTTGCATAATGCCATAACAAATACATGTAATACAGCTCCCCCCTTTTACTGAAATTCAATAATATCTATTTACCTATTATTTACATTAAAAAGATATATCAATATTTTGGCGTGGTTAAGACACATAACTTGAAGGGCATCGCCTCGTAGAATCTGAAAGCCGGGTTAAAATGAATAAAAACAATCATTTTAGAGTGAGTCTATGATCAGTTTAAATTTCTAACTAAGATTTAGAAAAATCATTAAAAAGGTAGTTTTATTTAAATAAGATAAAATTGTTTAAAATCACTTAGTGGAAACTTAAAGTCAACGGCTAATCAAAATCTAACTAATGAATTCATCTTATTTATCCATGATTACACAAATTGCATATATATCGAATATCACACTTTTGTTTTGATCTCGGCCCTGGTATCAGCCCGAGCGGTTGGTATCGGCCCAAGCCCGAAGGGCGCGGGCCGATACCATCCGAGGGCTGATACCTGGGACGAGATCAAAACAAAAGTGTGATGTTGTTTATATCATATATCTAAAATCAAAGACTTTAATTCAAATTTAAATTCCGAATAAGGAATATAATTTATCATGAAGAAGCTATAGATTTTTTTCGGATTTACAAAAGTTGTTCGTTTTTATTTTTTTTATATGTGTTAAAGCTGTAAGAGTTGTCGGACTTTGTTGACAAACCATCGTCATTTGAAATACAGTAGAAGGGAGTCTGTCGTCTGAAATGAAGCACTATCTTCTAGAATTCAAAATTATCGAGAGAGAAACTTCCCTCCTACGCAGCTTCGTTATGAGTCAAATTCTTTCACTGGGATTTCGTAAGTTTCCCGTCAGATTCCATTCATAAAGATCCATACTGTTATAGCAACTAGAAAATTGTTTGAGAACGTTCATAAGCGCATCCATTACTTTAACCCCTTAATTTTTACAGTCTAATCTCTGGTTTTCTAAGTCTCGTTCCATCCTTCTCTATATCCTCCATAATTTAAACATTGAAGCGTGCTATTGTTCTAAATACACAACCGGTGTAGGTTACCTCCCCTTTCTTTGATACACATCAATCTTTGGTGCTATTTTTGAATTATTGTTTTTCAATGTTCGGTAATAAAAATATTCAGACGTGTAAGGTGATAATTTATATTATGCAATCGTTATTCTATCGTTATTTCACAAACTAGTCTTAATTTAAAGCAGATATATATGGAAATTATCAATTTCAAATTTGAGGGCAATACACCCGCTTGACGACGGGCTGAGACAGAGAAATATCAGCCCCGAGGGCGATACAGCCCTAGCTTCCGGTTGCTGTCTCACCTAGTCCAAAACACGTGTATCAGGGCTGATACACTACTAGGTATATAATATACATAATTATTGTCTTTCTACTCAAATATTATACAGTGTTTATATCAAATTTGTTAGTAACAATCCATTTAACAAGAATTAAAGCGACGTTTACCAGACTTTTTTTATTTCAAAAATAAGTTTGATCAGTTTTTAACTTGTTATTCGCCCTTATTGTAGGCTACAATGAGGCCTTATAAAGGGTAGTCTTTTTTACTTTCCTAAACACTGTATACTGGTGCTTACCGAAACTGTGTTGTGAAATTGTTGTGCATCACTGCTACATGTATATCAATTATGGTGAAGTAAAAAGTTGATCTTGTTATTGTAGGCACGTAGCATCGTTTTAGAAAATGTGGGGGGGGGGGGGGGGCTGGGCAGACTCATCCAAAAAATCTTGACAAGCCGAAAAAAAAAGAGAAAAGAACTTTCCAAATTCAGGAGAGGGGAGGGGGGGGGGGAGACTCCTCCTAAAAAATCTTGACAAGCCAAAAAAAAAATGAAGGGAACGTCATGTTAATAAAAAAAGTGGGGGTCGATGCTACTTGTCTGATCCGGGTACATTTCATGTTGTTTACCATGTAAATACCATGTACAAAAGACATTTTAATTTTTGGTTGTGTATTGAAACCTGAGGCGGTAGAGGGACATTTCTAGAAAATGTGGAATGTTTTATCGTAGCCGTTGGCACAAAGGTAATTTTGATTATCGAAATAATAAGCAAAAGTGGTGGAGGCAGACACTTTGAGACAGAGTATAGGTATTGTTCAACGTGGATAAACGATCAGATTCTGTTAATGACATCTAACAATAACGTTTTTGGATATCTAAATTAAAAAAGTCAAATTGACTTTGAAAGAAAAACCCTGCTTTTATTTTTTTTAAATAGATATACCTTTCAAAAAAATTAATCACTTGTATATCTGTTATGTCTCTATACTGCTAAATAAAGTTGAATAATATCTTCAACAACCACTAGGTGATGAGGAAATTGAAACATAGAGACTAAACATATTATTTCGGTGAATACCCACTGGTCTTTGTGTCTCACAGTAGGATTTAAATAACATCTTAATCCTTCCGCCCGTCTCCGCTAAAGCTAGAATAGGATTAAAACATCCGCTTTCTTGGTAAATCGTGTAAGTAATGATATATTCATTCTTTATATATCACAATATAATGGCATTGGAAAAAACCCCGGAAATGCTTATAATCCAAAATGTGAAATTCAATATGTAGTGATATTTAATTTAAGAAACCAAAATTACACCATTAGAAGCTTGTAAAACCTCTTTGGAACAATCTGGTTTATGTGTGTATGCATTCATGAAGAGCAGTTCAAAGGATTGTTTGATTTATGGAATTTATGTTCTAGTTTTGATGTTTCAACTAAATGTAGTAGATTCCAACGTTAATATTGAAGGATGTCCAGATCGCTGCAAATGCAGTCTGGCAAAATGTAGCTATGGCAATGGAACAAGTTCAGTCTGTGTTTGGAGAGGTCTTAAAAATGTTCCTTTGGGCTTTCCAAATGACACGTGTGCTCTGTAAGTTTTTCACTTTAAGTTGCAGGGGCCACCTATCGATATATGTTGATAAAAGTTCATTATTATTAAAATATTTCCACCGGTTAAGAATTTTAAGATTTTATAGTATTTGAACCAAAAAATATATTTTAAAAATTTTGTAAACGTTTTAAATCATATCAGATTAGCGGGGTTTAATCTTATAGATTTGTAGTTCACGCTCTAATCAACAATTGCGCTACGCTGTTAAGTATCACTTTTGGTTATTGTTTATTTCGTAAGAAAAACGTGACAAAATGGATATGTCCCATACCATTTTAACCTTATTTAAACTACCGCTTTCGGGGAAAACCCGGGATTAATATAGAGATTAGCTTACACTACTTCTGCATCAGTTCAGTCCGCAACGAAGATATATCTCTTGCATGCTTTAGTTAACAGTCAGTGTATGCAACATTCGAACCTTTAGAACCTTTGGAAAACTAGCTGATATTTTGAGCCTAAGTTGACAGTTTTATTCTTCATACAGACAAGGTGTGTATGCATAAACAACTTTTAAAAGATAAGTACCATACCTTTTAACAATTTAAAGACCATCCTTTTAAATACACGTTGATTGTTTGCGTCAACTCTTACAAATTTTTATTGTGAACATATTGTGTTTTAAGGGACATTAGTTTCAACCAGATTGAAACTATAGACTGCTATACCTTTGAAGACAAAGTACAGCTTGAGGAACTGTAAGTGATGCGAGAGAATTTTCATATCTTCGTACAGTTAAACTATTAATGTGCGGAATCATTACCTCTTTTATTTTCAAAATATTTTTGACAGGGATTTGTCTGTCAACACCTTATCTGAACTTGGGACAAAATCCTTCTATCGTCTCCGAAACCTAAGAGCATTGTGAGTTATTTAAATTGATTTATATGGTACTAACATTGATGAGTCTATGAACGAAATTTAATGCAATAAACCACGTTTTGTTTCTTAAAAATAATCTAATAAACAATAACGATGAATAAATGCAATCTGCAATGTTTTATACAATTAGATTTGCTTGCTTTACTAAAAAAGAATTAGCTCGGATGATTGATTTAATTCAAAAATGGATTTTATTTCCTGTTCAAATCGTAAAGATTTTATATGCTATTTCCATCTGTTATTAATTGCTTTATATGCCAGAATAGAGACAAATATTAATTGTGAATCAGAAGTTAGCTATATTTAAAAGTTTTAGAGTATTGAAGCATACCAAAATAATTAGTCAATTCAAAATAATCCTGTATATTAGTAGTTTAAATGATTTGCATGTATTGTTGAAGATTATATATGATGAAAATAATCTTGATTTAAGATTAACAACAAGAAACTTTACATCGTTTTCTGAAATAGAAATAAATGTTGTGTGATGTGCCGTATTTCAAATGCATCCTGTAGTAACGTTCAAAATAAATTCAACTGCAATAACAATCAAAAACACTCCATAACAACCTGTTATTCTACTATTTACATTTCAATATAAATATAATGACATGCACATTGGTCTTTGGTTTCTGTTAAAAAAATCCTTCGCCGATAATCGAATCTCTGAAAAGTAAATATTTGTTATGTGTAGATAGGAATACAAGTATTTTCTGAAGTTAAGGTGTAGTTTCCCTAAATTAATCAAGTCGATAAACGTAATTGCTTTCGTGATCACATTATTGTTATTCCTATTTTAAGACTTTGCAATTGTTTTTGAACATTAAAAAAATAAATGTTTCTGTCTTATCAAAACATACCAGGTAGTAATTACAACCCCCTCCAGAACAAAAACATGAAAAAACCGAACTCTTGTTTGAAGGTGACACGTATTCATAAATTGATATGTATCATTTCCCTTTTATTGCTACCACCTTATTAGGTATTTCATTCACTTGAACACGGTACAAAGAACCTCAAGATTTGTAAACACGCGTTTTGAAGAAACTATGACAACTACAGCTGCTTTTTTAAAAAGGAATATCCAATGAAAGAAAAAACAAAACTTGCTAAAATCGAAGCATACATATTTTGGAAAATCCCATATCCTTTCAGAACGGTTCCCTATGTCTAACTTGTGCATGTACCGGTATATCATTGCACATGCCCAAAATATACTCTGTTGTAAATCGTGCGGTTACAGCACGGACTAGTGTTTTTCTGATATAAAAAAGACAAAACGTTGTTTCTTTCTTGGATTTACAATTGCTTATTTTATTATGATGAATATTATGAAGCTTGGGTGTTCAATTTAATCCAGACGTTAAGCCAGCTGCTGACAAGCGCGTGTTGGATCTTCACGCGAAGCTAGGCAACTCTTGAGATACCTTGACAATTTATCAATTGAAATATACTCTTTTTTATTTATTGATTTTTGTTTCTTTTTCAAATATTTTACTCCAAAGTGTAGGAGTATCATGCAATGAGAAGCCCGTGCAACCTAAATAGCTTGATTAGAAAGTAACCAACCGTAACTTGTTCGATCGGTGCATGTATCTATACGCCTGTAGCAGTTGAGGAACGATCAAAACTAATATAGCGACCAAATACCACTATGCATTTATGTTTGCTTTAAGATTAACTTATTGCTGTATATTTACGGTTGTAATTTATTTCCTATGATAAAAAAGAACATGTATTTTATTATTGTTTAGGTTTATGAGATACAACCATATTGACACGGTAGAGATCAATACTTTTGAGGGATTATCAAATCTTGAAATTCTGTACGTATACATAGAGTGAAATAATTAAATAGGTTTTTTCTAGTATGATGTTTCTTTGCGTTAAAGGGGTATAGTCACGATTTTGTCGTTCTTCTGTTTTTATGTTTTACAATGTTTTAGGAATGCATTTCTACTGATCAAATGTTTGAGAGTCAGGAATATTTGGTTGACCAAAATCGTGACCATGCCCCTTTAACATTACAACTTACCATAAATGGATAAATGAGATCCAATGAATGTCATTCATAGAATACTTCAATGGTACACTTTCGCAAAAATTCTGAACAGATAAATGGACAATCAAAGAAGTGGACTAAAAAAATTCACCTATCCTATGAACTGGTAAGCACCAATAATATGATCTTAGTGAAATGCATTATTATAAACTACATACATATAAATTGGCTAGTATTTCTATTCTATGGGTTTCAAGGCAATATGCAAACAATATCTAATTTCTGATCTCTGTCTTAAATATTATAGAGATCTATCCGAGAACAGATTATCAGTAATATCTGGAAACATACTATCAGATCTACCCAAGCTAATGGAACTGTAAGTAATTTCTTTATTTATTATTTTAAAAAAAATGCTTATACATAGATGGTAACTCGTTAAGGTGTGTCGACAAAAATGGTGGTGTGAAAAGAGGGCTACACATACCTCAGCTAAGCCATATTTAATGCAAAAGGTACCTGTTTTTGAAAAAAAAAATCCCATCTAAGCCTTTTCAGTAAGTATTTCTAACATATATATAGTTAAATCTAACCGAATTCATAAATTATTTCCCTTTTATCTACGACTGTCGCCATATTAGTTGCCATTTCTATTGTTACGAGCTTTTGTACACACCTATATGAGGCACTATTCATGCTTTTTTGCGTTCAGGTATTTAATACGTTTTATAACAGAAAGAAGGTTTAGTAACGTGTTTTGAAAAAAGGATAACAACCACTGCTCTGATAATGAATATCCAGAACAAAACAAATTAAATACACATAAACCCAAGCACACATATTTCGAAAATCCTTGATAGTTGAAGAACGTTTCACCTTTGTAATACTGTTATATCATCGGTTATGCGCAAAGCATATAGTGCATGCAGTAACTAATAAAACGACAACATGTTTTTACTTTCTGTGATTTACTATCGCTTATTCACTATGTTTGGTGTTGTGCTGTCAGAGTATACAATGCGATGCAGACCGTTATAAATTCTGGATGAACAACACACGCGAAGTAAGGCGGCACTATTTAGGCGGATACCTTAGACATTCTTTCATATAGTATACCGGGGACCGAAGTTCCTTTTTTTCAAATGATCGTATCATCTTTAATTTTATTTTCTTACGCTTTTTACTACAAAGAGTAATTCATGCCTTTAGACGTCCGTTTAACCTTAATGCCTCAATCGGAAAAGCAACCGACTGTAATTTTTTCGACCGGAAAATATACCTCGGTTGCTGTTGTGGAGCTGTTTGTAAATAATACATTCACCGTATTACAATTTGATGTTAGTATTATCCTGGCTTGGAAAAAGTACGTAAAAAATTGATAATTTCATTTCGACCGAGTCAGACGGCGATGTAAGATGTAGGTTCACAAAAAAAGACCTCTACAGCGAAATACTTTTAACTGTTAAGAGGTCTGATATAGGGGTTGTAGGGATACTGATGATGAAAGAGAAATATGATAGACATTGCCTTTTACGAGTAGTGTTCATATTTATTAATAAAATTGATATTAAATAATAGAGATCTTTTATCGCTCTTTCAATTGTGATTTTTTTTTTCACTCAAAAAGATAACTGATAGATTCATAAGAAACACATCAATGTGTCGAGACACATCAAACTTAAATATTTACATTTTCAACTGTCTTTGTCTGTGATAACATTATGAATCAATTTTGAAGCCTATATAGCTCAAAAAGGTCATAGAAGATGAGCGAAACAAAATGGGCGTGTCATACAGGATAACCGAAAAACGGTATTGGCTGCGCCGGTTATTAATACATAGCATGTGCAACATCAAAAAAATATTGTTTTAAAGTGTACAAATTGGAAATAATATAAATATAAGTAAAATGAAGTTAAAATATCGGTCAGAGCATGGTCAAATCTATAATATGATAAAGCCCAGATCAGGCTTAATTGTATTTGACCACGCCCCAACCAAAATTATCCCCTCATTATACTCAAATAATGATTCCTTGTTCCTGAAATAATGTATAATTATATATATATATATATCAGATTGTTGGATGGAAACCAAATTGCCACGTTAGACGAAGACGCTTTTGAAGGACTTTTGAACTTACAAAAATTGTAAGTTAAAAAATGTGTTAGTGTTATAGATATAGTGTTTTAGATTAAAAAAAACCCCACTGTTATGGTAATTTGAAGTATCTATCTTCCTTGATTATAAAAGGAGAGTTAAAAACCATTTGGCAAGACACGTTTAATGCTTATTACATATCAATTATAAGACAATGCTATCAATATATGGATATAAACTGTGAAATCGTGACCATGCCCCTTATAGTTATTTTATATGAAATATAAATAAAAAAATATAACGCCATCAGTATATGAATATAAACTGTGTACTTAGGTCATTGACAAGAAACAATATCGTGATTTTGACTAAGGATATGTTTGTGTCGACTCCGACTTTACAGTATCTGTGAGTATTTGTAAAACACTCTAATTATTCTGTTAACAAATCATTTATACTGAGCAGCAAAAAAAAATCTGTTATTCTTTGGGCAAACTTAGAATTTCAATAAATCATTATACGAGAATTAACAATATATTAATACTAAATTTTTTACACAAAATATTTCTTCTATATACTATCTAACTCAGACTTCGAAATAGTGTAAGATAACATATTCAAAGAGTAAATAATGTTACAAATCATGCTCCGTTTTAAATTTTGCTATATCTAGTGGTCTAACTTTACGAATCTGTAGTGCTGCAGAAAAATGAACTAATACAGGAAGTTTTCTTTCATAAGGTATAAAAAAAAAATCCCTTGAGCTGCACTTGCGCTTTGGAACAACTGATGGTATTTATGCAGACTTCAGGAATGCTAGCGTACAATTCAAGAAACGATCTGCTCTGCAGCGATCCAAGACATGTTAGGAAAGTAGATATCACCGAAGTTCCATTTGAGAATTTGGAATGTGACACGGTATATGGCAAGTATTATACATGTAACCTTAGTATTCACACCTTTCCATCTTATAGGAACAGACAGTGTGGCAAAATATTTTAATCTGGTTTCATTTAAATACAATATTTTAACTCCAAAAGATACCAGAAATGTGGTACATTGTTGACAATTGAATATGCATAGTCTAAAGAATGATTTGCTGTAGCAGTTTTAGCGTTCCACATAATTTGACACCTACTATTTTTTATATTGCAAATAGAGATAATGCTAATATAATTATAAGTTGTTGGAAAGAGGAAATGAAAATAAAAGATTTACAAGTATACAAGCTGTATTTGAAAAATTAATTTACTATTATTTTATAAGACAACCACGTACTTTTCCTGACCTTGATCAAACCTTCAAAAATATTATTTAACATTTTAATACCGAGCTTAACTAATATTTAAGAAAAGAAACATAATCAGCTCACAAGTTGGTCATGTGATGCATAACCGGCGTCAAAAATGTACAGGTTTTGCGTCAATGTTAAACTTTTAACATAATTTCCGATAAAAAAATGTTTCGGTAAAGAACACAAGTTATGACACAAAGCAACACAGCCGCTAAATGACATTTATCATTGAAAAAGAATGCTCGAAATATACTGAACAGATTGCATCGATTTTACCGTTTTTCAAGGAAGTCAACATGATATATATGAAAGTACGTAAACTATCACTGTATAATTGTTTCTTTGTGTGGATCATTGATAACAGCAAGTGGACTTATTAATGTTGTAATGCACAAATACTGAATTTAAAATGGTGAATATGGTTTTTTAGCTCACCTGAGCCAAAGGCTCAAGTGAGCTTTTCTGATCACAATTTGTCCGTTGTCTGTCGTCGTTGTCGTTGTCGTTGTCGTTGTCGGCGTTGGCGTTGGCGTTGTAAACTTTTCACATTTTGATCTTCTTCTCAAGAACCACTGGGCAGATTTCAACCAAATTTGGCACAAAGCACCACTAGGTGAAGGGGATTCAAGTTTGTTCAAATGAAGGGCCACGCCCTCTTTAAAGGGGAGATAATTGAGAATTATTGAAAATTTGTTGGTATTTTTCAAAAATCTTCTTCTCAAAAACTATTCGGCCTGAAAAGCTCAAACTTGTGTGGCGGCATCCTCAGGTAGTGTAGATTCAAGTTTGTTCAAATTATGGTCCCCAGGGGTAGGGTGGGGCCTCAATGGGGGGATCAAGTTTTACATAGGAATATATAGACAAAATCATTAAAAATCTCCTTCTAAAAAACTATCAGGCCAGAAAAGCTCAAATTAAAATGGGAGCCTCCTCAGATAGTGTAGATTCAAGTTTGTTCAAATCATGGTCCCCGGGGGTAGGGTGGGGCCTCAATGGGGGGATCAAGTTTTACATAGAAATATATAGACAAAATCTTTAAAAATCTTCTTCTAAAAAACTATCAGGCCAGAAAAGCTCAAATTAAAATGGAAGCTTCCTCAGGTAGTGTAGATTCAAGTTTGTTCAAATCATGGTCCCCAGGGGTAGGGTGGGGCCACAATGGGGGGATCAAGTTTTACATAGGAATATATAGAGAAAATCTTTAAAAATCTTCTTCTAAAAAATTATTAGGCCAGAAAAGCTCAAATAAAAGTGGAGGTTCCTCAGGTAGTGTAGATTCAAGTTTGTTCAAATCATGGTCTCCGGGGCTAGGGTGGGGCCACAATTAAGGGATCAAGTTTTACATAGAAATATATAGACAAAATCTTTAAAAATCTTCTTCTAAAAAACTATCAGGCCAGAAAAGCTCAAATTAAAATGGAAGCATCCTCAGGTAGTGTAGATTCAAGTTTGTTCAAATTATGGTCCCCGGGGGTAGGGTGGGGCCACAAGAGGGGGGTCATGTTTTACATAGGAATATATCGAATTTTTTTTTAAAAATCTTCTTCTCAAAAACTATAAGGCCAGAAAAGCTTAAATTTGAGTGGAAGCATCCTCAGATAGTGTAGATTCAAGTTTGTTCAAATCATGGTCCCCAGGGGTAGGGTGGGGCCACAATTAGGGGATAAATTTTTATATAGGAATATATAGAGAAAATCTTTAAAAAAATTTCTTTTCAAAACTTTATGGCCAAGAAAGCTCAAATTGTAACCATCCTCAGATAATGTAGATTCAAGTTTGTTCAAATCATGGTCCCTGGGGGTAGGGCGGGGCCACAATGGGGGATAAATTTTTATATATAGAGAAAATCTTTAAAAATCTTCTTCTCAAAACTATAAGGCCAGGAAAGCCCAAATTTAAGTGGAAGCATCCCAAGATCGTAAAGATTCAAGTTTGTTTAAATTATAGTCATGGGGTATGGTGAGGCCACAATGGGGGATGAATTTTTACATAGGAATATATAGTGAAAATCTTTAATATCTTCTTTTTAAAGACTATTTGGCCAGAAAAGCCTAAACTTGTGTAGAGGCATCCTCGGATAGTGTAAATTCAAGTTTGCAAAATCACAGTCCCTAGTGATAGAGCTGGGCCGTGACGGCAGTTTGAATTTTTACATAGGAATATATAGAGAAAAATCTTTAAAAATATTCTGGGAAAGTTTTCGGTCCAAAACTCAGTACTTAGTGTGAAAGCACAGGTTATGCAGATTTAAGTTTGATGAAACCATGATTCCCTAGAGAAAAGGGGGGCCACGAAATGGAGGGGGGGGGGGGGGGGGTAAATTGGAATAGAGAAAAATCTTCTTACAGGTACAACAACAAAAGGGGCTTGGTATTTACCCAAAAAAAGAGGTGGATAAAAATTGACAGATTTTCTATTTTTTTTAGCAAGATCTACTGTACTTAGTTGTCAAGATATTTTGATACTGTAATGCTAATTTGATCAGAATAGTCCATTTTCGAGTTACCGTATTCCGGCAAGATTCTAACATTTAGTTCGCACAAAAGTCATGTGATTTTTATTAAAATGCGGGGCGCATCACTTCCGGTAAAATTGTTTACATTAGAAACGACATCGTCTGCTACGACATGCCGCGGTATTACTGTGTCGCCGAAGGCTGTTCTTCGGATTCAAGGAAAAAGGGGAGGTATGGGTTTATGTCAGACGTAGAATTCTTCCCTTTTCCCTCGTCAAAGCATCCCAAAGTACGCAGGAAGTGGCTTGAGTTGCTAAGACGCCGTGACTTCGAGCCTTCTCGACATGACAGGATATGCTCCATGCACTTTGTTGACGGTCAACCAACACAGGACCACCCATACCCCGAGCTTTTCCGCTACAATAACTTTAAGTGCTCGTTGGGAAATCGAGGTACATCTTCCATTGAAAAGAGGTCCCTTCAACAAGCCGCAAATAATAACAACAAAGTTACGTCTGATCAGGAGAATGAGCATCGACCTACTCAGGCTACTGCAACGGATATTCTTTTAGTGGTATGTACTCTGTTCGAATCACAGTATATCTTCTTTTTGAACAATGATTTATAATTGATTCTAAATAAATGACACACCAATGCATACGTTTTCATTCTAAATTTGTATATAGGGCATACAAAAAAGAATGTACCTTGCACTATAATTATGTATTTGTAGGATGAAGATGATGCATATAGAGAACAGCTCTTTCCATTCCCTGTCAATAAGGAAATCACTGTGCAATCCATACCAGCAGTAGAACCAACAGCAAGTATGTTGATTTGTTTTAATAAATGTGAACCTAACGTATTGAAGGAAAAGAGGAATGAGTATACAAATACAATGAACCGGGAATCGAGCCAGGGACCCCTGCAACTCTTATCAGGAGCTCTACCACTGAGCTACCCAGGGCGATATCCACGGTCCATATATATAACCCCAAATACTAAACTAATACATGTAATGCCAAAAAAAACCCAACAACTTAATCATATTATAAAAAATAGTAATAATGCAAAACTAATGCTAGTAAATAATAATTACATATTGTATATATTTTCTTTTCAAATTTTAGCTCCCAGTGATCATGATTATTGTTCATATGGGAATGAAAAGGCCCAACCCCAGACTTGTAATGCAGAATGCCAGACGAACTTGACACTACAGGACATGGAAAAGTCTGAAGCTGAACTGCTGCAACTGAGGGAGACCTTTAGGGACAAGGATGATCTGAAGCGATACTTGCTTGTGGACAAGATGACAGACAGTGATAGTTCTGTCAAGAGTTACTTCGGATTGCCATCGGTCGTTACTCTATTTGGAATCTTTGGTATGAATAATGCTTAATACACAATATAAGTACATGTAATAAAATAAAATTTTGACTATATCTATATTTACAAACCAATAATGATGTGTATGAGAAATAGTGCCTCAAATTATGATAACAATATTTTATGGACAAATTGGTGCTACAAGCTTAAGTATGATTAATATTTTTAACTTAGTTTTTTATTACTTTTGCAGCCATCCTTGACAATCTTACACCAACGCTGGCATACTGGAAAGGTGGGTCAGGAGTATACAATGCAACACCAGAGAATCCCTCCAAGAAGACTGGACCAAACAGGAAGCTGACACGTTTTCACGAATTCCTTATAACACTGTTAAGACTTAGATTAGCTTTACCAACTTTTGTCATAGCAGATATTTTTGGGATTTCATGCACTAGAGTGTCACAAATTTTTGTTACCTGGATTAATTATATGAATGTTGTGTTTTCACCTCTTTTGAAAAGACCATCTGCTAAATGTATGAAAAAGTTTTTGCCAAAATGTTTTAAATCAGTTTTTCCCAAAACAACTTGCATAATTGATTGTACTGAATTTTTTATTGAACGGCCTTCCACCCCAACAGCACAGTCTAGAACATACAGTTCTTATAAGCAGAAAAATACCTTTAAAGCTTTAGTTGCTGTTACTCCTTCGGGAGCTTTCATGTTCATTTCAAATCTTTGGGGTGGAAATGTATCAGACAGGTACATAACTGAACACTGTGGATTTTTAGATATTGTAAAACCTGGTGATGAAGTGATGGCAGATAGGGGCTTTTTGATAAGAGATTTACTGTTAGAAAGAAGGGCTACATTGAATATACCACCATTTACCAAAAAGTGTTCATGGGGGAAAGGTAAACATCTCACTGCACATGATGTTTTGAAAACAAAAAAAATTGCAAAGCTTCGTATCCATGTGGAACGAGCAATAGGTAGATTAAAGAACTACAAAATTTTATCTCACACTATTCCACTGAAAATAAAACCTCTGTGTAACCAAATTGTAAAAGTGTGTGCCTTTTTAAGCAACTGTCAGGAACCTTTAGTGAAATGAAAAGTGAAAAAATGATTGTATCAGTTGAAACTATTGCTCAATGTGTGATTTTTAAAGCAATTGTCAGGAACTTTTAGTGACATAACATGTAACAAGATACCAATAGTTCATTGTGTACCTGATGAGTGCAAGTTGTATGCATCTTAAATGAAAATTTACTCATGTTACAGAATGTTACACATTGTTTTTATTTTTTCTAACGAAATCTCATTGGCCAGAAATTGATTGTATAGACAAATGAAAACAGCCAAACACCATAAAAATTTGCTTAAAAGAACAATAAATATAACATATTTTCAATAAACATGACCTTAGTGTTTTTATGCAAATTGGTACATAAAACATTATGAATTGAACTTTATGAGAGTTGATCAAATGATTGACTACAATCAGGAAGTTACATTTAATGCAACAGTGAGTTTACAACGTATTTATCAAAAAATTTGTTGCATTTCTGAACAATGTCAAAAAACATATCACCATCAAAATTTATTCTGTCAATAATAATTCCCCTTCTTGTAAAGAAAACAAAATCACACCATAAGGATTTGCAAATTCCCATTTGCCCCTGAATTTGAACATACCATGGTGAAGTATGCTTTAACCGAACATCATTGTTTTCATCAATGTAAAGATGGTAATGATCATCTTTACAGGCCTCTAAGGGTTCGACATTTTGATATGTAAAACTACATTTAACCTCAAGGAGCCCCACTCCACAACATTTGCAAGAAACTCTTCCATCTGGTGAAGCTCCCATAAAAGGATATTGTTCACTAACAAACAAACCACATTGATCTACTTTTAAATTCTTGTGTGATTTTTTGTGTTTTTCAAAGTACTGCTGTCTGGCTACAGGTTCATACTTTTTACCAAATGCAAGGGAAGGTACAAGAGAATGAGAACTATCTACAGAAGATCTAAGTATTTTCTTCAAGATATAATTTTCAGGATTGTCGGTAAATTTAAAATGCATGACAGAAGGAAAAAGTGATGCTGTAATCCTGCCATATCTATGTTCGAACCAGGCAGTGTTGTCGGACTGACCTCTAGTAATCTTTTCTATTTCTAGTACAACATCTGATGTGTAAATCATTTTTAAATGTTCTAAAATGGAACATTTAAGTGACAGTGTTTGTAAAGCAGTTTTTAGTGTAGGAATATCCATTTCATCAGAAGAGCTGTCATCACTTGGAGGATCTAAAACTTGTAAAAGTAATGAGTTGCTTGATTTAAACAGAGTAAATACATTTTTCTCAACTCCCTTAAATTGATTTCACCACAAGGGGAGTAATTTTTGGGAGTTGGCATAACTTTTTTGTCAGTGGTTGTATTTTTCTGCAAATCAATGTTGTCTATCTCCATTGGCTCAGATGTCTTCTTCGGCTTGTCCCACATACACACAGTGTCAGTACATGCCTCCGAATAGCGATCCTTGTGCCTATCACTAAAGCTCACCAGGGAGAACAATAGGGCAACACAGTGTTTACATGTCCCATTACCTCTGAAAAGGAAAATGCAAAATATTATCTAGTAAATCATTTATATTGTTCTTATCAAACAAATTCAAATGAATTGGATGACCGAATGCTATGATAAAATGAAGATGATAAACCATACCAGATTCATACCAGATGAATGGCTGGTAACATTAAAATGTATTAAAATGGTTACCGCCAAGTTGCCAGCACTGGGGTAGATGATAGGTGATGTATGAATGTGAAGTCAACGATTAAAGTACAAAAATGACCCATTTAAATTAAGAGCCTCTTAAGTACTTCTCTCAGTTGCAACACAAAAATGAGAAAAAAAATGTCTGAAAATGCTATTAATGAAAGGAAAATAAATGCACAATCTATAACTCTTACATGATTATCATAATATCATGCACAAAATACAGATAAACAAAACTTGCTTACACAACACAAGAACAACCACCACCAAATATCTGTCCGTTAGTTCTCAAGAGTACCCAAGTGACATATGGGGCCTCAGTCTGCCTTGTTTCTGGTACACAGCATGCCTTCACATAAAAGTATGGTGAAGAATCAGATACCTCCGCAATAGTTACATCACTGATGTGGTTGTCTCTGTGTAACTTGTAACCATTATCCTTTCTGTAGGATGTTAATCGTGAAGCTTCCCAACCGCAATCATTCAAGAGATACACCATGACGTCACATGACTCAACTGATGGTAATGTTGCCAAATTTACTGACCACTTTGTAACATCTCCTATTGGCAAAATATCCTTCTCAGTACTTCCACTTTGCAACTCGTCTAGGAATTTAAAATACATTGTATTTTATTGTATAGAGGTGGTAGATATAAAAGGTTGAAAAACTTTGTGACGAGCCATTGTGTGTATTATTGTATTTTATTGTATAGAGGTGGTAAATATAACTGTTTGAAAAACTTTGTGATAGGCCCTTGTCCGTAACGTGCATAAATTGGCTAGATATTGAACTTTTAATCATCAATAAATATGATGTCATGAAGTTCATTATAGACCTAACCATTTTACATTTGAAAGGTTTAACCGTAAGGTTTATGTATTGTATTTAGTGTGACGATTTCAACTTGTTCAAAGTGACTGCATTTTTTAAATTCCAATACATTACCTAATTCGTCGTTTAAAACTTCCAATTTTAATTCCTCAGCAAGTTTGCATAGCCTTAAAAGGTGATCTCTTCTGTAAAAGTGACATGTAACTCCGCGATTCTGTAAAAAATGCTTTAATTGTGGCACTTTGAGACTTTCGAAAGTCATTTTGGCGAAACCGGATGTTGACATGCCCGCATCGAGTACAAACTAAATGTTAGAATCTTGCCGGAATACGGTAACTCGAAAATGGACTATTAAGGCAATTGTTGCTCAGGTGAGCGATGTGGCCCCTGGGCCTCTTGTTTTCTGAGTCTAAGCAGTTACCATGGAAAAGAAAGTGATCATTCCATGCAAAACTTTGTTCCGGTGAACCATTACAAGCAGGAGATGGTACTAAGAAGTTTTTATTTCACAGCATGATTGTTATGATTTGTTGTAAAAGAACATCTTGTATTTTAATTTTCATGTTTCATGTAAAGGAGTTTTTAACAATGCAAAACGTATTCACGGTTTACGACTCTCAGACGTGTTTATCAATAAAACCGATAATTATACTTCAGGTTTTTGTTTTCAATTCTGATTTTTCCGCACTTATTTCTCCGACTGATAGAATAACGTTCAAATAATTAGGTATTTCATTAACAAAGCCACATAGAATTGTGTAATTGAATTATATCATGTTGATAATTGTTTAAATATTAATATTTTTATAAGTTTCAAGCAGGCATTTAAACAGATTAGTTTACTCTATTCTATTTTTTTCGTAGTTTCAAAAGAAAACTACTTAACCATGTTGCATTTATTTTGTAATTTATTAAAGGCGTTCGATAGAATGTAGAAGAAGAGAGTACTTTTTAATTACAAATTTATTGAATAGCTAGTTATGTTTTTTATTCGATCAAAACTATATAATGTGCAAAATCATTAAACAACTATCATAACATTGTTAAAGCTGGTATAGCTTTAGACTCATATTTTTTTTCCTTTTAATATTCTAAAATGTATACACGTGACGTATCACAATAAATATTGTCAGTTTGAGGGCTGTTTACTTTGATATTTCAATTCAATATTTATCTTAACCTTGTGCTTAAAGCTAGCGTACCCTCAATCATGATTCAATTTTTAGATAATTGATCAAAACACGAAATGTCTATTTTCATACATGTATATATTACATGTAATATTTTTGTTTCGAATGTTTATAATGAACTACATCTATAACTTTGATAGGATGGAACACCGATTTTGTTTTGTATATGTTCGAAATGGACTGTTTTCTTGCCAATCAAAGTATTTTGCGAGCATTGAAATCCAAAAAATCGCCGAATGATGTTAACATTTTGATACGTTCTGGCCATCATTAATCCACAGGGTTATATTATATAAATAGTGCCTGTTTGGGAGGGTAACGGTTGAAATTGATACCCCGAGAAAACATTTGTCAACCGACGCGAAACGGATAATATATTTTATTATACTGAATGTCTTAATTAAAGAGAAATTATTACTACTTTTATATAGAAATGACGTGAATTCTACGGCAAACCGTACGCGCATAATTTATGCGCATGTAACAATTCGTTGTGTTACCCGTTGGCAAGTGTGTTTCTAACGCTGGGGGTAATAAAACAGATTATCAACTGCGTATTGACCAATCAGATTTCAGTATTTAAAATGAAAGTATAATATACATAATGTAGGTTTGGTGTACAATATTGCGTTCATATTATGATTCTTAAAAATTAATGTATTCAGATCCAATAGATAGAGCGATTCTACTTTATCTTGATTTTTCTAGTACCAATAATCAGCAAGGAATATGCACAGAAAAGAAACTTTGCTTTGGATTTTGTATGAAATATTTTATGCCTTTTGTGGCTGTCCAGGTTATCGTCAATTCTAAGAATGGGTTAATGTGATCTGTAAAGGGTTATAAACACAGAGTGTATGATATTGTACTATTCATACAACCGACGTTGTTTATTAAATAAGTTTTAACCGTTTCAGAAGTGTTTTTTACTATTAATTGTTAATTAGATATATAAAAGTGTAATGGAAAACACAAAACCATTTTTTAAACTCAAAGGTGGTAGTGTATTTTATAGATAGTCTTCTGTGCTGGATGCTAGTGTTATGGGAATTGGACCAGGTACTCAAGGGAGACAGTCGAGAAAAGGGAAACTTGGCCGTAATGAGGAAGAACATTACTCTGCCAATGTCATGTTCACGATAGGGGTCATTTTAAACATTTAATTAGTATATTAATTTTAAACCATTATAAAATATTCATTGTTCACTTGATTCAATTTACTGGTTAAGACATTAAAAAGACAAAATACAAAGTTATAATTTTGTTCAAACATAGCGACGTAGCTAAACAGTAAATGTCAATATTTCTAATACATTGTTTTTTAATTCCTGTTACTCACTACAAAAAAAATGTCTTTCTATTATTGACTTATTAGAAAGCCCCCCCCCCCCCCCCCAAAAAAAAAAATGAAATATATCTTTTATATCAAATTTATAGAGTCCTTTCATGCATATCTTTTACAATTGTATGTTATGCTGTGGTATGCGATTTTAATGATATGCTATGAGATGCGTATGCTATGCTATGAGGTGTGTATGCTATGATATGAGTTGTGTATGTTATGCTTTGAGGAATTAAAATGAAGGGCTTAATGATATGGTATGCTTTGCTATGGTATGGTATGAAATGAGATTGGAACAAAAACGCCTCCATACTTAGAAGAGTTCCACACATTTCGAAGTAAAATCAAAGGATGAATGACCATCTTTAAGTCCTCCTTAAAGATAGCATAAAGGTGTTTAAAGGTAGCTTAAAGACGTTCTTTAAGCCACCTTTAAGCTACCTTTAAGCTATATGTATTGCTTAAAGGTGGCTTAAAGAAAGCGTAAAGATGGCTTAAAGGCAGCTTAAAGACTATCTTTAAGCCACCTTTAAGCCACCTTTAAGGACAACTTATTGGTCCTTAATGTCCAAACTTCTTTAAGCCACCTTTAAGCCACCTTTAAGCTACCTTTAAGCCACCTTTAAGCCATTAAAAAAAATTTAATTCAATATTGTGCTTAATTTCCAACAAAATATATTAACTTTATGAAAGAAAAGGTATTAAAACGGTTTTTGTTCTAGAAAGAAAAATTAAAAAAAAAACACCAAAAAAAAAAACCGGCCGCGGCGAGGTTCGAACCCGGGATCCTTAGTTTACAAGCATCTCCACACATCCTCTGCGCCACGGCAACTTACATATATATGAGCGTTTTTATATCCTATATATCAGTGGATATTGATTCACTGTATTGAATGTGTTTACTTGAAAAGATTTTGACAAACCATTCAGTTTGTAACAATCAATTATATCTAATTTATAAATTACATGCATGCATGTATTTAGAATGAAATACGGAACTTGGTCTTCAGTAAACAAAAATATATTATACCTAAATGGAAACCGTTAGGTTCACTATAGTAGGCTTTCTTAGTTAATAAATTTAAACCGAGTAGATATACGTTCATCTAATTTATAGCTATAAAAATGTAAGAAAGAAAATGAAATCATTTCTTTTATTAAATGCATTGATACTATTAGGGTATTTGTTCAATTTCCCGCAATTTCCCGGTTTTCATGATCGCGGCGCCGTTCCAATATGTTTGAATATTTACATGTAATTGTATGTACATGATTTTTTAACTATCAATTCTATAACAAACAAAAATTACCAATTACCAGTGACGTATTTACTGCATGTGGCATTTGCAAATGACGTGTACATACGATTGTATGATGTGCCAGGCCGGGTATATTTGACATGTTTACCCTTATACATATATTTAAATAATCAACCCCTTTTTATGATCACCGGTACATTAATTAATTAGCCTCAAGATTTAATTCTTACATACATGTATCGTTAATTTGTGGACGTAACATCTTTGAAACCCAGAGCTTGGAAATAATACTTTGAAAATGAATTACAAATGTGCATTAACTTTTATTCACTAGACTCATCGTATACAGTGGAGCCTCAGTTATCCGGACGCTTTCGTTCCCAAGTCCAATCGTCCGGATAGGTGACGCGTCCGGATATCTGAAATGTGTCTATTGTTGTCATGAATGATAATGTATTTGTATACAATGGCTCCCAGTGTTGATAATAGTTTGTTTGCCTTTCATACCATATAGCAACACATGCTAGAGTTGTCTGTTGATATGAACGTTTTTAAATATAAACAACTCTGCTTTTTTTTATTATTTTGTCATTAAATATTAACCGGACAATAATGATAACCGAATCTAGCTAAATTCTTTGTGTCCAAGTGTGATATGTGTGTGATACACTGTTGTTCGCAATTTTTCATTTTTTCAAAGTGATTTGGGAAGTCAGTGTGTTTATACAAGCTACTCATTAGGGTCTAGCACGTAAAAAAGGTGTGAAACTTAATTGTCGGGGGTAATCTTTTGTACTGAGTAGGGTATCATCAAATTTTACCGTCCGGTTAAATGAAGCAAGATTAGTAGTAAATCAGGGTTTTGTGGTGAAAACAGACCGCCCGGATCCTGAACGTGGAATTCCGGATAAATGAGACAAAATAACGTATAAAAAATCTATTCCTAAATAAAATCGTCCGTAAACTGAAGCGTCCGGTTATCTGGCGTCCGGATATCTGAGGCCCCACTGTACTCGTACATACTAAGATTCAACGCCTTTAGAATTCCTGACGTGCACCTGGGCACACGGCACACCTGTTGTGTATATCTTGTATATTCTGTGTTAGTTCCAGGGGTTTTCTTAAGTTGGACAAACAATAGACTTTAATTAGATATACACAAACATGCACCTGGGCACACGACACAACTGTTGTGTATATCTTGTATATTCTGTGTTAGTTCCAGGGGTTTTCTTAAGTTGGACAAACAATAGACTCTAATTAGATATACACAAACGAACAAAACTATGTCTAGACAAACAAAGCAGTAATATCCTGCCCGATATAACAAAGGCAGTTGAGAGTCTGTTCATCTTTAACATGTATCTAGCAGATCTAGAGTTAGAAATAATGAAAATTGAAAAAAAAAATACAAACCTTAAACCGATTAACAAATTAAATCATGCATTTTTGGTTCATTATCTTTATTTTGTTTAATAACCGGATGAACTGAGAGAGAGAAAGAGAGAGAGAGAAAGAGAGAGAGAGAGAGAGAGAGAGAGAGAGAGAGAGAGAAAGAGAGAGAGATAGAGATTTTTTTTTCACCGATTAATTTATAATAGGAAACAAACATACTTTAATTAGTTTTATGCACATATTAAGATACAGAGACTGCGCTTATCCCTACAATAATTTTGAAACCCCCAAAACATTATAAAGAATTTTATAACGCCAATCTGTGTCCATCGGAGCGGTGCTGATGATAGCGATCTGTGTTTAATGGAGCGACGATTAAAACCGCCTGGAACACCCCCCCCCCCCTTCCTTGGAAATTATATTATCACTCGGATGACCCCCTCCCATCCCTATAAAAGAGCTTTTGCATTTAATATATGTTTTTATTGTTCACCTTGATCAATATTGACTTAAAGGCCACTTAAACACAGTGTAAAGGCAGTGTAAAGAGAGCGTAGATGCCACTTAAAGATGCTTAAAGGTGGCTTAAAGGTAGCTTAAAGAAGTTTGGACATTAAGGACCTATAAGCACTTGCTTAAAGGTGACTTAAAGGCGGCTTAAAGGTTGTATAGCCTTTATGCTCCTTTCAGTCACCTTTAAGCCACCTTTAAGGACTTGCTTAAAGATGGTTTTTCGCCCTGTGAATAATAAGAAGCCAAAGTTTACCATATACTGTAAAACGAGAAAATATGGCGCACTACACATTTTAGCGCCTTTGGCTCAACTGCCTCTGAGCGCTAAAATTAATAGTGCGCCAACGATTTTCCATATGTATTAAATTTTTTCAAGTTGCAAAACAATAACGTCAGTCCGTTTTTAAATATCAGATGCTGTCGGTTCTGTTTGTTTAAACAATTACACATGTAAACGGTATAGGTTATCGGGTATAAGTGCCTAAACATGGATTAATTAATTCAGTTTTAATTGCTTTTTGATATCTCTCATAAGCACCTTAAAAATAGGGCTTCTCCCCATGCCACTTCCATTTAGGCGCCTCGAGGTGAAAATGTGATTAAGCGTGGCGATCGTTAACGCTGACAATACATAATTGATCATAATTTCTTTGATCTCTGATTAGTGGATATAAAGATAACAAGGCGATTCCTATTTTTTGTGTTTTTTTGATGTAAAATTACTGTGAAAAAGATTCTCTCATGGTGATCGAAACTCATGGTAAATGTAGCATTCGATTTCCATTTTAGGTTCGGGACTCTTCTAGTGTCATCCACGTCGACACGTTAAATTCAAAGTCCGATAACTCAAATTTGTTTACCAACAAAAATTACACATCATCGCCAATAAATGAAGTTTTCATATCTATATATCTACTGACGATTTACACAAAAGTAAGTGTATTGTTCTCAACGACAGTTTACCGTGCATGCGAGATAGAAATGAAAGTCATTGTGTTCACGTGCTTGAGTGAAAACAGAACTAAATTTTGGGCGTGATCGTTTATCAAACAACAACATTTTTTGTATTCCTTATTAAAGAAAAGATGCATGCGCTAAAATATAATTGCGCTAATGTACTGGCACTTGCGTTTGCGCTAAAATACGTATGCGCCAAATTTATTCGTTTTACAGTATCTATTATGTGATCATTTATTGTTTCAAATAAAAGCATTTAAAAACGAGTTAAAACAATCAGGATTATTTGTTTTTATATCAAATAGTCTGTATTAATTTTGAGACACACTGTATATTCGGAAAAAACTCGGTACGAGCTAACCATTGGCTTATCCGGAAGCCTCTGCAAAAAACCCATTGTTTTCTTCAAATTTTGGCACCCACCCTCCCCAGCCCCGAATATTTTTTTCTAACTATTTCAAACTTAAATATTGATATCTATATTTGTGCTTTTGGTTTCTTTCTCGTTTTTCTTTTCTTTATTTTGACAGGTTATTGAGTAGCAAATTGAGAGCAGACTGGAAATCCGCTAGTAGACCAGAAAAGACAGCCAGGCAGGATGACAAGCAGCTCGGTGTCATCTGGACTCGTGTTCAACAGTTTATCTTTTTTCAATAGACTTTCATTTTTTATACTTGTACATGGACCTTTTTCTTGTCGCATAACAATTTTAGGGGGGGTGGGTGGGGACTGGGGAGTCTGCAGTGGTATGTGTTGACACTTTCTGTAGCACTGCAGGAGACAGGGTGAGAAGGGCAGGTCTCACTACCCTCCTTAGAACGCTGGGGATCGTTCAGGTCCGGGCACTGATGTTTCATACTCGGGCCCACAGTGTGTCCCTACATGGGTAGTTAAACTGGCACACTGGTCGGCTCCCCAGTTACCCCACAACAAATCATTATGCGGCCAACATCCACCAACTTGTTTGTAATAGCGGAGTAATAAATATTTCTCATACTATTTATTGTTAAGTTCTATTTCATTATTCCCGAATGTTGCCAGGCTCTGTGTCTTTCAAGCGAATATAATGTATAGTGCTTGGTTAGCTTGGTGAATTCAATAATTAATGTTGTATGCTATGCTATGGTATGGTATGACGAATGCGATTAAATGAGAATGGATGGTATGGTATGCGATTCCAATGCTTTGCTTTGAGACTTCAATGCTATGCTATGATATTTCAATGCTTTACTATGCTATTGTGTATGTTGTAAAAGAAATGCTTTAACCGATTGTATATTATCTTTCGTTTTTTGAATGGTTTAATGCATTAGATTAATAAAAACATTATTGACAATTATTAAATTGTTTATATGAGTTTATACAAATTTGATGCCTTTTTATCCATTATTGAAATGTACAAAAACTCGTATCTCTTAATTGTATTATTCAGTTTTTTCCGATTAAACTATATACATAGGATAGTTCCTGAACACACGGCGTTTAAACTGCATTAGACAGATAAATTGAATCATTTTTTTTAATTACAAACATATCAGACCCCATTACAACACTTCTCCATAATTATGACGTTTATCATATACAGTACTGCGAACTTTTTTAACCTCCCATTGATGATAATATACTTCAAAATAGGAGCATAATATATATGAACTTTTTATAATAGTCACATATATATATATATATATATATATATATATATATATATATATATATATATATATATATATATATATATATATATATATATATATATATATATATATATAATATACAAAATGATCATTTGAAATGTATGTACTTATGTTCCTATGGTGATTGTTCAAAACTCCTGAAGATTATAATGAAACCGGTAGAGTTTTGAATCGGCTTTCTGTTATTTTTTATTATATATATATATATATATATATATATATATATATATATATATATATATATATATATATATATATATATATATATATATATATATATATATATATATATATATATATATATATATTTTATGGATTCTTCATAATACAATTTAAATCAATAAAAGATATCTTTCCTATGTCAAAAATAAATGTATATGTTTTAGACGTAACGGTTGTATTAATTATATTGCTTTACAATACTGATAAGAAATACAATTTATTTTTAAATTAGTATTATTTTTGCTCTGATTAATTGTTAAATAGTAAGACATATTAAGTTTACCTACATGTAAATGGCAAACGTTCACATTCATGTTAAGGTTTAGACATCTGTGTACATTCGTATTCATGTTTCATGATACCATTTTTGACGTGGAATAAAATTGTAACAAAATTGGCAGAGCAGATACAGAATTTAAGATGGAATCTCTCACCTCGTCTTGTGACGTACTAGTACCACTTTTTGGAATAAACAATGAAATATTCAATAACTATATTCATGTCTTCTTCCACGAACGATCTTTATGAGCATTTATAACATCCTGATCATTTATAACATCCTAGCGTTAAAGGTATGAACCAGAGAGTCAGTCAATTTTAACCTTTGAAATAGAGTGTCGGTCAAGCTTGTACAATTTGAAAAAAAATTGAGATTTTATTTTTAGTAAATATAAATGCTCTTTCATCTTTATGGATATCTGAATGTAACCAATTTTACTTTACTTTGTGCTTTCGTTATTGTTGAAAGATCAATGCAAACAGCATGATTGTATCTTAGTTACATACAAACAATGGTTGTTCATTAAATAACGGATCATTTGTCTGATGCCTAGCTGCACTATTCATAAAAATAAATAAGAGTGTGGAAATACTTATATTGAGAGTTTCCTATTCATATTTAGATGTTAATCAAGCATTAATTATACGTTTAATCACGATAACTGAATTGTCTCTTGAACCCTTTTAATTATGGGGGCATATTATTCAATAAACACATCTGATCTCGGTCAGTACCAGTCTCTGTGTCTCACAGAAGACTCAAAGAGCACACAATTCTTCCTCATTGTCCATACAATTTAATTGGAAACCTCCGGTTTGTGATTATTTCATGAGTGATAGTTGCATGATGTATATAAATACCATTTATAATGACACTCGAGAGGCCGACTGGAGTTAGTTTTGCAAGTAATATAATAAAGAAGCAATGCATGCACGATTTAATTATTTTTTCTAATTATATGCTAGTTTTTATACTTCAATATTTACATTTTCAACTGTCTTTGTCTGTGATAACATTACAAACATTTTGAAGCCTATAGTTCAAGAATTTCATAAAAAATTGGCGCGTCCTATTGCATAACCAAAAAAAGACGGTATTGGCTGACTGCATTGTAATACAAAGCATGCAACATGAAAAAATAGTTGTTATGAAATGTTGTTTTAAAATCCTAAAAAAATTGGAAATCTCATAAAATAAGTAATAAGGAATCAGTCTTTGAATGTTATGAGGTGATAATTTCGGTCGAAGCTTGGTCAAATCTATCATAAAGCCTTCGGCTTTATTGGATTTCACCAAGCCCAAACCATAATTATCACCTTATAATATTCATAAAATGATTCCTTATTTCTTAAATAATCTGCAGACTCGTAATAGCAGTAAAATATAACATTATGTTGGAACAATTTTTGTACATGTGTTACAAGTTTACATGAGTATTTTAACGGGAGACAGTGTTTAATGCATTTAGTTGTTGGCTGTAAGGTAAAATTATTTCGTTTATCATCATGAGATTTCGTAGAGAATTAATATTCAAAACACAATCACTACATATCTTCATATTTTCTAGTTCATCAACGATTTAACAAATATATCCTAGTTTTGGCATTTTGTTGCAGTCATTATGAAAATATACATATTCCCATGATTGTTAACATGGTAAAAAAGAGTGGGGGCAGTTCCTTTAAAATCATATTTCTACTTGTTAAACGAAAATAAAAGTGATGCTTTCTGTCTTAAAAAAAAAGAATAGCAACTCAAAAATATTAAAGTTAACATTAATAAATCTGCTGTTATATCCATTAAGAAATCGATACCGACAGAAATCGAAAGGCCCAGGAGACCCAAAAGCAGGGGTCGGTCAAAGAAGAGTCAGGACCTTTCTAAAGCTGGTTATAACTTTGTGGAACAGTAAATTCGAATTCCCTCACAATGGGCTGAGAATCGTAGAAAGATTGGTCAGGCTGCAACTGTAGAAAACCATATTCGGAAACCCACTGAAACGCATATATTTACTTACAGTTGGTCAATATGTTAAACCCTTCTTGTTTTCATATATATTTATCGTTCCAAATTCAACAATTAAAAAGAAAAGCGTAAATCGTTTAGTTTTTGAAAGTGTAAAATCGACAATCGTGATATGAAACATGAAACAAGCGAAAGCACAAGATTGGTAAGATATCTATCCTGGAAGTCTACCCATATCCGCATATTTTTTTTTCGCGTGTCATACACTATGCAAAATAGGTAAAATGTGAACCCTTTGTTAATTTGCGTTATTTACTATAAGACGATATATAAAACGTCTTAAATAAAATGATACAGAATATAATTTTTGCTGATTCAATAATTTGCGATTTAAAAAGATTGCAAAATAGCGAAAATTAAAGCATCGTAATAATTACCGGACATATGATATATTTTAGATATGGCATTAATATCAATAGTAAGTTTGGTGTATTCATATATTGTTTTATTTTACATATTTAATTTAAAATTACATTTATCTTGTTTAAACAATTATTAAGTTTTAAACAATTATTTGGTTTCATTCTGATGTATTTAATTTTGGTCTATATCGGTTTTCCAGGGATTGGGACATTTTTTCTCAGTAGGCATTTTAATGTCAGTAGGCAATGACATGCTCGAAATGTTGTAATCCATGCATCCGGCAGTTAAAGCTCAAACTTAATATCAGTTTCTATTTGATTGGAAAGGAAATAAAACTTTTTTGTTGTAACAGTATTTAAGGGTATTTCGTGGGGGATGGGAGATGAAAGCAGGTCTATAAGAATTTTAAGATGAACAAAGCACATATTGTGTATTAATTCCTTGGTAAAATCATCAACAACAGCAGCATCATGTCATTATTAAATACAGAACATTTATATATTGACACAAAAACCTCTTCATTCCATCAGAAGATATATTTGACAATCTTACAAAAGTTTAGGTTTACTCACGTAAACTGTAAAACAAATCGTAGATGATACGTTTGTTAGTTATCAACACATGGTTACCTTTTGTAGTGTTAATCTAGGTTTACTAATACTTTTATCATGTTACCATGGAAACCGTTAAAATTATTGAAATGGTTTATTTTTTACGATTTTTAAAAATTAAAAACCGAATTGGGTAACCATTTAAAGGGTCATGGTTATGATTTTGGTCATAAACTCTTTTTACGATTTTAATGTTAACAATGCTTCAATCAGGTATTTATAATAGGCAACTAAATCGTTGAGTTATAAGCAAGTTAGCGAGCTGAAATTTCGTTGTTATGTATACAAAGCTTTTGTTTACATCTTGAATGTTGAAATGAAAATTCCAATTTTAGACTTCAATATGAATGTGTTAAAAGTTACAAACTGATTATTTATACTTTAAATGAATAACGCATACGCAGTACTAGAAAAAAAATAGGGTTGTTTTAATATACTGTTATTCCTACTTTTTTACATTAATTTTTTTTAATATACCACAAAGTGCTTTGTTATATAAATGCAAAATAGACGTGTTCTTGATATGGAAATTAAAATTTCATAAAAAAAATCACAGAGCTTTTTTCTTTATTTTTGAAAAAAAATCCATAGCAACAGCAATTGGTTTAAAAAAAATCATTTTTTCAAGTTGCACTAAAGTTAATTTTTTTCTCAACAATTGATGTCAAATTCTCAAATTTTATAATTGATTAACACTTAGTCAGAAATGACTCATAACATTAGAATTTTCTTTATTTACCATTAGCAACGGTTATTAAGTTTTATTTTTAAATTTGTTATGACACAAACGTAATGGTTGGTAGATAAATAATTTTTTTTAAGATTTGCAATTAAATCTAAAATCAATGAAGACATTATGTATTGAAAATTCTGGCTTGCGTTTTACAAAAGAACTTACGACTTACGACCAAATTAATGAATGCTTATAATCACCAACTAATTAATAAATTATTCTTAAGGCTCGAAAATATAATTATGTGAATTGAAATATTTTTAACAAATGGTTTTATGTAAATTTTGTTCTCTAAAGATCATCTTACAAGACGGTAAATATTTACGACTTTGTCCTAAGTTCTTTTGTAAAATGCAGTCCTGTTTTGTTAACATAAAAAATGCGCTTCGCATTTAATGTGTATCTTTTTATTAAAAAATTGCATGTTTTCATAGTATATTCTATTCTGGAAATCTACGATTAATATCATTACCTGCAGTATGTTCTCTTGTATCCTGTTTTTTTGTTTCAATTTTTACAAAATTGTTATGAAAAAAATAGGAAAAACTAATTGAACACAGTATCTACAAAAAAGAACAAAAAGTGAAAATTTTTATTCAGCATTGTATCATCTTAATGTGTTATGCATTAATTCCCGCGCTTGCGATAGTTATCTGCTAGTACGAACATATTTGTGAGCTGAAAACAGATTATTCAACATCTATTTAAGTCTTCACGAACAGTTATTATTTAAACAATTATAAAATTGTATTGTGCAATATATATGTTAAAAAAACAACACCACATAACACAAATAGCCAGTAATATTTGTGTCATACAATGGATATCAAAATTGCAATAACAAGTAAACTATTTCAGCTGTGGTTCCTGCACTTAATCAAAACCTATAATGTCAAGTAATCATTTACATTATTGACACTTTCCTGAAACGTTTGAGCAATCCTATTGGTTCCTTTATCTGTTGTAGCGTTAGAAATAGTTGTACATTTAAATTACCCAATCATTTCAGTATTATTCTATCGGGATTGTTTTTATTTGTTTACTTCTGTGTCATTTTAGCACTAGTACATTCCAAAATCATACTGCGACTTCACTAAAACACTACGCATATTCACTTTAAAAGGAAATCAGTGATAACAGATCTTCACAGGCTTGTAGAACGATTTAAAAGCATGAGTTATCAAATGAGCGTTAAAATGAACAGAACGTATTGCATCCTTTGGTCGTTTCTTCTGATTGTGGCGTGTTCTGTTTGTATGACTAATGGTTGTCCCGCTCGCTGTTTATGCAGTAGTGGAACATGTAAATATGTGAATTGCTACGCACGAGGCCTGGAAAACGTTCCGACGGGGATACCCAATGATACATGTAATCTGTAAGTCATTGCCATGTTTACTGTATACTTCTACAACATGTGAAACTGATAACGATAATGATAACTAATAAAGTGATTTATGTAACAAAAAGAAAATTAACCAATTAAAAATAAGTAACTTAATCATAATTCCTCTGGAAATTTATAAAATTCAGTTTTACCTTTTTATCATTCATTATATAATATTTACATCTACCGGGTATGATATGATTCCTTCTATTTCTTACGGAAACTCTTAGTTGATTCATAGCTCTATAGAATATTTACACACCCTGTTTATCGATTAGTCGAGACCTACAGCGACCTGCGAATAATTCATGGACTGCACGGATTACTCATGATGATGTCAGACTCGATTTTCATAGAAAACTGTTTGGCTCTTTTAGTTAACGTAATGATTTACGTGAACATTAACAGCAATTCTGTGAATTTAACTCACTTTTACCAATCAAGTTATTAATTTGTTAATCGAGAGATGTAAATATGAACAATACAATTCTTTTTTTCATAATCCATGCTAATTATGAAAGCAGCGACCATTGCAGATAAACATAACACACTATCTATTGTAACCCGCTTTCGTATGATGTGTATTTTTTCTGCAGTGCCGCCGCCTTCACATTACCCAAGAATCACAAAAAAATGATTATATTGTTGAAATAAAACATTTAAATATTTTCTTATGTGTAGCCTTGTCTGGTCAATGTTATCATTCCGTAATAATATTTAAATCATTTTTGTTCCGAAAATGTGAGAAAATTAAGTTGACAATTACTTTCTTAAAAGTTGTTCTCTTCTTAATACATGTATTATGATTGCTTTAAGATGGCTAATTAGCCCATACATAATTATTATCTTGGTTCTCTGGCCAATATTTTTTGAAAACATATGAGATTGGGCTGTGATTTTTTCCTTTTTATTTCATAAAATAGCGAGGTTATAAGGCAAAAATATATTAACCTTGCAATGCATATATCGGTCTTAGATTTATTAGCTTAAAGTAAATAAAATCCTGTAAATTCCTTATTTTAAACGAGTACTTAATACCACGATTCAACTGTTTTGCTTTAAATCGAAAGATGATAATGTTGCAAACGCTGATGTTTTAGCATAGTTTCATTGACATGTGTCAGAGAAATAAAAGCGAGATTTTGAAATCCACGAGTTGTACTTTTCGCGATATTACGCAGATATTAATTCCTCACGTTTTATAAAGCCCTGTGTCTAGGCATTATGTGATATTAAGTACCGTGGGAGCTGCAGGACTTTAAGACTCCTCGAACATATATGTGTAGTTAAACTGTGTTCTTCTTCATATCAAAACTATAAAATCATTGCTGTCGCGATCTTAACTTGAACACAGCTTCTCGCAACTAAATTTGGCAGCCAATTGCACTTTGTTACAATTTATTCTTGATCACATGGATGTTTGCAATGATGTTCCTTATACATGTATAAGGCAAGTATTTCAATTACTTGAGTATCTAAAAAGCTGTCCTAAATCCTGTAATTCGCAAGCGCAATAGAATTTTTTAAATTCATATAGTGAGGAGATGGATAATGCGCAATTGTAAATCAGATGCGCGCGGAGAATGATTTGTGATGGCCAGACCTTGAAATAGTTTCTCAACTCACACGAAAACGACCTGATACCAGGATAGCAAGTAACATAGAGAAGCACGATGGATGCATAAAAAAGTATTTATGTGAATTAGATCGACGAAAAAGTTATTTGATGAAAAAACGATGTTTCAAATTTAATTCAGTAAAAAGAACAAAAGACCTAGCGGATTAGAACTCAGGGTATGCGGTTCAACAGCGCGATACTTTAACCACGTGCACTGAGCTATGATTTATCGGGAAAAAAATATTGACTTCATAAAGCATTTAAATTGTCATCTTGTGACATTGTGTCATAGAAAGTATTTTAACCATGATGAAGTGAGCTATCTTAAATAGATTTCTTTTGTTTTGTTTGTACTACTAGTATTCAAGAAGACAGGATTTTCCCTGCGTATAGTTATTAAGCTTCTCCCAGAAGCAGATGTTTTGATATAGTGTAACACATCTAATACACTGGATATTCAGCATAATTTACAATGACATGTGGTGATAACGAACAATATTTTGCAAGAAGGTCCGGAAAGCATTTTTGGTTTCAGCAACATACATAACTAGTTTTAGACGACAAAAACACAAATATTGTTTTTAATTTATCCCTTGACTATTGTCTCCTATAAAGGTGCGCTAAAGGACATAACCGACATAACCGAGTTTTAGGTGCATAAATGTTTAGGTATGGCTCGTTGAATGAAATCATTAATATTTACAGAGAGAGTTTAAACGCAAGTGCTTTGGTATGGAATTCATATGAGGTATTTGGGATACCAGGAGATGGATTTCAGTAATGTTCTCCTCCAAACTCTGGGTTTGAGGTTTACTTTAGTGATATCTTATTGACCAACTTGATCCCCGGGCAAGCGTTTTAGATCGTCTATCCTAGGAGTGCTATCCCTTGATAGTTGTTTTATACAAGAGGAGACATTGTAACAACCTGTATTGATACACCGTCCACTAATCATATAAGGCATTCTAAAGTTACAACCACGCCATTCGATTTCCTTAATCGTACGTGGCACTCGCATTTATACAATGTACAAAGACACATAGCCATTATTTGCTAGTAAGAATAGAAAGAAATGCGTACAAATGGAAATATACGAATTGACGAAAACATGTCTTCAAAAAGACGTCTAGTAGCTTTCTCGATCTGGTGAGGTGTGAAGGGGTATTGAGAAGAACAACTTATTTGCGTATATAATCTAGTACATGAAAAACAAAAAGGGCCAACCAGTTTATAAACTTTGATAATTCTTTGAACGATGCTTATATAGCCAAGAAGCAGATATTTTTTATGATATCATACATCGTTATGCACTGGGTATTTAGCGTTGCTAAATAATCTGTAAACAGTTTTGTTACAACAGCAACACGCATCACTGTAGTTTTATGGACAAATGATGAAATTGATTTATTCCTTGACTATTGTTTTAAATAGATAAAGGTTGACGAATGGCTCGGTCGAAGAAATATTAAAACGTAATTAAAAATAAAGGGTATAAATAGCGGGTAATTTTGTAAACACAAATTCATTGGATTTTGTAAAGACAAATTCATTGGATTGTATTTTTGGGAAAAAAAGATGGATTCCTCTGATGTCTGACCACAAACTCCGGGTCATTTATTCCCATGCAGGCGCATGATATCTCGAAAACAGTAGTAATCTTCAGAAACGTAGAATAATGTTGGGATCAATTGTATTTCATATACATTCAACATGTATACGGTTCATTTGGCCTAGTTTAGATTTTCAAAAATGTTTCATTGTACTTATCGACCGTACTGATTTTAAAAACCAGGAGTAAGAATGTTGCGCGGTAGGCTGACTGATTCGTATGAAGCGCTACAATTGGCGAACGCGCTACATGTATGACACAAGTCGGGTCTATATCATGATTAAGAGGACTGTTGGGGGGGGGGGATGAAATACCCGCGACTTTTATAACACATATCATACTCAACAATGCACAGTAAATAAATCTGTTATAGACTTTTCTTTTTATAAACAATATTAAAGATATTTTAATTATGAATGTAATTTTGTAATTATCGCTCCTTAATTGTGTAAATTGTAAAATTGGATATATATCGTTATATGTTAGGCAAGGGATCACTCTATATATAAATGCTGATTATTTTGATTTCGATGAATTCATTGCTTTGCTGAGGTCTAAAAAAGAGCTGGAGTTTCCTGAATAAGGAACGCTGAATTAGGTCCTAAATAACCCATGCTTAATTAGCCTGAATAAGGCTACGACTATTAACTTTTTAGCTAGAATAAGGCTTCAGTTATTTTTACATCTTTTTTTATCATGTGCCTACTTACTTATTTACTTGCCTGCAACCCCTTCTTGGGCAATGGCCTCTTGCAAGATTTCTCCATGCCCCTCTATCCTGTGCAATCTTTTCTAGCTCTTTCCAGTTTTTACCCATTCTCTTTATGTCCGTCTCTAAATCTCTCCGCCAGGTGTTTCTTGGCCTGCTCCTCTTTCGTTTTCCAGGGGGGTTCCAGGATAGGAAAGCAATTGAAAATTGAGAATTATTTATGAACTGCTCAACGCGCCAAAAAAAAAGTAAAATGAAATGATCGTGCTTTCTTATAAATGTATATGTTGGACATTTATAGGTGGGCTTTGAGATCTGGTCAGGGTATTAAATCTACACTTGGTATGGGCTTTTTTTCTATATATCTAACAAAGTGTCATTCCCAAGTGTATATTGTATACGTACATGTATATAGTTTATTTTCATCTCCAATCATTCACTGTGACGGAAATCGAGATTGTTAATTCTATCTTCTCATTAAAAATCTTTATTTACAAATTTTGTATATCAAACTCAATTATGATGTAACGACTATAAATAACCCGTGTTGATAAATAAACATCTATCACCGCACATTTGCCTTTACCTTACCTGGTCTTCACTATATTGCCGTTCATGATATTTGTATATGAACAGAGACTTTCATTTGTGTTGGAAATATCTTTTTTTATTTAATGGTTAAAAAACAGATACTTTGAACTAATTAGTAATGAAGGTGTGGTTTGTAAAACATAATTTGTTTCACTGATATATGCACCACACAATACAATCGGAGCATCATTTCCTTGTACCAAAAAAAAAGCACCCTAGTTTTAAATCATACATTACAAATAGAGAATATGAACAAAGGTAATCATTATAGCAATCGTACAGGTCAAGATCTAGTGAATGATTTAAGAGTGTCTTTCGGTGCTAGAACTATTATGACGTCATACTTGATTGAAAGAATATTTTTTTCCGAACTTTACGACTCTACAGGAATCATGTAGAAAACTAAATACTTTTTGACATTATATGTTAAGTCATAGGAAACGTATAACCCTGATACCTATATTCAATTTGACATCATTTTAAAGAGGAGGTCAAACGCATGTTTAATTCCGTTTTTGGAGAGACTGTAGGCATTCTAGATATATTGTTTTTGTCAAAATGGACAAAACTCTGAAATCTGTTCCTTATTTCCTACATATTTCATTGAAAATCACAGTTTAAAACATGATTTTTTATTGTGTTTTTTAACAAGTTTAGCATCTGTACACCCTATCAAACAAACCTATTGTTATGAAGCATCAGAAAGAATATATATCTTAAGTTTTATAACCAATAGACACCTTTCGTTTATAAGATGTTGACCTTACGGATTTTTTCTATTTAATCCCAATATTATATTTTTATGTTTAAATTATCGTTTTAATTAATATTGTAGGATAATGAGTTTAATATTTTCATTAACAGTGATATGGATGTTGTTTATCGAAAAATGTCCTGCAACCTAAAGGTGCAGTGTTAAATAAATAGTGAAGTTTAACCAGTGTATAATTTAGCGGTGCATTTGGATGTCTAAATTGTCAAAATAATTTATAAACACGAAAAAATTAACTTAAACTGGATTATAAAACATCATCGCAATCATTTTTTCTTTGTTATGTTTTTATATTAACTTTGTGATTGACATGTATGCTTGTTTTATGTCCTCATGAAGGGACCTTGATGGAAACCAGATAAGTAGGATCGACAAGAATGCCTTTCAGGGATTATCACGGCTTGAAACATTGTAAGTAACAAAAAATTATATTTCATTTACCTACCCTTTTCTCTTCAACAAAATATATAACAAACGTGCATATACATGTTAAGAAGAAAATTAAGCTAAAATACAAAACAGCCTTCCTACAATAAAGAAATAAGGATAATTAAAATAAACCTTGTATAACCCACACCATAAAAATAGTATTAACGGCAATATAGACAAATGTCCAGGAAGGTAACATTAAGTGTGTGATGACAGGTGTTTATTAAAATCAGTACTTTCTTTCCTCCTTTTAAATTGAATTGATTGATTTGAGTGATATTTACGCAAAACACAGAAGACATAATGATTAAATCTGGTGCATATAGATACAATATACTTCATTTTTTTTTCCAAAAAAATGTTTGACTCTCCTTGCGACTGCAAACTGGATCTAGTTGTATTGTACCTATCTTGTAACACGTTTAATTGATTAACAGTTGAGTTAATCCAATTTATTAATCTTTTATCATACGGAAGTCTATACCCAGGAAAAAAAAATTGTGAAATTTGAATTTTATAGACATGTGCACTATTTTTTCAGCATACTTCGGCTGTTATAATCGCTTTTCCCTTGATGGCGCATTACTCGTAGAATAGGGCAGATATTTCGAAAAATAAGTCATAACTGTCACATAGAATAAAGGTAAAAATCGTAAATGAAAGCATTTGATCATTATTTTTTTTAAGATGTTGTCTTATAACTGGTATGATATGTGCTAAAAAATCATAACGCGTTAACACATCTTGTGGATTTAAGCCTCTGCAAATAGGTGTTTAGAGAATAAGAGGTGTGCAGAGCTTTGTTTCATGTTTTGAATATATTTTTATAGTTTTAATGTGTTATATAGAAAACATTGTGCCGAATAATTATTCCAATGCAGCATTGCGTTTTTGTTCTCACTAAAGATTCAGTTTCGTACAAATCCAAATATACCAAAAATATTCATCATTGCTTGAAAAGCGTATAGCCATTTTTTGTTTTTAATTGTGCGTCTAATCAAGCTTAGTATTTAAATTTCAAACGTGATGATTATAAGGAAACGTTATTCCATAAACACATCTGATCTTGGTCAATTGCCAGTCTCTGTGTCCCACAGCAGACTCAAAGAGCACACAATTCTTCCTCATGGAAATAAATTGGAAACTTCCGGTCTGTGATAATTTCATGCTGTCTATAAAACCATTTATAATGACACTTAATTAAAGGGACCGACTGGAGTAAGCTTTTTTTAATTATAAAACATATAGTGATAAAACAAAGTTAATATCTTCCCCCCAAAAATGAAAATACGGGTGACATAGTATTTTATGAAATGAAAAGTTTTACAGAAATAACCGCGTTGCAAGGGCATACGGTTAAACAACTGCATGTTTTCAGTCATCATGAAAATATATAAATAAAATCAAGCCATACAAATTGGATTATGGTGTGCCCCTGTATTATTAGTAGTTTACTTCTCCAATTTGTTAATGAATATTAATGTAAATGATGTCAGAACTCAATATTTATTTCAAGCTGTAACATTTAATAAGAAAATCAAACAGAGTTCACTGAACATATTGTTTGAGTACACGTTTTTTTTGTTTATTCACATGGATTTACCTTTGCACAGCTTATGTTCCACCGCCATGAAGTTTTAAAAATGTTATGTAACTGCCACTAGGTATAGAAATCGCTATCTTGAAAATGTCCATCGAGTGTACTGATGATAATTAGGTCAAGGAATTCAATAAACCCATACTAGGAAATACGTGTCCAAATATTTTGCAAAAGGTATAAAATCCATACCAAAATAGTGGATTTATAACTGTTCATAAATATGTAGCGCTAGATAGCGTGGGTTTCTCTGAGGAATGCTTAATCGCAACATCTTTACCTTAAGATAAGAATGCATCATTTTTAAATTGAGACAAAAATTGCTAAAATGTTTAAGGAAAAAAATGACTAAGGATTAAGGATCGGCATACATTGAATCATATAATTTAATATATTTACATCTTTCATTTTCTTTGCCTGTGATAACACTACATATCAATTTTGTACTGTACAGTCCAACAAATTCAAATGACAAATTATTTGGGTGGAAGCGGGGTTTGCTTATCTATATTCAAATACTTTATCGTATAATCGCTGAAAAATTATAAAGATCTATAAGTAATAAAGAATGATTCTTTGAATATTCTGAGGGGATACGTTTGGTCATGACGTGGTCAAATTTAGTATCATAACGCCTTTTACGCTTTATTGGATTATATCACGCTCCAACCAAATTCATCACCTCATAATATTCAATAGAATAATTCCGTATTCCTTAAATAATACAGATTCATGACATGATACGATACAATACCAATACTTTTACACAGTTTGTTTTACATTATTAATTAATATAATTGTGTATTACATGATAATCATAGTACCATTCTAAGTAATATGAATTAATATCCGTTTGTATTGTTTGATCATCACCGCTTAATGATACAAATTAGCCAAAAGCTACACGGTTAAACCCTAATGATACAAACATTTATATCATTAAGCGTTGCATTTGCACTCCTAATGATATAATAATATATCTAAATGTAGAACACTGGTGTGCAATGAACATACGACTTGTTGTGAAAGTCTTAAGTGGTTATAATACAATATAAGTAAACGTTATTTACATCTATAAAACTCAATCAAAATCACATTTTATATCATATAAACACCTCCCCTACTTATTGACAATACACTACAGTGTAAGATGGTACTGTACATGAGTACATGCACGTGTTTATGCATACTTGGACTGTAACAAAAATCTTAAGAAAAGAGAATATTCTTTTAAAACAATTACAATTATACATGTATATCATTAAAATGCATATGCCTATAAGTCTAATTTTATTTCTAATATTGTGAAAGATTTGCACACTAATTGCTTAAAACATTAATTTGAATTGTAGAACATATTTAAGTAGATATAGGTTAACGCAAGTTTTTTATTTTTATTTTTTTGATGCATCATAGTTTTCAAAATAGCATTTTGATGTCCCCAAGAGAAAGACTAGAGATGTGATTTAGACTCGTAAAATATTAGCACCATTGATACATTTAAACCCAATCTGTATGTTTTGAACCTCTAAGCTTTTTTAACGCGACACAAAGAATTGTAAGCTCTGTAGCTCGCTTATAACACGGCGAATGAAACTAAATTGTTGGTTGACTATTGAAATGTTCTTACTGAAGTACTGTAAATATTAAATTCGGAAAAATGAATTTTAACCAACATCGTCTAAAAATATTTAGCCATGTAGTACTGGCTGTAAAATTCACCTTTAAACATTTTGTTTAATATTGTAGCTTACCGATATTAGCTATTGATATTCTAACCTTTAAGCATTTTCTAATAATTTAATTTTGGCTGTAACGCGCTTTCTGATTGGCCAAAAAATTATTTTATATCGTATAAAGAATGTTGCCTATGTCATAGTAAGACTAACGTCAAAAACATATCAATACGCCTGACGTTACGTTTGAATTTTGTACAATTTTACGTCATTTTAAAGGTCAAATGACCGTTTTTATCTACAATGAAGAGTAAAAAATGAAATTATAAGCAATGAATTCAAAATTTATTACTTTTATACGATATAAAATGGTTTGTAACAGTTTACGCTTCGCGGATATTGAAAAAAAAAATCAGAAGCAACGTCTTCAAGAAAATTTTTTCTTGAATTCACATGATGTGTGGTTTTTTTTTTAATATTATTTCATAATGCACGATTGTATCTGAAGCAAAACAATTAAGGAATATTATGAAGAAATTTGCTTTGTAATCATTCTCTCCTTAGGAATTGACTATGAACAATAACATATTTGCACATTATTTCCCATTCAAAGTATAACAAACTTAGTAACTGGAATTTGACCTAATAAAAATACTGATTGGTTATACCAAAAAGCTTAGACAACATATAGAAACAAAGGAAACGCAAATCTAAGGTTATACAATATTTAGCTCACCTGAGCCGAAAGGTCAATTTCAACCAACTTGGCACAGAGCACTCTTGGGCCAAAAAATCAACTGTGTACGAAAGAAGGACACCCAATTTCAAGGAAGATCAATGGGATATAATGAAAATGCATATGCATTTTTCTTTTAAACATTATTAGCCATTTCATGACCCCGGGGGTAGGGTGGAGCCAAAAATGTGGGAGGAGGGGTCAAAGAGTTACATGGTAGTATATAGTGACAATCTCCATGTAGTTTTGATTCCAGTTTATTCAAATCATGACCACCCGGGGGCAGGATGGGGTCACAACGGAGGATCATTTTTTTTTCAGATTTGTAAAGTGTTAACCTTTGTTGCTCAGGTTAGTGATGTGACCCCTGGACCTCTTATTTCATTATATGTTGGTGTTTAAACACTGTTAAAAGCGATTGAAAAGATTTTGATTTCTAATATAAAATGTCTTTAAACAAATCAATTATTTGAAAGTCAATGTGACAGCAAACAGGATTTTCTTTTATGTGAAATTTATCCATAATCCATGTCAACCCTAAATTGATAAACACTACCTACCGTATCCAGAGAAATGGAGTACCCATGTGCAATATTTTGTCAAAAAAAGTTCAAAATCTTGTTTTTTTTCATTAATTATCAGAGATCAAAATCCTCTGAGTTATCAGTACAATAAGGATACCCTATACATGTATGTAATATTATGACAAAAAATGACTAAGTGCAAAAGCTGGTTTCTTTTTTCCAATAATTATTGGAAATCAAAATTCTAAAAATATGCAGACCTCTGATATATGTACAATTGATCTGCAAAAGAACACATTCGTATGTCGAAAACTGTAGGAGGAGTTATCCTTACAATAAGGGTACCCTTTTAGCAGCCGCCCACCCGCCATTTTCACCATTTTGTATGGACCACATCGCTTACTTAATTTCAAAAAACACTACAAAAAACACATATGCACATTGCTAAATAGAAAAGCTATGTATTTCATTCTATTTCAGCCCAGAACATTTTTTAATTTGAAAACTTGCCTAGAGGATTTTTTAAAATCAATAGTTGCTATATTCATTTACAGATAAGGATGCTTTAAACAAACTTTAATTGAATTTGGATTATTGGTCTCCTTTTGTATAAATTTTGCAGTTATTTCACTTTTAGAAAGAGATTGGTCTTAAATTTACACAAATCAATATATAAATATCCATAATGGTAATTACTACCAAATTTAAGGAGATACGACTTTTCTATAATATATGTCATGGTAAAATAAAGTATTTTATAATACAATTTTGTATTTTACAATTACACCTACAAATAAAATTAGATATTTTTAATAAAATAACATATGTAACTGTAAAAAACAAAAACAAGGGTGTAAAGTATTCGTAAAGAACTAGGTACATTTTCAATTCTTATAAATTTCACAGGAAATTCAAATATAACATTTAATTGCACGAAAATACTCATAAACTTAGAATTCATACAGAATTCCCGAATTAAACTTTCATAAGAGTAATTGTAACGTTAAGACAGTGCGTTTTACCGTAGTTTTCACAAAACTGAGTAGAAAATATTGATTAATTATTCAGTGTTACTTTTTTTTATATAGAAAACTGTGTCTGCAGTTGTTTCCCCACGATAAAACTCACATTATTACTTTTATGTGATATTACATTATAACATATTAATTCCATTAATTGTGGGCAATGGCTGAGGACACATTTTCATATTAAAAAAACTACGAGAAAATGCACCGTTTTCTTCACTTTGACTTAATCTTAAAAATATGCCGAATTTTGAAGTCATGATTATTGTTTAGAAACAAGATACATGTGTATAACTTGGTACTTTATAAACACACATATTCAAGAAAGTATATGTGTATATTTATTAGATTAAAACAACTTTTGAATTTCATGGCGAATATTGGAAGAAACTGTACATTATTTCCTATGTTTGTCTATTTTCCCTCCCATCAATCCTTGTCTTTCTTTCCAAGATATTTGTTTTTGAAATGGCCTGAGATCTACATTTCGATATAGTATTATATCATTCAGAGTGCAAATGCAACGCTTAATGATAAAAATGTTTTTATCATTAGGGGTTTAGCATGTAGCTTTTGGCTTGTTTTATTAAGCGTTAGGTTTGCTCTGCATTTGCGACCCTTAATGATAAAATTGTATCATTAAGCGGCGATTAATCATTAGCAGTTGATGTTGCCAACTACCAGTGCAAGAATTTATAACATTAGGGGTTGCAATGGCAACGCTTAATGGTGATTGTTGATCCAGTGACAAATTGATACCTACATATCAAATTGTGTGTTAGTCAGCGAATATTTGAATTTGAAGCTATAGCTGAATAAACTTTGAAACGCGGTATTGCATTGGACGATCTTTTTTAATCCAATGAAGAGAAAATCAAATGTGATAATGACCTCCTAGGTCACATGCAGTCCAATCAGAGAGCTAGGAATGAATCAGTCATATAGTAAGATGGTTTATTATATATTTTCCTTTGCTGCAAATGTTTGATACATTGTATGTGAGGATGTGTGTTATACAACGTTATGAACTTACATAAATCAAACATTACAAAGATTAACATTAAACAAAACATTTAAGTACAAAATCAAAGAATAAAGACTTACATAAAATGAATTAACAAATCATAAAAAAATGAATATAATAAAATAAACATGGTGTACGGAAGAGTTTTATATTTACAGTAGCGCTGCATGGTAAAATGCACATTTTCTCTGGGGATCTAGTACAGATGGTCTTGGTTCCTCGCTTTCCGATACAAGCTTTTGTAATAGTTACTGTCCTTAGAACTCAGTATCAAGGGTTACTAATAGTTTTCACAATATACAGTAAAATCAAGTTAATAAAATAGAAATATTTTTACAATAAAAAATGTTTAAACTAATCTGTATCTTATTATGTTACACTGTTCAAGACTTACGGTCAACGCACACTCATCAGTCACATTACTGGTTCTGGAGATGTGTCGTGGGGTCGCCATTGTTTATTCACATACTACTTAGATATCTACAACAATTCCCAAAAAATTGGAAAAAGGCAGCACTCAGAATACGATACCCGGTATTACATCCAGCATCTAAAAACCTTCACAGCTATTGACGTTTTAGATCGACTTTTAAACAACAAAATGACCAAGAAAACACTTTGAAAAAGACTAAAAACTTACTATACCCGGTATTTTAAAACTTACATCACAAAAAAGAGGCGTTAATGTATAATCACGTTTTTAAGCCATGCTCCTGGTAGTAATAAACTGACTGACAACCACGTCTATCAGCTGTTGTTTCTTTGATAACTACACTATATACACTATTGACTTTTCCTGAATATTTGAGTTGTAAACGATGGGCTCCCGACAGGGAGGTAAAAAAACTAATCGGAGTGAATCTAGCGGATTTTAAATAAAGGTCCCCTCAAAGGAATATTATTGACTTAAAAAAACTCTGCGTATATTCACTGGATTCAAATGACAGGCAATCAGTGATGACACGTTTTAGATCTTGACAGGTTTGTAGGAAAATTTAAGGAACGAACAGTTATTCTGTGAGCCTTAAAATGAATGGAACTTATTTTATCTTTTGGTCGTTTCTTCTGTATGGGGTGTGTTCTATTGTTATGTCTGATGGTTGTCCCGATCACTGTTCTTGCTATGTGATAACGTGTAAAAATGTGGATTGCTACGGACGGGGCCTAAAAAACATTCCGACGGGGATACCCAATGGTACATGTAATCTGTAAGTCATTGCCATTTTTATTGTATACATGTACTTATACTAAATGTATAACTATAACGATAATGTTAACAAATAAAGTAATTTACGTAAGAAACATAAAATAAACCTATTACCTATAATAAACTGAAACACAATGCCTCTTTAAATGCATAAAATTGACGTTTACCTCTTAATTATTCATTATATTATATTTATACCTACCATGAATGATTCCCTTTATTGCTTACGGAAACTTTAAGTTGATTCATAACTCTATAAAAAACAGCAAGTCTGAAATCTACTCACCCGGTTTATCGATTGGTCGAAACCTACAGCGACCTAAGAAAAATTCAGTGTCTTTATGAAATAATCATAATCATGTCAGATTCGAGTTCATGTACATGTACATGTAGAAGACAATTTGGCTGATTCCCTTACCTAAGGTATTGATGAACATTATCATATATTTTGTGCATGTTACTTACTTTTTACAATCAATTTAATAATTCGTTAAAAGAAAGATGTAAATATAAACTAACGCGGGTTATGTATTTTTTCTGAAATGTCGCAACCTTTATGTTACATGTATGTATGATTTACAAAAGGAAGCATTTTATTGGTTAACTTATATAAATAATAAATTCTTTTTCATAACTCGGCCCAGTCCATAGGTATCATCAATTTCGTATTGATATTCAAATCATTCTTCAAAAATGTGAGACAATTGGCAATACCCTTCCTAAAATTCGACCTTATCTTAATACATGTATTATGACATTATGACTGTTTTATGTGGTTTATTAAGCCATACAAAATTTTAAGCTCTTTGTTCTCCGGCCAATATCTTTTAAAACAGATGCGGTCGAGCGGTACTTTTTTTTTCTTTTTATGTCATTAAAAAAAGATGTATTTTTTCATTTATTTAAACAAATGAATGTAGAATCCAGAAAAAGGGATGTTTTATGGACGACGGACCCAATTTCAATTGCGCAGATACATCGCACAGCTAAAGGGAGGGATTGTCACAAACATTGAAATCTCAATATTACATCACCATCACTAAAAGTCAATGAAAATCGCTTTTGACGCAATATATAAATGTTCAACGTCATCAATACTAATTAATACCCACTTTATGTAGCGCAAGTAGTGTCTGATCTCACTGTCATTTAACATGCTGAAATATGCTTTTTAACATTTTTTAACACATACAAATATCTGTAATGGATGTCAAGAACGGTGGTGAGTTTTGTATTTGTTCAAGTTTCTTATCACCATCTACATACGTTAATCTACAGAATTTGAGCCAGTGAACATTGCTATCCGTTCAATACCTGTATTGAAAATAGAATAAAACCGTTTCTGTGCTTACGTTTTGAAGTATTTTATCATACTCAACTAATCATCATACTCTGATAGTTGTTTTGTTTCATTAATCAACCTCTAAATAATGTACATCAACTTTTCCTTAGAGTTTGCTAGTACTTCTCATGAAAAAAAATGAAGAAAAATAACGATAAATCGCACAAATGGCACGTGTTCACGTCCAAACGAAGTCGATAACATAGTCATTTTAAAGTGATATTAATTCAAAATCATCATACAAGTGCCATATATTTTTTTTGGATAACAAATCTATTGCAGAATTTATTTAGCATTGTTTTTCTCTCACAAGAACGCCTTTTCCCCATATTGTTTGATTGAAAGAGAAAAGTAACATTCGTTTTTTTTAAATGGTTCCTAATAAAAATCTAATTCGATTGTTATGTTATTTTTCGATTGATTCTAATATATATTTAGTAACTCTAACTCATATAACATTTTAATGAAAATCACAATTGTTGAAGTGAATTGGGTGTTTCGTACTTATAGCAAACAAATAGTTGCTGAAGCGGGTAGCTCATTACTGTATTTTTGGTTAGAGTTATTCCCCTTGATCAAGGATGTCTTGGCAATATCCCAAAAGGTGAAAAACCAGACTATGAAACACTTGTGTTAGCTTTGGAAGATTTTGCTCCACCAAGTCAAGCAGAGCTCTACAGAGTGCAAATGCGAGAGCGTCGTCAGATGGCAGGTGTAACTTTTTCAGAGCTGGGACGGGCCATCCAGAGACTTGCTAATATGGCATACCCAAACTGCCACTTCTGAATTTAGAGATACGTCAGCCAGAGATCATTTTGTGGACGTGCTGGACAATTCTGAGGTGCGCATTCGTATAAAGCAATCCAGACCGAGAAGCTTGAACGATGCAGTGATGCTAGCTGTTGAATTGGAGGCGCACCGAAGAGCCGAGAGGAAATCGTTTGCACGCCATATCAATGTTGAGCCCTCATCTGATAAGCTAGTGGAACTGATAAAAGCACTGTCTGCTAAGATCGAGTCTCTTCAGACGGATTTGAGGGATTTACAACTTCAACGCAGCAAGGCTAATGCACGGGATACTGCCTTATCGTCTAAACGAAGGTTATGATATTTCTGCAGAAAACCGGGACACTTGCGGAAAGATTGTGTAGTGAGGAAGCAAAGCAAGTCCAAGCAATTAAGAAGGCGGCGTAGAAGTAGAGCAGAAAACCAGACTTGTAAGAGTGATTTCAGTTACAGTGGAAAGAATGCTAGTCGACAAGATGAACCCCAGAACAGAGATGTAGCACAGCATCGACTTGCTGAAGACTGTTCCAATGGATGCTACCGCGTAGGTACCGTAGAGTCTGTGCCAAACTCCAACGAGAAAAAAATAGTTAAGGACCAAGTCCGTTGCGAGAAGAGTTTTGCCAACAGCTCCGGTGTTACGGTTGGCAGAACACTCAAGTCAGCTGAAGACAAAGAAAAGGACCCCGAGTGGAAGTTGGCCAGAAGATGCAAGAATGGTCGCAGGCGCAGAGGCATGAAAAGATGATCTCCTGGCATTCGCTTTAGAAGAGGCAAGAAAAAGTTCTTCCGAACAGTTTAGACCCCTAGGTGTCGAGGCAGATGGCAGCAGGTTGCAGCATCGGTTAATATGCCTAGTGAAGCCATAATACAGGGAATTCCTGAGTTGAGAGAGTCAGATGTTCCACAAGAGGTGGAAGACGTCTATTGCAAGACGGAAAGTTGAAGTATGCATCTGCAATGTTTAGCTAGAGGTGATACAATGCAATTTGTGTCTGTCAGCTGTAGTTATGCTATGTGCACGTGGTCAAGGAGAGAAGGACCAGATATTATCTGTTCTTATTGTTTATTTTTTGGGGGAGTATTTTTAATTTGGATACAACTTCATCTTTTTGTGAAGTAGGAGTTTTAGTTTTTAGTTTTGCGAGGACGCAAAATTCTGAGGTGGGGGTAGTGAAGCGGGTAGCTCATTACTGTATTTTTGGTTAGAGTTATTACCCTTTGATTTATTGATTCTTGATTATTTTAATCAATGTTTCCAATAATTACCAATTATTGTGATGATTGTTTTTATACAATAATGAATAGTATATGTAAATGAGATGTTTGGCATAAGTAGTTTCAGATTAGGTTGGATTAGTTTGTTTATTTTTGATTTCCAATTTTTAGATATAATGAATTATTTTAGACCGGCACATATATAGGGACAGTGTATAATGCATTGTTGAAAAACGACTGGGTGGGGTTAAACTTGAACAGGTACGGCTAGATTGAGTGTGTGGACATCCTTGCTCTTTTTAATCTTCGTGTAATCTAACCTACGATACAGAGTGTGCGGTCATCACTGCTTTGTATCGCATTAATACAAGTGTGCGGTCATTCTTGCTTGTTTTGGTGGTTGTTGCGGCGGAGCACTAGTGTGTGATCATCCCTGCTGGTGTAAGGTTGAGCTGTTGGCGCAAGTGTGCGGTCATCCCTGCTTGCGTTAACGTTAGTACCTGTTGAGTTGCGTAGGTGTGCGGTCATACCCTCCTGCGTAACGTGGAGTCCCTATGTATGAGCAGGAGCGGTGATTAAAGTCTGCACTTGTAAATATTGGCAGCAATCAGGGCTATCCGATTATATCTCGGGTACGGGCCCGCGGGGATTCACAGGCAGTGACCCCCTTTACTTTGGCACGTTACTTTACCATGCAATGCATGTATTAGATTTAAAAGCTCAAACTAAATGAAATACTGTAAATTCCTTGTTTCACATCAGAACTTCAATCCACGATTCAACCGTTTTGCTTCAAATTGACCGATTATCATATTGCTAACGCCGAGTTTTTATTAATGATCCGTTTAGTTTACCTGTGTCCAAGAAATAAGAGAGTGTTTAAAATCTGCGTAATATCGCGATATGTACTTCTCGCGATATAACGCAGATATTAATTCGAGATGTTTCATTAGGAATCTACAGAAAGTCCTGTGTTTAAGCATTATGGGATATTTAGTAATGGCCACGGCTGCTCGAAAATTAAAATTAATACAGAATACATGTACAATGTGAACCCTGGGATCAGCGGTTCACTCGTAAAAATTTATACCCAATTCACTAATGCTTAAACATATTATATCAATCATTTAAAGTCCACGTGAGCACTACTGGCAAGCTGAACTATTCGCTGGCAAGCTCATCATTTGTTTCTCACAGATCAGGCAGCCGTGACGGATATGGTTTACTCCTATGGTGGCGGCTTCATCCTGAAAAAAAATTGATATGCAGAGCCAGAAAAATTAAACTATCAAATTATAGTCAATCGAAATAACATAAAATTCAATAGGGCAAATGAAAATATGAAAGGGGAGGGGTGGGTGGTTGGGTAAAATTTAAAGCGGCGACTGATAAGATGATCTGCAGGGAGGCTGTGACGTCACATGTTCAAGCTAATATCCAAAAGTGCAAGCGATGATGCGTAAATGTCTCCAAGGGTTGAAGGATTATTTTAATGGCGGAAATATTTAGTTTTGATAAACTGATTTAACGTTGATGAGTGATATGCAATTAATTCAGTAAATAGAAACAAAATATCTAGCGGATTAGAACCCGGGATCTGCGGTTCACAAGTGCGGTACTTTAGTCGCGTGCACTGAACTATGATTATTTGAAAAAAAATATGATCGACTTCGTAAAGCATCTTGAAACACGGTGTCTTAAAAAGTACTCAAGCCCTGATGAAATGAGCGACCTTAAATAGATAAATTTGTTTTGTTTGTGTTAATAGTATTCAGGAATACAGGATCAGGATTGACTATTGTTATGGTTTAACACATCGTAATGCACTAAATATTCAGCATAGTTTAAAATGACATGAGGTGATAACGAACAATATTCTGCAAGAAGGACTGGGAAACATTTTAGGTAATAACAGCAACATACAAAATTGTTGTTTTCTAAAAAAAAAAGGTACGCTTAAGAACATAACCGAGCTTAAGGATTGCATGTTGGATGACATAAATATTTACAGAGAGACTTAAAACGCAAGTGCTTTGGTATGGGAAAGTTCATTTGAAGCACTTGGGATACCTAGGAGACGGATTTAAGTGATGCCCTCCACTTAACTCTGGGTTTGAGGGTGATATTTAATTGACTAACGTGATCCCCGGGCAAGCGTTTTAGATTGTCTATCTCTAGGGGTGTTATCCCTTGATAGTTGTTTAATACAAGAGGGGCATAATAAAGTAACAACTACTGCATTCGATTTCTTTATTCATACGTGTACGTAGCACTCGCTAATATACCTTGACACATACCTTTTGGCTGGAAAAATTGAGAAGAAACGCATGCAAAATAAACAAACGCATTACCAAATAGACGTCCAGGTGGCACGGGACAGTGTTTTTGATACAATTTAGTGTAGCCAAGGGATGCATACTTCGGAACTCTGTAACTAAACCTACACTACGGCCAACGCGGTTTGCGTATTTACCGCGAGTCCTCGTGGTGTGAAATTGATCGCGGTTTAGCACAGGTAACTCAGGTAAAACCGCGCATCCTCGCGGTACAGCTTCTCACCTTGACCACACCGTCGCGGTACTGTGAAAACAGTCCCAGGTAAAAACTATTCATGTTTTTTTAACGCGAGTTACCTCCCCCAATTTCTTCTCATACGGGAAATATTATTGAGAGAATTAATGAAAGTTGATTCATATGCCTTTATTTTATATATGGAGTTGATTGTTACAATTTATTATTGAAAAAATGGGAGAAATAAAAGGAACGTGTAATTATGCTAATACAGAATTTTGTATACTATTTTGTATACTCGATGGTGTTACATATAAATTAATCTTGGCACATTCATCGCTGACAATGCTTGCATGGTTATCAATGAATTTGATTAATAATTATATACCCGGTAATAAACGCTTCACAAAAATATCTTATTTCGCCTCGAGAAAGGGATACTAATTAGCGTTTCATTTACAATCTTTCATATTTAATTCTTACCTTTAAAACATACCTTACACTTGGTCATTTCTCTTAAATACATTCAAAGAACTCATTTAATGAATAACAAAATACATGTAGATATTACATGTTTTAAAGTGCACTCGCTTATCACCGCTGCGACCCGAGTTCTATCCCCATGATCGACATTAGTTGAATAGATATGCTGGTTGCCCGCTTGGACACGTGGGTTTTCTCCGGGCACTCCGGCTTTCTCCAGTATCGATGACCCACTCGCGCTAACATCCGTGCCAACGAAAGATATCAATATAAGTTGTATAACTTGTTTATCAAACGTTTTAAAATAAAAAAAAAGGTTCAATCAGTTTACGAAAATTTTAATGTTAAAATCGTGTGTATTTAAAAATTGACTTTCCTATCCGATCTAACAAAAGTATGATGTTCAGTGGGTCGCCGATTATTTATGTTTGTCGTTCAAAACCAGAAATTTAAAAATAAGAATGATCATTTATTCTGGGGTATCCTTCACATGTTAAAATTTCGCAGTGTCAGTTGACCAACAGAGGAAGGTGAATTGCGTAACATTACGTATACAGTATGTGTATATAGTATTTTGGTGGTTGCCGTCAGGGTGGGTGACCTGCAGCAATTAGTGTGACTTGGGGTCCGCTAAATAGAAGTATATAGTCCGTTCTTTCAAACAACAAAATTTTCTTGATAGAATAATTTAATTTCAAACAAATGAAAATTTGTTTTCCGATTTAAATTTAAGGAAATTATTCTGCGTATTCATAACACAGTGTTTACAAAATACATCCATAAATTAAATTACCTTTTAATGATATACTTTGTACTCGATTGAAATACAATTAACGAACAGACTATAATCAGGGTTAATCAGGAAAAGAGAGAGTAATTGAGAACACAGCATAAGTAAATTTTATATACATATCTAGTATTTGTACTTTTTAAAATGGTAAAAATGTGATTGTTTGAATGAATCAAACGGGAATCATATGAACAAAGATGTGTGTTTGTGTGCATATATGCATGTTAGTAAAAAAAAAACTTCTTTACGCGATATGTGGTATATTATTTATTTCTCTAGCCATGTTAAAATTAAGAAAGTTTTAATTTTCAATTTCCTTAGAACTTTATATATTTTGATTAGAGAGAGAGAGAGAGAGAGAGAGAGAGAGAGAGAGAGAGAGAGAGAGAGAGAGTTGTCTCAATTCTCGCGGCACGTGGTCAGAGCACGGGTACTGTCACAGACAGGAAGTGTTATGTAATAGTTATACACACCCGTAAACACAGGGATAGCTTTTCTATAAATTGTGCCGTACTTGTTTTTATATATACCTGTCTGAATCAGGCATTATTTTATCTTCATGCAGTAAAGATAGAAGGCGAGTATGATCAGGGGCTTTTATATATACGTCCTTGGTTTGATATTTCTTAAAACGCCCGTCACGAAAACATGTGCTATTATGTGCATTTCAATCAGAATGCCGTTACGGCTACATGTACTACTTTAGTAGTTCACATAAAATATTAGTTATTTGAGAGAGAGAGAGAGAGAGAGAGAGAGAGAGAGAGATCCTCAGCATTCAATAAAATTCTTCACGGCACGTGGTCAGAGCACGGGTGCTGCCATGGTCAGGAAGTGTTATGTAATAGTTACACACCCGTAAACACAGGGATGACTGATTGTCAATGTACCTGTCTGAATTAAGCATTATTTTGCTCGAAGTGTGTCTCCGGTCCATATCCTCCACCCCCTAATATTACCACGTAAATATAATCTCTTGATCTCTCAAAACCCTGGATCCCTCGAAGTCAAACTGCAGTCCCGTTATTCATAATCTGTTGTTCATTTACTCTCGATACCCCGAAGTGGCCGGTATATGCAAGCGTTACCTAATTTTAACACCTACTTTGTCATTTAAATGGCTCAAGGCATTAGACGCGGGACCCGTGTTACGGGATTTTCTTCAGGTGACACTTGTCCTGCAAGGTGATAATTGTTCCATGATTGACCATACCGTTGCCTAGACTATAATTAACACCGACCGTCCTAAATGTACATATAATCTGATTTATTTAAAACGAGAGAGAGAGAGAGAGAGAGAGAGAGAGAGAGAGAGAGAGAGAGAGGCCGGAAAGTATTTAATGAGTTAAATAAGAGTAAGATTGAGGGGAAAACATACAAGTTGAGTTGATGTCTACGTTAGCGACCTTATAATAGTACATCGCGGAATATTTGTCTTCTTTAAATCTGTGGCATATTTTCAACTCATCATATGCAAAAAAATAATACTAATTTTCAACTACACGTATATGCATGATTTGCGTAATACATTGCTATGATTGGGACTCTTGAACAACATTAACAAAATACATGCAGCAATAGTTTTCTAGAAGTTTTTGTTAAAAACAATTCAAAGAAAATAATGAATTTTTCTTCGAATAATATTTATTTCTAAATTCGAACAATAATTAAAACAGCGCTTGCTTTCTCCTTCTTACTTTAATCCCTAATACAGATAACACGCCCGTTACGGTGTCTTACACCATCGCGGTAAAATCGTGACCCCGCGATCACCGCGATGACAATACCGCGACGGTGTATCGCGGAAAGGATTAAAACACCATCACGGTGTCGCGGGAAAATACGGGATCCGCGTTGTCTGTAGTGTATTTCTGAAAATATTACTAGTCAAAACCTGTAAAAATTCTCTACATACGGGTTTTTATGAGATTTTGACCTTTTCAATTGTTGCTAATTTTTCATGATTTCTCAGCTTTTTAGACCTCCCCCAGCTAATTCCCTGCAGATGGTTGACCTTCCGTACCGCGCGCATGTTGCACTATCACATGTTAGAAACTTACCGGTGTATAGTTTACAATGTCCTATCCACCCACTTTTCGTGTTATTTTACCTCCCGTCTGTAACTTGCAATTTCACTGTGTAAAGTCAACACAACAGTCATAGCCGCAGGTTTTGCATTTTACTTCTGATTCTCACGTACCTATATATCGTACTAGGATTTCGCTCAATACGATATTTCAATTAATTTGATCTTCGGGATCTTATTCTGACCAGACACCTGGCGTTGTCTGTGCCATGTTATATAACCCGGAATTATCTCCTCCTCGACCTGGGGAGTAGCCCTTTCCCTGTATAAAAAGAGGAGGCAAAAGACAGCTTCCAGTTGACTACTTCTTTTATTCAATTTTAATAATAAAACATCCCAATCAAATTCCACAATATAATATAATGTATAAATAATAACAATAAACGTTGATTACAAAAACTCTGAAAATAAGTGAAATATTTACTTGAACCCTCTGAATCATTTTTGTTAACTATTATTAAAACCGCGCAAGTATCTTAATATGATCTTACCTGTATAAAAAGAGGAGGCAAAAGACAGCTTCCAGTTGATTACTGGAGAGCCGCTTTCCCCGCACCTTCTTTTTATACGCACGGACACTGTACCTCCAATCTCAAGACCTTATAAGTAAATGCGATTAAGTGCATACTAATGATCTGACGCACCGTGGTCAGTAGAAGCGTTTTATTTAGATTTCTGACCCGGCATATACAGGCTCATCACTGGACTTAATAACACATTTCTCCATGAACATAAATAAACATACGTTATCTATTTACCGCATGTACTTTAACCAATTTCTATAAAATTTCCGTTATAATATACATATGGGGCCATCATATTGCATATCAATTTAAGCAAGAGACACCCCTCTAACTAATGATAATCATAAAAAATCATTTCATGAATTTTAGCAACACTCATAAGCCTTAAAGTACAGCAACTCTCAATTTTACAAAAATATTGACAGGTACTTTATCCGAAACTGTCCCTTGCTACCCCAGTAGCATGATTTGGTAAGGTGTTACGGAGTATTGAGAAGATTATAGTTGCCTATCTATTTGAAATTGAGTAAATGAAAAAAGACCAACAAGTTTATAAACTTTCATATATGAATTCTTTACCGGTTCTTCTATAGCAAATTAGCATTTTTTTTATGATGTCACACATCGTTATGCTTTGGGTATTTAGCATTGGATAATATTCTAAAAAAAAAAATAGCAACAAACATTACTGTAGTTTTATTGACAAATAGTGATATTTATTTATTTCTTAACTGTTATTTCGTTTATACTGTTTTAGATATATAAATGTTTACTTGACGCTCGTTGGGTGAAATATTAATATAAATATTATTTAAAGCTTATTATTGCTGTATCTAGCCTTAAAGTTAGTCCATAAAACTGATGATTCAAACAAGATGTATTTTGTTAATTATTTACTGAGTAATTGCATTTTCTTTGTGTCAGGCATTTCCTGAGAGGTTTATTTACAGTGTTGTATTGTACACAATACTGCAAATGTTCAGATACAAAATCAGGAGTAAGTCCTATATTAAGCGTTTTTAAAGACTTTTTCCAACAGCTGCAAATAGGTTTGCTTGCTAAAAAAAGTCACGAGGTCTTGAAATCTGTAGTAATCTTCAGAAACAATTTCGTATACATTCAACACTTATACGGTTCGTTTGGCCTGGTTTATATATTGTAAAATTATCTGTTGTACGTGTTCTCGACTGTACGGATCTTAAAAACAGTACGGTACGGATTTTGCGCAGTAGGCTGACCGATTTGTATGACGCGCTACAATTTTCAGCGAACGCGCAATGACATTACTTGGGTCTTTAACATGATTAAGAGATCTGAGGGGGGCTAAACTGCCCATAACTTTAAAGACATATATCATACTAAACTATTCAACCTAAATACATATGTCATAGACTTCTTTTTATGAACAATGTGATCAAGACTTTTATCAATGTAATTCTGTAATCATTGTGTGAATTGCGAAATTGTTAGATGTCGTCTTAGTTTGTTACGTAATTATTGTCTATATAAATGCTGATTTTTTATGATTTTGAGGGCTTCATTGCTTTGCTCAGCTCTGAATAAAAGCTAAGTTTCCTGAATAAGAAACGCTTAAATAAGTCCTGAATAAGCCATGGACAATAAGCCTGAATAAAGCTGCAACCTTTAACTTAAAACCTCCTAGCCAGAATAGGGATTCACTTTTTTACACCCTATATTTGATCCTTTGTTGATGCATTTTACCATTTTAATATATTTCCAATAAACTCATACACCATAACTTGTTTTCTGTCACTCAAACAGGCCCCGTAACAAATCTCTTGACTCAAGAATTAGATATACCCTAACTATAGTTCAATAACGATGATAAACAAATGACATTTTTCATCCGTCAATTAATGTCTTTTAAATAACGTACGAAGGACATACATGTATACGGTAAGAAGTTGAAAATTGCATTTCTTTATATGAACTGCTCAATGCGTCAAAGATAAAATAATTGTATAATGAAATGATTGTGCCTCCTTACCAATGCTTATGTTTGACATTTATATGTGGGCTGCAAATTCTACATGTAGTCAAGGCCTTAATTCTACACTTGGTAGGGGTCTTATTTCTATATATCTTACAATTTGTCATTCCCATGTGTATATTATACATGTATAACATTTATTGTCATCTCCAAGCACTCAATATGACGGAAAACGTGTGTTACTTTTACCTTTTCATTTAAAATCTGTATTTACAATCTTCGTTTGTCAATCGCAATCATGATTTTACGACTATAAATACCTTTTGCTGAAATAAATATACATATATTATAGCACACTCGCCCTTACCTAGTGTATTATATTATGCCGTTCATGTTCTTTGTATATAAATGGAGACCGGTGTTTTTGAAGTATTTATTTTAAATTTAAATGTGGATGTTTTAATGTTTTAGAGCGGATACTATAAACAATTGAGTAATGAAGGTGTGGTTTGTAAGAAAAATTCGTTTTACTGATATATGCATCACACAATACAATGGAAACATCGTTTTCATATACAAAAATACCAGTTTGTAATTATATACTACAAGCAGAGACTATGATCAAAGTTCAACATCACGAAAGTGTTTGAGGTTTTTTCTATTAAACCCAAGATGTGAAATTTGTTGGTTGCTTTAAGTATCATTTTTGTCAGACTTAATTAGTTTAGGATAATGAAAATAGATAGTGTTTTTAAATGTGATGTGGGTGTTATTCATCGAAAACTGATTTGCAACGTAAAGCTTGCAATGGGAATATGAATATTGAAGTTTAACCAGTGTATAATGTGTCTTTTTGTTTTTGTTTTTTATGTCTGAACTGCAAATATAAGTAATGAACACGAATAATTAACTTTAACTGGAATATGAAACATTTCCTAATGCAATAACTCTCTGTTCATGATATTCTATCCTCGGCATGCTTTTTGTAAACATATTGATTGACATATATTTTTTTTGTATGTACTCATTAAGGAACCTTAGGTTCAACCAGATAAACAGGATCGACAGTAATGCCTTTCAGGGATTGTCACAGCTTGAAAGATTGTAAGTAAACAAAAATCTATTACGTCATTTACGTACACTCTTTCTTAAACAAATTAAAGGATAATTACATAATTAATTATATACATAAATTTGTTTCAGAGAAAATAAAAGTAAAATACAAATCAGCCTTGCTACAAGAGAAGTTATTAAGGATAATTAAAATAAAAGTACATTTATATATCTAACACATCTATAAAGACTATTGACGGTAATATAGATGGATAGGCAAGAAAGTAAAGACAAGTTTCTGATGTCAGGTATTTATTAAATCAACACGGGTCATTTGAAGAGGTAAAATATTTGAATAAGAGAATTGGTATAAGATTTTCAATAACAAATATTTAAATGAAAAGTTAAAATCAACACTCATGTTTTCCCTATCAGTGAATAATTGAATCAAAAAATGAAATATTTAAAATATACACTTAGGAATGACAAATTCCTAGATACATAGATTTAAGACCCCTACTAAGTCTAAAAATAACTCTCTAATCTGTACAAAAGTAACCAAGATTATATTTGCATGATGTTCTAATGTAACATTGCTGACTTACTTTGCCTCCTGCATTTCACATTTGGTCTTTTTTTTCTAAACTTGTAAATGGATATTAAGATACTTAAGCCATATTTTTATTTTTATGTATCAAATTACATAGGCTATTTTTTGAATATCACGTTTGTTTTATGGTGAATAGAGATGCCTTTAGGTGCTTTATGATACAACCATATTACGCGGATATGATAGGGCAACTGTCAGCGATCGATTAAGTTAAATTCCTCTGATTGATGTGACGTCACAATTAGCAGCATGATGTCATATTTTAATAACGTTGGATAATACGGGATTGGATATTTAGTTTTTTTGCGAGTGTTATAAGATAAGCAGATAGTCTTTTATGTGGCTTCACCGGCCTTTCCTCTGTCAGTGTGTGTACAAAATAGGCATAAGTGTAACACTACCCCGAATATGATGAAAGTTGAATTTGACAAATATCAATAGCATATGACCTAAACTACTTAAAAAGTGCTGCTAGAATCCTGTGCTTTGTTGTTGTAAATTACAGTACGTATGATTTTCATTGAAATTGAAGAAGTCGAGGGGGTTTCCGATAAATAATGACAATATTCATTTTTTGTTACAATAGGATTCGAGCAGTACTACTAATAAAGATGATCTAATTGCCGATCGAATTATTGTATCATACATATAAATGAACTTCGGGGTAGTTTTACACTTTTTGATTTTTTGTTAAGGTAAAAAAGTGATCTATTTTCAGCTGTCACGTGATAACATTGCACGACTCGCTTTCGAAGTAGAAAAAATAAAATCAATGCGAACACATTCACTTGATATTAATATTAATATTCAGCACTGTTTTCATAAAGATAATATAATCAATTTTTAAATTTATCATAATATCGACGGTCTTTACACTCGGAGTTGCCTTAACCTACCCACGTATCTATGTAAAAGAGATAGATCACCGCTTCAGTGCAGTTTGTTTAAATCCATATAAATACACAGTGATTGCCAATTGCCTAAAGAGTATACTACCATTTTGTTTTAAATGATACGTCTAATTAACATTGGTATTTATCTCCAAAACCAGGTTTATTATGAGGGAACATTATTCAATAAACACATCTTATCTTGGTCAGTTCCAGTCTTTGTTTCCAACAAAACACTCAAAAAGCACACAATTCTTCCTCATCGTCCATTAAAAAAAAAAGCAATTAGAAACTTCCGATCTGTGACTATTTTATGCGCGATAATGCTGTCTATAAAACCACTTATAATGACACATCAGATACCGAATGCAGTTAGCTTTGTAGAATATGCAACATATTGTAATAAAATGATAAAATAAAAGAGAAACATGATATTCAATAAAATGAAAAGTGAATGTAAAATGACCGCGGTAGATTTGTATGCAATGAAATACGCAGTATTTTATTATGTCATTGAAATTTCGTGGAAAAGTCAGATTTCAAACATAATCACTACATACAATAATTCTTTATTCTTTATCAGATAACTGATAACTATTATGTCCTTGGATCATGACTGGTTATTTGATGTCGTTTACTTCTCCAATTTGTGAATGAACGTTGCTGTAAAATACGCCATAATAGAAATTTATTTTAAGTACAAGTAAGAACACCTACATGTAATAGGCACAGCATAACACAAAGATCACTAAAGATATTGCTTGTGTACACGTTGTTTAGTTTATTCATATGGATTAACTTATGCACAGCTTGTTTTACAAGCAGAACGTGTGGAAAGAGTTACACTTCTGCCATTAGGTATATTGATTGCTCCCTTGAAAACGTCCAGATACTTTAATGAGAGTAATAAGGTCAATAATATTTTTAAAGCGTATAAGGAAATGCTTAGTACAACGTGTCAAATTGTTTTGTAAAGGATATAGATCCAAATCCTAAATAGAGTATTTATGCCTGTTGATAAGTGCATTGCGCTAGTATGTATTTTTCTGCGGGATGCGTCATCCCAACAGTTTTATTTTAAGCATGCCTAAGTTAAAAATATATATAACAAAAATTGTTGACATGTTCAGGGATTAAGTATTTTGAGTAAAATTTGAATCTAGATAATGGCTACAAGCATCCAAATAATTTAGACAGAAATTTAAAGCTATTTACATCGTATCGATGTTTTAAAAGAAATAAATGTTTGTGGTTTTTTTTTATCAAAGTTTATGTTATAAACTTCCTGAACATTTCAATTTAATTAGAACGCATTTCATAATACTGAATATATTTTCAGATATATTGTTTTACATTTCGGTCCGGACTGCAAACACCCAGGTCAAAATATTCATTATAACATGATGTCACAAGCTTTTCTAGTATCTATATAAAGAAGAGGTCGACGCAAAAGCGTGGTCGGTATGTTGATAGTGACCATGATCTAACACATTTGAAGAGTAATGAAATACAAAAGAATTTTTTTGTGCCGAGGAGATGTTAAAATGGTTTTCTTTTTAGCAAAAAGAAAAATTCAAAGATAAAGTACAAAAAAAATTAAGAGACAGAGACATTAAGGAGAGAATATAGATGGTGATGAATGTTCCAAATGTTGAAATATATCTTTCAAATAAGTAAAAGAATTACAATTTTCAAAAGAAATCATTTTCTCCAAACATTCTTCTGGTTATAGATTTTTTAATGATATTAAAATGTAGCCTTGATGTTATCATTTTACTTTGCAGAATATATTGTTTTGTAAAAAAAAAATGATTAAATTGTCTAACCTATGAATATCTCTGTTGCCAAAAAGGATTGAATATTTATCAAACTATGTTTGTAAACCAAAGATACACTATATCTGTAATCTATTTCTCGGATTCAATCCAAATTTTTTTCACTAAATTACAGTCGACAAAAATATGTTATGTTTTCTCAGGGGTCTGTTGACAATAGTAACACAACGAAGAGTTTACTATCCCTACTCATGTAAATGATATTTGATTGGCTAAATTTTATGTAATAGTTGGTATTGAAGCCATAGTATTCTTGAATCCTTTGTGCACTAAAGGGGCAGAATATACATTTTCCTCCATTGTTTTTTAGTTAATTCGACTTCTGACATCCATTTTGTTTCAGATTCTGCATAAGTTCTTTTTTTATATTAAGAGGTTGTACATGTCACTACATCCCTTCTTAGATCTAACAAATATTTTTAGGGTTGTAAAAATATTTTTACGCTATTCTTTAACTGTTTGAATCTGGAAAAAAAATTACTGTTACAATATGTAAATAGATAAACCACTTCAAATAGTCGCTTCAATTCCGTATAATTATTAGGGACTAGGACGGCTAGAGGAGCCAAAACTTCTCGCAACTTTGCATACATACTGATTTCTTATAAAGTTTACAATTCCTGACTCAACAATTGAATAAATGTATTTAAAAAAAGTTATAAACCATCAACATGTTCCATATGTCAATTTTCTTTTATAAAATTCACATTACAGAAAATGCCTGATCATAAGCGTATTTAATTTAACTGTAGCTTTTTCCCATGGACATTATTGCATTTAATTCCTTGGTAATAAGTTATAAATTATAAATGACTGTCGAATCATTTTTATTCGTGCGAGTCAATGTTTGTGGGTAGCCCAATTTTTCCTCAATCATGTGAAGATAATTTTGATGGTTGTGTATTCGGGATAATTTTAATGAATATAAGACAATGATTGTGTATATGTTTGTTGGGGTGCAAATTCGTTCGCAAGGGTATCCAACAAAAGCCGAAGACGTTGGTTCCCCAAGAAAAACGAAGATTCTCCAGTCTTTTATAGGAAGAAAAATAAAATAATCATCACGTAAACATGATTTTTCCGCTTATCAGTGTAATAAAGCTGATGTCTTTTTGCGAATATACGTAGAATGTTTCAGGACTTTTAGTTTGATAAAATATAACTAAAAAAAACATAACTCCTCATATATATGTGTCTTGCTTTTATAACATCACACCAAATCGATGAACATCACTGCAATGACAAGTAGGGAACAAATGAGAACGAATGTAACATTGCTTTCTGCTGTGCTGGCATGCATCAATAGAAAATGATGTATTTTCACAATTAGAACTCATTAATTGAGCAAGAAATAAAATCGAATGTTTATTATTCAAACCTTAAACCTCTTATATGCAGATAAAGATGACACACCTTGATATTCGGATACATTTAAAGAATATCTTATGGTCTATTATCACAAATATTTATCAGCGACATAAGCAGTCGAAATGGTTCAATTGTTCTGAGTTTGGTTGATAGAAATCCTTATTCTGTTTAGATCATTGCATTCGTTTAATTGTTGAATAACTTAGAACCAAATAAATTAACATCATCCATGAATTAATTAATTATTTTATTATTTGTATTATAAAGTCATATTTCCTTTTGGAGGTAAAATAAAATACACGATTTTACGTCTCCACGAACCTATAAAGTTTTAGCAATTCTCAATATCAATCCCCACGCATTTTAATCATTCCACAGTATAATGATGAATTTTGTCTGTTTTAAATAATGTTGTGCCTTCTTTGTGATTATATTAAGAATAAAAAGGATGATGTTTAAATCTCGGGTACACACATTAAAAAGATACAATTGATTGATGAGATTATTTCTTTATAAGAATTTTTTGCTGGTACCTATTTATATCGTATTTACTAATGATAGAATATATTTTAGTCATAAATTAAATGAGCCCCAAAATGAATATATTTTTCACCTAAATGTTGATTATTTTGTCATTGCATGACATTCACTGAATGCACTTCACCGGTCAGATTTATTAGCCAATGCTTAGATCAACGCTACAGTTTTTTCTCTAAAATGTTATTGCATAGGTCTATAATACACATTTGTAAAGGTTTTAAGAAGCATTCATCGGAAACATCAATTTTCTACTTATATTAAATGTTACAAACACTAACAAAAGTGCAGAGAAAAAAAGGTGTTAGATATATGAGACCCTACATGCCTGCTGACATTATTGTATTAATTCTTGATATGCATAATAATTTTCTCTGTTGGATTTGTATTGTAAACTTTCAAGTCTATTTTTATCAATTAATTGTTTTTTTACTCATGTAGGTACCTTCATAACAATCAGATAAGTAAGATCGACAGCAACGCTTTTCAGGGCCTATCACAGCTTCAAACACTGTAAGTCTGTTACTCTAATGCATTATTCCTAGGAAAAAATATTCCGCCGAGTTATTTGTTAGAAAAAAACAATTGTTGCCTGGTCCTAATTCTCGGTTCTAATCCTCTGCAAGTAAACTTTTACTGAATTTTCATTGATGATGAAATATTTTTTTATTAATAAGAAATATAAATTGGTTTTGTAATAGTCGACTTCCACGTGTTAGCAAGTAAGATATGAATACTGCCATATGAATGCTTTTCTGATATATTTTGTCTTTCAATAAGGAATAATGAACATGCAATAAATTGTATTATGGCTGTTAAACATTTGCTATTGATATACCGAATGTGTTATTGTCAACCATTTCGGAACAACAAACACACCTCATGATAGAATATAAGTCACTGCACATTCCAGTAAGAATGGTCATAACCATCTAGTGACCATGGTTATTTCTAAAAATGCATCACAGTATTTTCAATATTTCCATCACAAAGTAATGTCTATATAATCAAATGATAATATTTCAATACCATGAATTTGCGATAATTATTACAAGAAATTTTTAATGCTAGTTTCAATAAATAAAATACGATTTCGAAAATATGACTGCTTATTAGGCGTTCTTTAACCCTAGGCTTTTACTTCAAACTTAAAGCATTAACTTGTTTTATTGTACAACTGTGCATCCTACTTTTACAGCGGTATTATCGCTTTTAAGAACTGGTTAGAAGTTGATTGTCAAATTTTGTTGATCTTGAAATTACAGTTCTTGACTAGAAAACATCATTTTAAAATTGGAACATAAACTGTAAATAAAAACACCGAAAGTAGAGAAATATTCCCTAATTCAAATTTTAAATATACTATGATAAAAAAGCATATATTCAAGTAAATGTATAAATATTAAACATGACTAAGAGAAAAAATATAAGATGTTGCGTAACCTGTCCTATCATCCCATGAAACTTTAAATAATAGAAAATGGAGGCAGGGGAAGTGGTCGATTGAGAGAAACTGCAGCCAATGGTTACAAATAATAAAGACTATAATATGCATATGAAGAATAATGCTCAAAAATAGATTTAAAACTATTGTATAAGTTATGAGTATTATCTATTCAAACTAAGAGATTTAAAACTATTGTCGTACACTGGCAACCAAACATTGAACAATATATCAAAATGTGTTGCACGATATTAAGCAAACAACATACAGATACTACGTTTCATTTCCTTTTGAAACAAACCATTTCTGAACAAACAAATATCATTATGGAAATAGAGGTCACTGCACATTCCAGTTAGTATGGTCATAACCCTCTAGTGACCATGGTCATTTCTAAAAATGCATCACAGTATTTTCAAAATCTCTATCAAAAATGTAATGTCTATAAAATCGAATGATAACATTCTAATTTATAACCATGAATTTGCGAGAATTATTAAAAGGTATTTGTTATGCCAGTTTCATTAAATGTTTCAAAAGTATGACTGCTTATTAGGTGTTCTTTTACCCTAGGCTTTTACTTTGAATTTAAGGCATTAACTTATTTTACAACGGTGCACCATACATTTACAATTGTATTGTAGCCTTTTAGGACTGTTTAGAAGTAGACTGTCGAATTTTGTTTGGCTTGAAATATGATTTTTGACTTGTAAACATCATATAAAAGTATGGAAATAAACTGACAAAACACCGGAAGTTGAGAAATATTCTCTATTTAATTTTTTTTAATATTATGATTAAAAAGCATACATTATGATACAAAAAGCAATACAAGATGGTGCGTAACTTGTCCTTTCATCTCATTAAACTTAAACAAATAGAAAATGGAGGCAGGGGAGATGGTCGATTGAGAAAAACTGCAGCCAATACTTACAAATAATGAAGACTACAATATACATGTAAGAAATAATGCGCAAAAATAGTTAATCAAGAACTTTTACAAATGTTTTGACTGACCTCACAGGATGGAATACCATTTTTAAGTTCTCCTCAAAGATAGATTAAAGGTGCTTAAAGGTAACTTAAAGACGATCTTTAAGCCATCTTTAAGCTATATGTGTTGCTTAAAGGTGGTTTAAAGAAAGCGTAAAGATGGCTTAAAGGCAGCTTAAAGACTATCTTTAAGCCACCTTTAAGCCACCTTTAAGGACAACTTATAGGTCCTTAATATCCAAACTTCTTTAAGCCACCTTTAAGCTACCTTTAAGCAACCTTTAAGCCACCTTTAAGCCATTAAAAAAAAATTAATTCAATAGTGCTTAATTTGCCAACAAAATGTAGTAACTTTATGATAGAAATGGTATTAAAAACGGTTTTTGTTCTAAAAAATCAAATGGGAAAAAAAAAAAAAAAAAAAAAAAACGCCACGGCGAGAATTGAACCTGGGACCCTTGGTTTTCTAGCATCTTCCCACTTCCTCTACGCCACGGTAGCTTACATATTAGTGATTGTTTTTATATCCTATATATCAGTGGATATTGAATCAATTTATTGAATGTATTTTGACAAACAATTAACAAAACAATCAATTATATCTAATTCATAAATTACATGCATGCATGCATGTATTTAGAATGAAATACGGAACTTGGTCATCAGAGAAAATAAATATTATACCTTTATGGAAATCGTTTGGCTCAGTAGTAGGCCTTCTTAGTTAATAAGTTTAAACCGAGTAGATATACGTCCATCTAATTCATAGCTATAAAAATGCAAGAGAGAAAATGAAATCATTTCTTTTATTAAATGCTTAAAAACTATTAGGGTATTTGTTCAATTTCCCGCAATTTCCCGGCTTTCATGATCGCGGCGCCGTTTCAGTATGTTTAAATATTTAATTGTATACATGAATTTTAAACTTTCAATTATATAACAAACAATATTACCGGTGACGTATTTACTGCATGTGGCAATTGCAAATGATGTATACATATATATATATATATTTATGCTTGTACATACAATTGTAAGATGTACCAGGCCGGGTATGTGACAAATATTTACCGTTATACACTGTACGTATATTTAAATAATTAACCCCTATTTATGATCACCGGTACATTAATTAATTAGCCTCAATATTTTACTCTTACATACATGTATCGTTAATTTGTAGACGTAACATTTTTGAAATCCAGAGTTAGGAAATGATACTTTGAAAATGAATTACAAATGTAAATAAACTTTTATTCACTAGACTTATCGTATACTCGTACATACTAAGATTTCAAAGCCTTTAGAAACCCTAACGTGCACCTAGGCACACGACACACCTGTTGTGTATATCTTGTATATTCTGTGTTAGTTCCAGGGATTTTCTTAAGATGGACAAACAATAGACTTTAATTAGGTATACACAAACGTGCACCTGGGCACACGACACAACTGTTGTGTATATTTTGTATATTCTGTGTTAGTTCCAGGGGTTTTCTTCAGTTAGACAAACAATAAACTCTAATACACAAACGAACAAAACTATGTCTAGACAAACAAAGCAGTAATATCCTGCCCGATATAACAAAGGCATTTAGGATTTTTTCATCTTTAACATGTATCTAGCAGTTCTAGAATTAGACCTAGAAATATTGAAAATTGAAACAAAAGTACAAACCTTAAACCGATCATTAAATTAAATTATGCATGTTTGGATCATTATCTTTATTTTGTTTAATATCCGGATGAACTGAGAGAGAGAGAGAGAGAAAGAGAGAGAGAGAGAAAGAGAGAGAGAGAGAGAGAGAGAGAGAGAGACAGAGAGAGAGAGAGAGATATTTCACCGATTAATTTATAATAGGAAACAAACATACTTTAATCAGTTTCATGCACAGATTAAGATACAGAGACTGTACTCACCCCTACAATAATTTTAAAACCAAACAAAAATTATAAAGAATTTAATGGAGCGACAATTAAAACCGCCTTCAACACCCCCCCCCCCCTTCCTTGGAAATTGTATTATCACTGGGAAGACCCCCTCCCATCCCTATAAAACAGCTTTTGCATTTGATAAATGTGTTTATTGTTCAGCTTGATCCAACTTGACTTAAAGGGAACTTAAAGATGGTTTAAAGACAACTTAAAGGGAGCGTAAATGCCACTTAAAGATGCTTAAAGGTGGCTTAAAGATGGCTTTAAGGTGACTTAAAGAAGTTTGGACATTAAGGACCTATAAGCTCAGCTTAAAGGTGACCTAAAGTGGGCTTACAGATTGTATATCCTTTAAGCCACCTTTACGCCTAATTTAAGTCACCTTTAAGGACTTGCTTAAAGATTGTTTTTCGCCCTGTTTGGACTGCTATCATATGCCACCTGAATAATAGATAACGCAAATGAAGTGTGTTACTAATCAGGGGATCTATTCACAAAAATCGTACGTTTAATCGTGGACGTAAGTTTTGAGTAAGGTTTTTTCGTAAGATTTTGCTTATTCACAAAATGTGTGACGTTACGTCAAAAAACAGTCGTAAGTTTACGTCTACTATTGGGTTGACGTAAGTCTATAATGGATATGTTTAGAGTTGAGTAATGACAGTTGTAGGGACTATCTTCATTTTGTCATATGCAAAATCAAGAGAAGACACTCCTATTTAATTATGCGCTATGGTTTACCATGGAAAGACAGTGCCAGAGCTCCCTTTGTATCCCTTTGTATCCCGTGTAGCACAATATATTACTGGTGGTTGGAAGTTATTTTTCTCAATCATATTTGAAGCACAATTATAATCATTCGAGCATAGAAACGATAATCACTATTACAAACCCTACACATATAGGAAAAGAGAAATATATATATAACGCGCCATCAAATCCATGTATATCGAATGAATATTAGGTAAAACTACGCATATTATTTGATAATAAAGGCGTTTTCTTCTATTGGTAAAAACGCATTAAATAAGTAAAACGATAGTCATATGCATTAACACTAATTATATCTCAGTATGTAATGTAATCAGCTTAACACATATCATGCACGGGTCTAGACGGGGGGGGGGGGGGGGGGGGGGGGGGTGATGGGGTCCGTCTGCTCCCCCTAAAAAAAATTAAGCATTTAAGGTAGACCCAGCCTTTAAGAAGGTTGTGTCTAACCAGTTTATTTTTAATTTGAAACAACTTTTATATAACTTATTAAAAAGACCAAAATATTTATACCTTTGCACGTTTCTTGCCAAATGTTAATACAATGAAGCATGATCTCATAATTTATAAAATTATGCACAGATATTCATCATGTTCGGTCATAAATTTAATAAAAATCAAATGATAGTCATTACCTTAATACATTCTTATTTTCTACAGAAAGTTTAAAAATTGTATATATTACATTTATTCTTCTTAAAAAAATTCAAAATATCGAAAGAAAAAATATCAATGGACACGCCAACGTGTGTGATAATACTTAGTGACTATATTATCGCCGAAACAGATAAAACGTTATATTTAGAATGTACATGTAGCGATAAACTGACTGCAGTGCTTTTGACAGTATTTTAAGTATACCACGTTTTATTACAAACAAATTCTGTAGTAGATTTTTTTAAAGTTTAAAACATGAAGTAAATTTCATTCAAAAATAAGATTTTCTCACATGCGTCTGACGATAAAAATATTTCTTTCTGTAACAAAATTATTCTCAGGAATATAACAACACATTTATACAACAGGGAAATATTTTATTATAATATGTAAGAAATATTTTTAACATCAGGCACATTTGGATTTTCTTTCTGTCGATAATTGTCTACATACATACATACATTAGAATAGGCGTATGGAAAGAAAATAATTAACTTCGTTATATATGTATGTGCTAAAAGGTGCTAAAAAGTTCCGGGGATGTAAATGAGCGAAAAGACAGCGTGACGTCATTTCTCCACAATGCCTTCTGCGCATGAGCATTGATGGTAACTAAGAACGTAGACGCACTTACGACTGTAACAGACATACGACAACGTTATTATCTTACGACAGCTTTTGTGAATAGCACCATAAACCTAAACGTCTGTTTGTCGTAAGTTTAAAGGGAAATCCTAGACGTACGATTTTTCGTGAATAGATCCCCTGGATCTCAAACTAGCAAATTAAAAATTGGTATGATTTAAACATTTATAAAGCAGAATAGTTCAGTAAAGGTAAAAAAAAACCTAGATGCTGTCATTAGACAGTAATACCCGCACCAAGTGTTTGCCCCTAAATAACATTGTTTTGTACCAGTTTAATTAAAAATGAAGGCCACATGCAAGCTCTGATAATACATTTAAAATTTTTAGTTTTCATAATTGAAGGATGAGATCCCTTCCCATATGATAATACACATGAGCAGCATCTTATGTGTAATTTGGGGTTGAACTGTTTGCAGTGATTTTTAAGTTAATCAATTATTTTAACATTTCATGTCATAGAAAGTTAATGGTCTATATAATTATTACAAACAAAATTAAAAATTAAAGTATGCCCCCTCCCCGTGGCGGTTGCCGGTTTGAGATTTGCTTATGTGTGCCTACATGTACATCATCGTGTGCACAGATTTAGAGAAGGGATGGGAGTGAGTGGTCCAGACCCCCCCCCCCCCCCCCCCCCCCACTATGAAAATTCATTTATATCAATAGTAAAACACCTTGGACCCTAATGCTCTTACAGACATGTAAACGCTCTAACCCATTGCGCTTCAATGTTAGGTAACATTATTTTGGGAGGGGGGTAAATATTTAATTAATATTTGATATACTTTACTGTTTATCTCAATAGGAAGTATATATCACAATATGCAGGTGTCATGCACCACCTTAAAGCTGTTATTTACCTAATAAAATAGTGAAAGTGGATTTGAAAAATAGGTCATAAAAATACATGCATGTTACAGATAACTGATCATTGTCTGAAGTTACGTACACAACACAGGTTTGCAGGTCTCATTAGCGAGTACTAGTTTTACCCAGCTCTTCAATTAGATGGGTTCACGTGTCTACATACATGTATATGTTTTCCATATGCAGAAAAAGATTAGTTAAGATCAGCTAAAGGAATTCATTATTGTGTTTTAATTGGATAATCATTATGATGTTGACCAATATAGGTAAGCATATGCATAATACATGTAGTAGCAGTAGCACAATATAATGAGATGCCAGCATAAAAAAGTTCTACTTTCACTTTCTAAATATGATCTCCCTTTGACAGCATACTGTATCGTCATCTTTTAATATTCAAATAAGCTTATCATCGTTACATGTACCTATCCTATCTCATTTGTAAAGTTTCTGACCTTTTAATTGCAAAAGTTATTTTTTTCATTTTTCCCCCCGCCTTTATGAAATAGGAAATGATGATACACTGCACATGTATATTTTGTTAACTTCTGAGATCTGTGATCCTCATCCCTTAACCATATGATTTATTCTTGCTCTTTGTGTCATTGCGCGTAAAATTGTATTATAGATTTTGCCCCCTTGGAGACACTCTGACATTCTAGAACTAGAAATAATAATTTTTTTGAATCTTATTTATATGTAGTGTTTGATCCATGTGGGTAATTCCTAGCCTAATAACGACACTGCTTTGTTTAGGATACTTTACAATTGCCCCAAATAGGCGAATACACATGCATATAACATTTTGTTTATAAATCTTAAAAATTAAATTAAGCAATTTCCAAAAGGATAATGTGCATCAGGAGAGAAAAAGCAATCAAAAAATGATTTAAGATTTGCTAATGTACACATGTAAGAATGTATTAAGAAGACTGAATCTTTAGAACCAGGTTAGATTGGGGAGTATAAACATTTATAATTTGAATCATTTATTGTTATTAATTTTTACTTGTCAATGAATACTAGTTATTGATCCCAAGGTAGAAATATAACCTCTGATCATATCTCAATAGATCATTTGTCAATTAAGCAAGGTGTAATGTAATTGTTTTTAAGAATAACATTTTTTACCAGTTTATAAAAGTTTTTAGACACCCAAATTATATTTTGATTTTAATAGATCATTCGACAATTAAAGAGGTGGGGGGGGGGGGAGGACAGTTTATATTTGAGTTTGTTTTGGGGTGGGGGTTCCAAGTCATATATTTAACAATTTTTTAATGTAATTTAAAATAAGACTAAGCCATACTACAGTCATGAACATGAATAGTATAGAACAAAACACAAACTAATACATGTATGTATATATACATAGGAAACATTACAAAACAAAGATGATCGATCTATATTTGGGTTCTTAGATTGAATCATATATCATGTACATATTATATAATTGCTTCTTTGTTCAAGACATTTCAGATGGTATGTAGGTCATGATTCCAAGTGCTCTTCCTGAAATCATCAAATGTAATAAAAACCATTGAGATCCCCACCTTAATCCAAAGATATTATTCCTCCTTAGGTCATGGCGCATCAATCATTATGGCATGTAAGTCATGACCCTAAGGTGTCATCCTGACCCCCTTAGAATCAGAAATTGTCAATTATCTATAAATTATTGATGTTTGATGATCCTATCTCTATTTAATCTTTATTATTAAGTCTTCCGAATGAAATTTGGAGACTTATTGTTTTTGTACGGTTCTTAATACATGTATTATTATTCTTCGTCTTCTTTTTCTTCTTTCCCGCTCTGAACTTGTTTCTCAGAGATGGCTGAACAGAATTATACAAAACTTTAGGATATGATAGGCCTGCATATTTAGTTGTACACCCTGGTTTGATTTTTCTCATTTCGGGTTAGACAACCACTTTTCGGGGGGGGGGGGGTCTCAAAAGGGTGTTGGGTCTAACATCGAACCTTGTAGGAAGAAATGTAGACTCTATTGTAAATGGTAACTTGAAAACGGACAAAGATAATAATATAGAGTTTTCATAATCTTATATTGACTGTTACTGGCAATATATAGCGTTTATTAGATCTGACACCTGGGGTCATCCCCACCCTCCAGGAATTTGAAATTACCATTTATCTCAGAAACTGTTATAATCATGACCCCTAAACCATATATATTCATGTTTCTGATGTCAAGGGGCATCAAATGTTATGTAGGTCATGGGCCCTGTGGGTGGTCCTTACCCTCTCAAATAGCAAGTCCCTTGATATCTTCAAAACAGTTGAGATCCCCACCCTTAAACCATATTTATTCTTGTTCCTTGTGTCAAGGAGCATCAAACGGTTTGTAAGTCATGGGCGCCTGGGATGATCATGACCCCCCCCCCCCTTTCGAACAGGAAGTGCACGAATATCTCGAAAACGGTTGAGATCCCCACCCCTTTACCATATATATTCTTGATCCCTAAAGGGCATCCAAAGGTATGTAGGTAATGGGCCTCAGGGTTAAATTTAATCTTTCAAAACCGTAATGCACATCTATGGAACAGTTCCTATCATATCCCAAAATATGATATGTCTATCCATTAAATCATAAAAGGAGTTCTAGGATCTATGTTTTTTTGAAGAGATAAACGTCAATTTTCTGCTACTTTTTGACTCCCTGGATGAAATTAAAATTTTTAAAAACCTTACTGCACATCTATAGAACAGTCCCTATCATATTACAAGATATGATGTGTCTATCCATTAAATCATAAGAGGAGCTCTTGTATCTATGGGTTTTTTTTTAGTGAAAAAACGTCAATTTTCTGCTACTATTTGACTCCCTGGATGAAATTAAAATTTTTAAAACCTTATTGCACATCTATAGGAGATCCCCAATTATATCCCAAGAGATGACCTAGATACTCCAAAAGTTGTAACAGGAGTTCTGGGAACCATACTTTTTTGCAAAAAAACGTCATTTTTTGTTGCCCACAGATCCCCTTAATGAAAAAAAAATTCTTGAACCTGATCACACTTCAATATGACCCCCCAATCATATTCTAGAAGATCATTTGGCTACTGCCCCAAAAAATGACGTTTTTGCAACCAGTTTTTAAAAAAATAAAAGTAATTCTTTAGCCATTAAATGACCTCCAGGACAAAATTTAAAATTCCGAAACCTTATTGCGCATCTATAAGATACCCTAAAACATATTCCAAGAGATGATTTGTCTACTGTTGAAAATGTAGGAGGAGTTCGAGGAAGAAGGTTGTTTGTGAAAAAACGTGATTTTTTTCCAATTATTTGACCCCCAGGACTAACAGATAATTTTTGAAACCTTTCTACAAAACAACATGATACCCCCAAATCAAACTGCAAGAGTTCAGTTTGCTGGTTTATAAGATGTATGAGTAGTTTGAGAAAGTAAAACGTGACAGTCGGACGGACGGACGGAGCAGGGTAACAACAATATACCCGAACTTTCTTTAGAAAGTGCGGCTATAAAAAGTTTTAGACGGTGGCTGGCTGTTCCTCTTTTATTTTGTTTCGGAAGTCGCCAACAAAGCAATGAATTCACGGAATTAAAATATATTGATGTTATGATCAAGAAGGACATCAATTTTTCTTTTTTTGAAAGTTGAATCTCATCATACTTTATAATTTAAAAATGTGTTTTACTCATAAATCATCATACTTTGTACTCATGTAGAACCCTTGGCAGTAATCAGATTAGTATGACCAACAACAACACCTTTCTGTGGTTATCTTAGCTTCAAACACTGTAAGTGTGGAACGGTTTCAACTCCTATCTTATCAATGTGTCATCGGCACGATCTATTCAACAAAATTTACATGTTGAATGATGCCAGCACGCTTCTTTCTGATAAATTACGTGTCTGATAATTAATCAATTAATGGACTTCACAATGCCTACTAGTAGCATTGCACATTTCCCAATCTCTAGCCATGCTACTCTTAAACATACTTTACTAGAAAATGGCTGTTTAATATATCAATGGCGTATATAGTTAAAGGTGGATTTGTTATGCAGTGAGATAATCATTACTTGCTAGATTTTTATTTATAGAAAATACGGATTTTTTTATCCTAAACGTATCATGAAATGTAAAAATTACATGAAAAAATGATTATTACAAAATTTTATTTATTTAGCAATTATGTCGATAATTTTTTTCAAGCTTAAATCAATCCATGAAAGTATGTGGTCGCCAAACAGTTTTCGATCGCTTCTTAACTACTACTGGGGTCTATTTACCGGTCGATAAAGTTATGTTCAGTTGGTTTTTGATCGAGGTATCCATATTGCATTGACTTATAAGTACAAGAACAAGCGTAATTCCACCCATTTGGATCACATTTTTATTTGAAAAATTGTCTTTAAATATGACGATAAGCTTTTAAAAGGAGGAAATAACCAACATACGTACAAAAAATACAATTGAAGACCATTTGTAGAGTATATTCACCCTGTGAAAGGGGTGTGAAGACTATCTAACTCAGGGAAGGAACTCTTCTTACATAATTTTCGTCTTTTGACTTAATGCAAAATTCTTTAAGATTGAATGCTGTTCGAGTATAGGTTAAAGTCGAGTGGATACTAAGCCAGTGTAATGAATAATAATGACCCCCATAGAATAATGACTGGGGGTCATTTTTCGACGTAGAATAATGACCCCCCTAGCTGAAGAATAATTGGATTTTTCTGAAGAAAAAAGACCCAGGGGTTATTTTTCTTCATGTTAAACATGAAGAAAAATGCCCCCCCCCCCCCCGTAAACATGAATAGAAATTGGTTACACCGTATCCAAGATATGACTGAAATTATTTAATTTTTCACTCTGTTCAACTGATTCTGAAGTTATAAACACCGAATTTGTAAATAAATCGCTGTATATAGTTTTTCATATCCGTAGCAGGCACACACAAAACATTTTACATTGCCATAAAATAATGTTAACAGTTACGTCACTTCTCTCATCGACATACGGTGGGAAATGGCGCAAATACAGAAATAGTCATACACAATGAGGATATTGTGTGATAATGAACGAACAATAATCATGAAAGAATAATTGTTGTAATAATATAAGCAATATTCATTGGTGAATGAATTGTCTGAATCTTAGAATGATACATGTATATATATTTATGGAAAAAGACTAAGGGGACAAGTAACGTAGGAATATGAATTCTTCTTATTTACATTTCTTGAGGAAAGTGATTTTTAAAAAATCATTTTGCGTTACTTTTGTTTTCTTCTACGTAATACATAAACATCAATACTCTAAACATTTGTTGTAATGTTGTATTTGTGATCATGAATAGACTTTATTCTGTTCGAGCAAATGTGTACCTGACTATAGTTAATCTTAATAGATAATAAACACTGATCGATTATAATAAAAGTGTTGATAAGAGGTTAGGGCCCATGTAAGGGGTTTATATCCCCCTTGATTTTGATCACACGATCGTTATTGTATCCAAAGTAATCAATGCTCAAACAAACTATTAATGCATTAATTATCTTGATATTAACTAAACTTACTAAAGTATGCCGACAACAAAGTAAAATATATTTTCTGTATGAGTACTCTCAGTACTTTGACGATTTTCCTTATTGGCCGTTAACCTCTACTGGCGTAATGGCTGCTGTCAGTGCCTACTAACTTCAGCTTGGTTATAATGCCTAACAGTGGAGTAAACTTTTCATAATTTTGGTTTCATCATTAATTCCGCGTGATGCACTTGCATACCCAGCAGTTTGTAATAGTGAAAATCCTCAATGCAAGTTTAATTCATGAACAATATGAAGAATATAAAAGATGCGACGGCGAAGCGCGAAGATGCGAAGACGAAAGTGCTAAGTTGCTAAGGCGAAGAAGTGATGCTACTATCGCTTCTTCGCCTTTGCAACTTCGCACTATCGCCTTCGAATCTTCGCGCTTTCGCCTTTTTAGCTCACCAAGACGAAGTCAAGGGGAGCTTATGTTATACTCCCGGCGTCGGCGTCCGGAACTGGTTAAAGTTTTTGGTGCAGGTCCTGTATCTAAGCTATTACTTATCATATCTTCACCAAACTTGCTAACTTCCCCTAACCTGAATGGATGGTGTGTCTTATGATACAGATGCACCTGACAGGCATGGATGCTGAATCAGAACCATAGGTTTGGGATGCCTGGGGAGGTAAAGGTTTTAATTGCTGGTGCCCTCTGATGATGATATCTTAGTTATTATTGGTCTTAACTTCACCAAACTTGCATTGATTGTGCGTCTTATGATACTGATGCATCTGAGAGGTTTGAATGCTGAATCTGAGCCATATGATTATGATGCTTGATGAGGTTTAGTTTTTCGGAACAGGTCACATGTTTATAGATGATAGCTTGCATAGTTGATTTAACTTTATTATAAATGAAACGCAGAGGTTGCTTCAGATGCAGAGCCTGATCTCCATTATCAAGGATGCTAAAGAAATCTCCTACCTCACTCAAACCTGCTTGATAGATAGATGTGGTTGTTGTTAAATGATATCACATGATTCTTATGATATAATATAGTTTGATATCAAACACTATTGTTAAATAGGACACAATATAATACCATATGTTATTTCAATCATTTGTTTGGTCGAGTTAGTATTGCATAATGTTATAGTCAGCCTATATCAAGCATCCATTGTGTCTTGACACATAATTTTAATCATATTAGCAAGAGCGACACGTTGAATGAAAACGGTCAAGCTTACCCACTCCCCGTTTTAAACTAAACGATTATCTCCAACGTTTTTCTTTCAAATGAGAATACGATACGCATTCCTATCTGGTTCATTGTGTAAACATTTGTTTGAAATAATTTTTTTAAAGACGCTTTAAAATTTAGAATGAATATAAATTAATCAATTATATACTGTAAATAATGAAAATAATCTATGTGTAAAATCGAAATTCTATGGAACAAGGTAACAAATTTACCTCTATCCCGCATAATTAAATCGTACGTAAGGGACCTGGATTACATAAACAGTCAATTCGTATGTAAATAAATTCATATAGTTAATGCATTATCTTCAATTCATTTAAACTTAAGTTATTATTCGTTATGGAGATAAAAAATTAATTTGTGTATGAATCATATATTTTTTTTGGATGGATGTGTAAATTGTTTACTCGTAAACTACTGTATATGCCGCTTTTCAATAAAACACAAACATAAAGCAATACAAATTAAAGCAATACGTTTTCTTAATTCTAATCTTAAAAATTAATTTTGATTTTGCGTGTTTAATGGTGTAAAATCGTTCGGTTGCGTGTGTTATCGTTTTTGATCGTGTATCGTGAAAGTTCAGTAAGTTAGTGATCGTCCGTGTATCGTACGTGATCGTTCGTGTATCGTGCGTGATCGTTCGTGTATCAGAATCGTGCGTGTCGTTTGTCAACAATAACGTTGCTACCACTGTATGTATAATATAATTGTATTATATAATATTTTATTTAATCCTATGGTATTGTAACATTTGATTTGATATAATATTGTATCAAATTATAATGTATCATATAATACAATATCATATTATTTATCAAATATGATACAATATCATACAATACAATATCATACTATATTATACAATATAATTACACATGTTTTAATGTTATGATGCATTATTGCAAAATTATATTGTTTCATATAATACTATATTGTATTATGCTTTATGGTATTGTATTATTTTATCAAATACAATAATGTATAACCCAATACAATGTCATATCATTCGTTACAATATCATATTTCACTATTTTTGTATGGTATTTTATGGTATTATATGATATATATTGTAAGTATGATTGGATGCAATTTTTAATTTTATATCATTGTATTGATTGACATATGATCATATGATTATTATACAATTTTTTAACAGATGATATACGATAATGTGTAAAAACAGAATCCATAAATATTCAAGATCATAAAGGATGGTTTTCATTTAATATGATAAAGGTGGTCTCATGAAGGTGATGCCTCGTCTCGGTGAGCTTTGTAATCTGTGATTACCTATGTTTTATAATTGCCGAGCTCTCTATCGTTTAAGGGTTCCGAGGCATATTTTGGAAATTTTATTGTTATAAAATTAATAAAATTAAATTATCCAGGGGCATAGGGTCCGGACCCCCTCTCCCCTTTTACTGCGTGAAATTATTAATATTGAATTTTCCCTGGGACACCCCCCCCCCTCCCTCTTGATCCATGCATGATCAAGGAGTGTCGCATAATGAAATTAGAATGTTACTGTGTTTTGTCCACGGTAAACAGACGACTGGTAAGTGACAGGAGTCTGGAAGTGCATATGTACACATTATGGTGGACATTAAATTTTGTGTGGAGTATATAATGATTAGGCATAGCCAGCACTGGTAAACATATATGTCACATGTACTCATTAAAATATTAATACATGTAATATACTAATTATAAACATCATAGTAAGCGTGATAGCCTAGCGAATGCGTACCAATAATAGCCTGGACTAATCAAAAAACCTTGGCGAGTACGTTGCCTGCATTAAATTTTATGTAATTGACCGAGACTTGCTGAATGCAATCAAAAGAGGCAAAGGCGAAAGTGTGAAGATGCAAAGGCCAGAGTGCGAAGTTGGGAAGGAGCGAAAGTAGTATCGCTCCTTCGCCTTCGCACTTTCGCGCTTTAGGCATCACATCTTCGCGCTTCGTCGTCGCATCTTCGCATTTTTGCTCCTTTGCCTTTGCACTATCGCCTTTGCACCCTAAGGTCGGAGTGGTCCTATCGGAACACCATAGATATATGAGAATGTAATTGTTAAAGTGGCATGGTCACGATTTTGATCAAATTCTATTTTTCTGTTTTCATTATTTACAATGCTTAAGGAAAGCATTTCTACTGAAATGTGAGGGTCAGTTGTAAAGTTATAAGCAAGATACAGGGCTCACAATTCTTTGTCATGTAATCAAAGCTCGTTCCCTGTTGTTGTTTACATAGGTTCAATATACCAATGAAAAATCTTTTTCAAGCTGATTTGTCTATCTTCTTATTCATTTTAAGCATAAATAAACAGTTCCTTACGTTTAACACATCCATTAGGTCTAAAATTAGAATGTTCACTTCAACATTCAAAATGTAAACAAAAGCTTTGTTTACATAGCAAAGAATTGCAGGCTCTGTAACTTGCTTATAACTCAACGAATGACACTCAACATTTGGTTGCCTATTAAAAATGTCTTACTAAAGCATTGTGAATATTTAAATCAGAAAATGTTTTTGACTAAAAGCGTGACCATGCCCCTTTATGATGTTAACCATACCCAGATGCAATACGTCAATGTCTTGTTATAACGGAAGGATTTTTATTTTCTAAGCTATACCCCTTCTTTCACTTTGAGTTTATTCAAATATGAATTATAATTTCTGTTACTTTCTGTAAACTGCAGCAGTAAAAATACAATAGTGTAAAGACTATTTCACAAATACTAAAATATATACTGAAACACTTTAATCTACAAGGGGGTCATTGAGTGTGCTCATTTTTATGAAATTGACACTTATTCTTCAGGCAAAGGGGTCATTTTTCGACGTAAAATAATGACCCCCGGTCATTATTCTACGGGGGTCATTATATTTCATTACACCGGCAGACAATATATATAAGCACTAGATAAATTCAGGACCAATTGAAATGTCAATATTATGGAACAATCACTCTCATCATCAGGACACAACCAAAATAAATTATATATAATGGAACGAACAGAAAAAACACTAGCCCTACTGGCACTGTACCAGTTATCGGCTAAAATTTAACGTTTTCATTTCGTAATTCCTCATTTCTTGATATTTTTGGATAAAACTTGACATACTTTAAAAAGTAAACTCCTTATTTATCAATCTGTTAGTTTATATCATTATTTAGAACCCAAAACATTTTTTTGTGCTTTTTAGCGCGCCCCGATTTTGCCGAGTTTTTACGATTTACTGTACCAGTTATCGGCTTCGTGATAATAACATAGTAAAGTCCGTGTTTATGTCGATTTTATACTCTGCTAAATATAGTTTGAATTTTGCCCCTTGTTGGGTCAGACTAAAGTAGTCGGGGTCATGATACATTATAAACAAAACTCATAAAATTATTCGTTTATTATCAGACAGTAATACACCAAATCGTAGACTATTCAAAGCATAATTATGCAATCAGGCGTTCAATTGCGCTACGAATCTGTCGGAAATTTGTGAATTCCTTTTGTTTATACATGTTAAATGTATTGATTTTATATGTGAAATCAAAGAAGGGATATAATAACGTATCACAAAGAGGTAATATTCTATTTTTAACTTATTACGTCACTTCCCCCACTGCTGAAAGTGCAAAGATGTAAACTCAGCGGTAAACAATGGTCGTTTAATCTCATGTATAAAACATATTCAAGAAAGTTTTCAAGCAAATTTACTTTTCTTTATTCGAAAAAGACGACTGAATTAAAAAATCTTGGATTGTTACGTGCTTTAAACCCGAACTCTCAGTTTAGCCGATAACTGGTCTTAGCCGATAACTGGTACAGTACCAGTACAGTACAACTACCAATAAAACTATGAACATATACTATACAGAATGTACAGTTTGAGATATAAATCGACTGATTACTCCGGAGCAGCAGAACAAGAAATGTTGATAATAGTGACATTGAATTAAATTATATTGGGGTTTTTTTTTAAAGAAAAGCCCCCCAAAACATGCTTTGCTATTCTAGTATTTGTAAGATTTCTCAATTGCAAGACTTTAGTTGGGGAGAAAATACACTTTCAAAATATTTCTGCAATAGAAGTTTACAAAAGTCCCTGTGTTATTAAAATTTAGATTTGTAGGCTAGTAGTCTGATGTCTTGCTCATTGTGCTACGTAGCATACATTTCTAAAAAGAGATTTTTAATTAACATTCAAAACTTTTTTAAGAATTATGTGAGTCAATTTGTTATGAATTGTAATTTAATTAGTTATGTGATAAAAACGTATTTTTTTTTTAAGTTGACTAATGTACATGTATTTGTCTTTATATTTGTTTTTTTCAAATGTAAGTATGATTGATACCAATTTCTAAATGAATGGTCAATAACCAAATCAGAATGATTTATGAAAATATAAAAAAAAAACCACTTAATTTTGATATTTCTATTATTTTAGTTGACAGCATAAAATCTATATCAAATTTTACTTTTGTTAAATTGGCCGCCCAACTCAATTTTTATAAAACTACTCTCCAGCAAAACAACAACAAAACTTGGTTTCATGTTAAGCACACACACATTACCAAGAGTTACAGAGTCATGCTTTGTTTTAAGGATTTTTTTTTAATCTACAGTACCTTAGTGTACATCAATGAAGGAGAACCATACACAAATAAAAAAAAATATGCATTTTGTAATAGTGGAGGTCGTTTTGACTTTGAAGTAGAATCTAGACTGATATCTTCTGAAGATTCATATAATTGTTCAATCAAGTTTGATGTTTACATAATTAAGAACTTTTTGTAGGCGTGTGTTGCCAAAACAAAATCATGAAATGCTTTAAATGACTATCATTTGTTAAAGTGAGGCCTTATGATGAATTGGTATGCAATATGTAGGCCACTTAATATGAGTACATGAGTTTAACTTTGGAAAACAATTTAAGAAAAAATGGTGAAATATGAAAAGTTTTAATCTAAAAATTACTGTGAGACAAAATGTAGATGTTGAATCAATGTTACAGCATTCAATGACACCAAACACTTTTCACTAAACTATATCCTTGTAAACCCTTTAAATTCCAAAATTTAATTAAGTCCCCTCGATTAAAAAAAGCATGTAGTTACCCTTTTTGTTGTTGCTTTTTTTTTCTTTTTTCTTTTTACAAATATTTGAACAGTTTATATTGGAATGCAATGTGCTTTATCCCTAATTGCTATTATTACAAAAAATAATACGCAAATGCCACTGCAGAATAATGTACATGTATCTCTTATGCTTATAAATGTGTATGCAAAACACGATAGGGTTACTAAAGGTTATATAAGGTAACGCACATGAAAAATCCATGAAAACTTGATCGTTAACTACCTTGTTTGCCTGACCAAGTTAAAGGTGCAGGACAGAGTTTACGTTACAAAGGCACAAAAAACAGTTGCCGGACCCGAAGTTAAAAAAATTGCTTTGATCCGGAAATATTCGTACTAAATCAAAAAACAAAATTATAAACAATACACTAATTACACATAAAATAAGATTATATAACATAATCAAAATATAAACATTAACATTTACAAAAAATATAGAATGAACGATTATTGCATTATTTTTTTTAAAAATCGTAAAATTGTGTCTATACATGAAAAAATGACAATAACAAACTGACAACCATCTAAAAAAACCATAAACCGAATTATAAATTCAAAGCAGAGCAATACCGACCTCTTAAAAGATAGAGGTAGGATCAGGTGCATAGGAGGAGTGAACAACCTCTGCTGACCGGTCACGCCCGCCGTGTGCTCTTGACATAATTGAGGAATTATAAAACAGTACTTTTGAGTTAAAAAATTCGTGATTCTGGGTATGATACTTTTACCAATTTAATACTATTGAAGAAACAGTACTTGATAAATATATAATACATATGTGGACAAGTGTGCTATTGTTCATAGTTAGTTCCCCTTTATATGTTAATTACGTTTTAGTATTTTCCGGAAATGTTTGATTTTCCGTATCTGGATCCGAAATTGCATATAGTGTATGTTTAGTGCTGCCATGCGAATGGTGTAACTTCGCATTTGTGGAACATTGTCTGCATATCCTCATTACTGTTCTTCTGTGCAACTACATTGTTACAGGTATGTTTGCGCCTACAACTTTTGTATAATTGCATAATATCTACGCGGGCATGTTAAGGCTTCCCGATGGATTTTACAGAAAGTCACGTGTCTGTACTTCATACGATATGACGTCATAATTAACTTTGACGTCACGATCTGCATTCCTGTCGATAGTTCTCAGGTAATGTATCTTAACGTTAAAAGTGAATTATATCAAACCAGTATAATACCGCATGTTTCCTTAAGGTAATTATAAACGATGATTTGCTTTTTTTTCTTGACTGATTGTATATAATGTGTATTGTACGAACATGAGTTACCAAAGATTATTTTTTTTTCATATTAACTAAAGGCACCTTGGTTACAACCTGATAAGAACGATCGATTCCAATGCATTTGATGGTTTAATACAAATGCAAAATTTGTAAGTACATTATATATATATATATATATATATATATATATATATATATATATATATATATATATATATATATATATATATATATATATATATATGATGCGAGAGATTTGGGTCTTGCAAACATCTGCTTATACAGTCCTACTGGCTTGACTTCCGGATAATATCAAAATCAACGCTTTCTAATTGTCATTAAGTATTTGCATAACCAAAGTATATATTGCCAGAAAATATTACATAAAAGAATATAGCAGAGAATTATACGTACGAGGGTCAATCACAAACACAGACGATGTGGCTGTCTATCATATATTTTTCATTAAAGTCTTAACTAACATTGATTTATGCAACAATACTTGTTTTATTAACATATGCAGTTTCATTCTTTTTGATCAAAAGGTATTTTTGTTACCCGATTTTGAAATCAACATGTGTTGTCACCACTGCGCACGGTAACATTGAAATTATAACGTCAAGGTTATAGAAATATGCAATCTTTCTATCATCACGAGTCGTTTGTGCTTTTCCTCATACAATTTAATTCGGCATTATTTCACTTGACATCTAGTTTGTTCACATTTGTTCGAACAGTTTTTTTATTTGTTTTTTTTTTATCGCATGTCTTTTCGTTTACAGCATTAAAATCTCTGAATGTCAGATGACGTTCTTTATTTTTTTATCAAATAATTGCAGATATTTTACTCTCTTTCGTATTGTTTGATGTTCAAAATACATTTACCACAACCCCACAAAATGTGTTAGAGTTCAACATAAATGTGCAAATAATTTGTGACTTTTTTTCTACCATTGAGCATTTTTACACTTTTTATCGACTTTTTCCCAAGTTATATCAAAACTGTTTATACTTTTCGTTGCGCCGTGATGTTTATCGACGTCATTGTTTTGTTTTAGGCCCAATTTATGGAGATATTACTTCCATCATAATAAGATTTATTGTTCACACAACACAAAGTTGGACCATGCGCCGTGGCCTCATTTTTGCAGGATTAGATTCTAAATAATTCTGAGAAATAAAGGAATACATGATTTTTTTTTTTATTTCAATTTGTTTGAAACAATTTCTTAATCATGTCTACTAAATTTAGCAATTATATGAAATTAAATAACATGACTATGGCAAAAGTCTTCGTATTTTTATTGATCCTCGAACATATAGAAATTATACGTATATAACTGGAAAAAATTGCTTTGCAGTTGGAATTAATGATAATGTTACCTACCATCAACTTAAGCATTTATTCATTTTGAGAAATCTAAACGCATATGCTAAGTATCTATATTTCCATGAAAAATGTACTTGGTTCTTTTCGGATGTGTAATGGCATGGATATCTTATTATTCGAACACAACTAAATACTCATTGTTGACCTTCGATCATCTAAATTAATATTGATTAATTTCTTATTGTCGTATTTTGATATATTTTGTAAATCCTCAATTCTGGATCTGTAATTGAAATATCTAATTATATTGATTTAAATTACTTTTCATTCATTTTATTCAAGTATAATAAAAAACCGTGCGATGTTGAGAATGAATTCTGTAACATTTTGTGAGTGTGAGTGTGTTTGTACTTGGGCGTTTTATTTATTTACATAATCCTCGAAATTAAGACCCAGTGCAGCTGAAATCAATCATACCAAGGATTCAGAGTTATTTATTCACAAGACCCTGCGACAGTTGCATTTGCTCATTTTCCAAAGTAATGTAGACGAATCTCATAGCTATCAAAAAGCATACCTTTTTGCAATTATATATAAACCCATACTCTCCTGACTTGAAATGTCAAATGATGTCTTTTAACCATGCAAACTAATTATTCACATTAGTATGGCTGCTTTGTAAGATCTTGTTTAGGATATTCAATGTAACCTTCATGCTCTTTTGTAATGTCCAATTGTCCAGGGTATTACCTAGAAGCTTTTAGAAAAAGCAAAACGAAATATAAACCCCTAAAAGGGGGAATCTTGCGTTTATTGTAACAGCAAATACTCGCCAGAACTCTACTATGGATACCATCAAAAACTTTCTAAATTCATTTTTGCAATTTGTCAAGTGCACTCAAGTGTCTGGGAGTAATTCTTTAATTAAAGAGGTGGCAATGATTAAAAAATACTACAGCTCCTGTCACCATTATTGAACACATGTAAATTATTTTAATGTTTTTACAACTGCATTTATTCATGAACTTCCGCATAGTATATAATTGTTTACACAAATTATCAATGAGAAGAAAATTAGAATCAATAACACATCGTTTATCCTACCAAAGTACTGTTGAGTTATATGCTATAGGAAATCGTTTAATGAGTATATAATCGGCTTGTTGCTGAATTTTTAATATAATCTTTAGTAATATTACTCTTGCGGTCTATCCATACAGTGATTGAAGTTCTGTTACCTTGTAGGAGACTTTATGATAACAATCTCACGTTCTTGACCGAGCAAATCTTTATGCAACTTCCGAACCTACGAAATCTGTGAGTATTTGATAAAGATTAGGAATACTTTTGACATTTTTTAAATGAAAGTTTTGACTTTCATATATTTTTCTTCATAATTTACATCTTACTAGTCTATTCAATATTATATTAATTACATGTATGAAACTTTGAAACATTTAAATATGCCTAATTCTACTTTAAAAATATATGTTATGATTATGTGTTACTACATGTTATTATATATTATAGTATACATTATTACATTGCTTCTATTTTAACATTTAATGTTGCTTTAGTATACAAATGTGACATGTTTACAATCTGGATAACTCCAAAAATAATTTGCTTTAGTTATATAGAAAAGAATCCGTTTGAATGTAGTTGTGATTTGGAATCGTTTACGGTGTTTGTGCAGACAAAGGGATTGGTGTTAAACGTATCAAGTGAAAATCCCAAGTGCAACTCACCAGCTTATTTAAAAGGAGTACAGATCATAGATGTTTCTTTCAAAGATATGGGCTGTAGCACAACATATGGCAAGTACAATGCGAAAACCTGTCTACTGTAATGTTTATGATTTTAATTTTCATTGTATGTGGTGTATTAGATGGCAGTTTAATGAGTATTATTTTTTTAATTTTGAACAGCATATATTTTTAAAAATTATAGAATTGTAAATAACTGTATATATACACTTGATTTGATATTTAAAATTAAAGTATTTATGAACATTTTTTTGTAACCTTGTTTTCAAAAAAAGTATCAAACATTTGAGGATAAAAGCATCAGAGCGATAACATTTGTGCTTATTGAATCGTAAAAAAGAGGTATTCATCACGAAATCAATGGAAAAGAAACATTAACATATCAATATTTTGTTTTCGTCAGAGTGGTAATCGCCTACGATCTTTTTTCTTTTTCATTTTTTTATAATTCATCATTATTTTAAAAATAGCATTTTGTAGCATTTATAATTGTAGAAACAACGATTTCTATACGCAAGACCACTGATTTGAAGAGTACGAAGCAGACAGTTCATTCGACACCAATGAAGAGTAATCAACACACGTCTGGTATTTCTCTTATAATATTTATTAATGAATAGCATGGCTTAAAAATATTTCTTGGGTGTACGCACAGTTTTTAAAAAAAAATAATTTTCATGAAAGTCATTAGGAAACTGGGGAAAATGGAACACATGACGTAATGCTGAGCTTTACTTAGTTTGCTATAAAATATGCGAAATATTTATTGAAACATGCATGATAAATACGGAGATTTTGTCACTGCTGCTTCGGAAAAAACTTTGAAGCAGTCTAAGAAACCGAGGATTGATTTTTCAAAAAGTGTACTCTTTGTTCAGTGGATCTTAAACAATACAGGTATGTAACATATAACCTTTTTTTTAAACCGACCGAAAAAAAATGGAACTTCGGCCGCTTATCCAGACCAACAAGAAAATCACTACAGGACATCGTAATCTTTTTGTAACGGGTTTAAAAGTTGAATTAATAGTACATTACATCTCTTTCACATAATTCGGTCGAATTCCGAGAAGACCCACAGGACGAAAAACCACCTTTAAGCAAGTCCTTAAAGGTGGCTTAAAGGTGACTTAAAGGAGCTTAAAGGCTATACGACCTTTAAGCCGCCTTTAAGTCACCTTTAAGCAAGTGCTTATAGGTCCTTAATGTCCAAACTCCTTTAAGCCACCTTTAAACCACCTTTAAGCATCTTTAAGTGGCATTTACGCTCTCTTTACACTGCCTTTACACTGTCTTTAAATGGCCTTTAAGTCAATATTGATCAAGCTGAACAATAAACACATATATTAAATGCAAAAGCTCTTTTATAGAGATGGAAGGGGGTCATCCGAGTGATAATATAATTTTCAAGGAAGGGGGGGGGGGTGTTCCAGGCGGTTTCAATCGTCGCTCCATTAAACACAGATCGCTATCATCAGTACCGCTCCGATGGACACAGATCGCCGTTATAAAATTCTTTATGATTTTTTGGGGGTTTCAAAATGATTGTAGGGATGAGCGCAGTCTCTGTATCTTAATATGTGCATAAAACTAATTAAAATATGTTTGTTTCCTATTATAAATTAATCGGTGAAAAAAATCTCTCTCTCTCTCTCTCTCTCTCTCTGTCTGTCTGTCTGTCTCTCTCTCTCTCTCTCTCTCTCTCTCTCTCTCTCTCTCTCTCTCTCTCTCTCTCTCAGTTCATCCGGTTATTAAACAAAATAAAGATAATGAACCAAAAATGCATGATTTAATTTGTTAATCGGTTTAAGGTTTGTATTTTTTTTTTCAATTTTCATTATTTCTAACTCTAGATCTGCTAGATACATGTTAAAGATGAAAAGACTCTCAACTGCCTTTGTTATATCGGCCAGGATATTACTGCTTTGTTTGTCTAGACATAGTTTTGTTCGTTTGTGTATATCTAATTAGAGTCTATTGTTTGTACAACTTAAATAAAACCCTGGAACTAACACAGAATATACAAGATATACACAACAGTTGTGTCGTGTGCCCAGGTGCATGTTTGTGTATATCTAATTAAAGTCTATTGTTTGTCCAACTTAAGAAAACCCCTGGAACTAACACAGAGTATACAAGATATACACAACAGGTGTGTCGTGTGCCCAGGTGCACGTCAGGGTTTCTAAAGGCGTTGAATTTTAGTATGTACGAGTATACGATAAGTCTAGTGAATAAAAGTTAATTTACATTTGTAATTCATTTTCAAAGTATTATTTCCTAGCTCTGGGTTTCAAAGATGTTACGTCTACAAATTAACGATACATGTATGTAAGAGTAAAATCTTGAGGCTAATTAATTAATGTACCGGTGATCATAAATAGGGGTTGATTATTTAAATATATGTATAAGGGTAAATATGTCAAATATACCCGGCCTGGCACATCATACAATTGTATGTACAAGTCATTTGCAATTGCCACATGCAGTAAATACGTCACCGGTAATTGGTAATTTTGTTTGTTATAGAATTGATAGTTTATAAATCATGTACATACAATTACATGTAAATATTTAAACATATTGGAACGGCGCCGCGATCATGAAAACCTGGAAATTGCGGGAAATTGAACAAATACCCTAATAGTATCAATGCATTTAATAAAAGAAATGATTTCATTTTCTTTCTTACATTTTTATAGCTATAAATAAGATGAACGTATATCTACTCGGTTTAAATTTATTAACTACATGTCAGAAAGCCTACTATAGTGAACCTAACGGTTTCCATTTAGGTATAATATATTTTTGTTCACTGAAGACCAAGTTCCGTATTTCATTCTAAATACATGCATGCATGTAATTTATAAATTAGATATAATTGATTGTTACCATGGTTACAAACTGAATGGTTTGTCAAAATATTTTCAAGTAAACACATTCAATACAGTGATTCAATATCCACTGATATATGGGATATAAAAACGCTTACACATATGTAAGTTGCCGTGGCGCAGAGGATGTGTGGTGATGCTAGTAAACTAAGGGTCCCGGGTTCAATTCTCGCCGTGGCCGGGTTTTTTTTTTGTTTTTTTTTTTTCATTTTTCTTTCTAGAACAAAAACCGTTTTAATACCTTTTCTTTCATAAAGTTAATACATTTTGTTGGAAATTAAGCACAACATTGAATTAAATTTTTTTAATGGCTTAAAGGTGGCTTAAAGGTAGCTTAAAGGTGGCTTAAAGACGGCTTAAAGAAGTTTGGACATTAAGGACCTATAAGTTGTCCTTAAAGGTGGCTTAAAGGTGACTTAAAGATAGTCTTTAAGCTGCCTTTAAGCCATCTTTACGCTTTCTTTAAGCCACTTTTAAGCAATACATATAGCTTAAAGGTAGCTTAAAGGTGGCTTAAAGATCGTCTTTAAGCTACCTTTAAACACCTTTAAGCTATCTTTAAGGAGGACTTAAAGATGGTCATTCATCCTGTGACCTGGATCATAGCTATTTCTTTTTCACAAGTAGAAAAAGGTCCAAGAGTACAGGAAACGTACCATGTGTTGGGATTTTACAGAATATACAGGTAAACGTTAAAGTAGGAATATTTCTATGCTTACGTATGGTATGGGATTTCAATATCAAGATTCAAGGTACATGTACATGAAACAAAATCGTTTTCTATATATTCTAATTCAAGCATTCAAGCACTACCAAGCATATCAATTGTTTACAATGCATAATTTTACAGAACAAAATGGATCTCTGAAAGTCAATTATATATAGCTGCAAATCCTCTATATATCGTCTTGCAGAATAAAATTTTATGACATGTCTTCAAACTAAAACTTTTTTGCTTAAGAATATTTTCTGGTTAAATTCAGCTTTTAAAAATTGCATAGAGTTGCATGTACATCTACGTGAACCTGAATGACTGTAAAGGAAACGAAATTAATCTTTATGAATATTGATTGATTTTATTTTGGCACTATTGCAATTTATTTAAAGGATGCTGCAATTTATGAAGACAACTGATGGATTCTAGTAAAACAAGAGGACATCAATATTTAAGTTTGTTATATAAATGAAGATAAAAAATACATAACTAATCACTGTACCTTTTCCATGGTTGAGATGCTTTCTATTCTATCTTCTTTTCTTGCAGTCTAACCTGAATTCCTCTCCGGTTTCATTCAGATTCATTCACAGGCGTTTTCGACAATAATTTTGATATAATGTATGGTTGTTTCGAATGCATGCTGACTTTAACAATTGCATTATCATTAGACCTTGATTTAAGTAACAGAAGGAGTTGGTGGTCAATTAGCAAAAAAAATCTACAATGTCATATTATTTTTGACAGAATTGATGACATTTTGAGCTGACATTTCCAGGATAATTAAGAAAAGTAGCAACAACAAAATTTTTAAAAAAAGTTAAAAATTGTATCAAAAAGATCTCATATCTCTTGGTAAAGGGTGACGGTGACGGTATGCTTTATGGATACAAAGGAGTAATATTTTACCTATCTATATAGAAGGGTTTGATATTTATTTTAACCATTTCTACACACCATTGTTGTAATAGTAAAACGATTTTCATTTCAAAACCGAGAATGTACTTTTTTAAAATCAAATCGATTTACGTGGTTTGAAATAAAACAATAACAGAAAGTAGCTTATACATAGGCTACATCTTTTACACAAACAAGAACGTCTTTTTGACCGAAGTATTTTGCTGCTTGTAACTAATGTGATCACAAGTTGTAATTTAACATAAAACTGAAACGTAATCATACAAAAGGTACCTTACTTTTGCTTAAAAGCTTTGTTACGAATTAAAAAATATAAAGCTCATATTTTCTTCGTTTATATTTGTTTTGCCTCGGACTAGAATGTCACGACGTCATTGGATAAATCGCGCCACGTGATTGCCTTATAAGTTTCTTTACACGGTGAGCGTCAAAATTTATACGGAACATGGCGGACGAAACGTTATTTGAGCTGAATTTTTACACAAAATTACAACCATACCCCTAATTTTTAAGCCCATAATATGTAGAGTGACCCCCCCCCCTTTGTCCGTTACGTATTAAATCCTACAATGCGTCCAGGTTTGCACAGACACCTGACGAGGAAGGTGTAAAAATAATAGAGAATTAAGATATCAATTTAATTGTTATATACTAGTATTATCTTTTGCTTTTACAAATCAAATTCTAGGTCCTCGGCCAAACAAAACACTTATTATGTTTGTTACTGGCTGTTTACAGAAATTTGTGGGGTCGGTAAAGTCCACAGAAGGCGAGGCGTAGCCCACAAATTAAAATATCCCATGCGATCACACAGCGCGTTGCTAACATATGCTACCATAAAATAAGATTCCGATGCCAAAACTCTGAAAATTATTGACTGACGTTGTGAGTCAAACATAATTTTGAATGAACCATTTCAGGCCGCGGTTTTATAAACAGGCTGATATTAGTCTCCTTTCGTAACAAAATACATTATGATTTTTAACGTATTCAATTTTATAGTTAAGATAAATGAAATCAAATTGAGTAATAATAATGCAATGTTCTAGGAATGATTTTCATTAATTTTGATCAATAAAGATAACTTCTTAAAACCATTAACATTAATTCATTTATTACTTTCGTAAAATGTTGTCTTTTTCTAAAACAAAATTTTATAGGGGAAAGCTCCGTTGGTTTTACAAAATAAATCGTTTATCGACTAAAACACAAATATCTAAATACATATATTCATAAAGATTCATACACTGATGCAAAACGAAAACATTTGTAGAAAGTTGTGTAAAACCAAACAAATTTCATTCTTATGCAGTTAGTTACATGTAGTTTAGTATATTACAAATAAAAGTATAATACATGTATATTGCGTGTTATCAATTTAAGATAACAATTCTTCAGCATAGGTACTCGGGAATTTCGCGAATAATTATTGCACGCATCTTTTACCTAGCAGGACAGTTTACAGTAGTAAAACAATGGAACATTTTGTTCAACATATCACAGCCTTAAACATTTAACAAACGGCTAGTTGATGAACATGATCAGTGAAAACATTTACGGTAGATTTCTTTTTGGCCTAATAATATAATTTTGTATCTTCTACAAATATGAGTTCTTGGGATGTTTTCAGTTTTGAAATATCAATATCCTTGGAGCTCATCATTTTAAAATTATCAAAATTTGCTTTGCCATAAGAATCTGTACCCATGGCAACAAATCCATTGGAATGGTTGTTGTGAACAAAGGAACTCCATTCACACTGCCAACAGCTGTAAAATTCTGAGAATGAAAGAGAAATTTTATCAATGTTGTCGGCTAGTGAAACATCCACGTTTTGACAATGGTTCAACTCGACAAATTTTATTCTACCAATAACTCGCGAGCCATCCATATCGGCTTTGTTGTAATTTGGTAAAGTAAATATTGCCAATCTCGCAAATGCTTGTGTGCTTAATAGCCATGCATGTTTACAAAATATGATTATAATTACTTTTAAATTTCCAAAATGTATCTCCCTTATTAGCGATAGATAGTGATAAGTAGAAAAGATTGTTGGTTAACTATAAGCACCTGTATACACGACTCTAGTCTCTGGTTCTTTGATCGTGTCTTTTAAGTAAATGTATACCATAAGTACAGAAAGTAGGGAGACGGGGAAAAAGATATTTATGCATAAAGTTTATACCAGTAGGTTATTGCTATAATTGTCTGTTTTAGATCATACAATACTATAAGTATCTCTTTTGTATCTCAATTCTAATATCACTGGACTAAATATATGATCCACAGAAGTTATACATCTATAGATACAAACATATTTATATCCAGTACTTGGGTATCAATGTTTCTATATGTTATGCATTCAGAGAATTTTCTAAAATCTTTTTCCTCAGACTGAAAATGAGTAAAACATCCCAATTAGAAAAGGCCTATAACGTATATAATTGAAAATTGTCGGTTATTTTTCTTTTAAAGACACGCAAGTGTTTACCCAGTACTACTTATTTCCCTCTCTTATACCAGCAGTATACTTACTTTGACAGTGAGGCTTATATTATTCCAACCATTTGTTGATACATTAACTGATCCCTCTTTAATAACTTTTGTACGAGCTGTAACCAAAAATTATTAAAATCTAAATGAGAGTATTTAAACACATGTACACTTAAATGAATTAGAAAAAAAAACAATAACAGACAAAGAGAGGTTAACATTTTATTTTTGTTTAAATAAAAAGGGCATTTAAATTAAACAGAGAAACAGAACTTCAGAAACAAAAATACATGACCACTTACACAAGTCATTAGCCAGAACAGATTTCTGCTGATCGGGAAGTATAAAGAGAAAAATCCCCTTGGCTTCCAAAGCATTGCATCCCCCTTGATCAACCCTGACAGCAACAAATGTCCCTGAACTTCCACTGACATTTGGGATTTGTGTCTCGACAGTCACAGAAATATCGGTCCTACAAATAGACAGGTTCTCATGTCAAAGAATGGGTAATTAATAAAAATACAAATAAAGGCCATATTTTATATCTTTCTTAATAGACATGCACAAAAAATAGAAGAAGAATATTTCATTTACGTATAGATTAAGATCATGTTACAGATTTATCTCAGAGATTTTCTTTTTCAAAAAGTAATATAATTATAATCGGTGTAAAAATATATAGTAAGGATAATTTTATATGCATTAGCAAAATAGTTTTCAAAACGTTTTGATATTGTTAGCTGAAGAAGTTTAACAAACACACATAACTTATATCAAATCAATATTGATTTAAGCTTTCAGTAGTTTTACTGTGTAACTCAACTTATAACAGATTCTCAACTTGTTGTTTCTTTCGAATAACAAATAACATCCTTGATATTTTTTCCTAAAAAGTTTATCTCTCATTGTGGCTTCTTCTTTATCTCTTTATGGCCAAACGTACTAAAATGTACTCAGTTCGAGAACATTTTGATCAGTGATTCGGTTTAAGGTACCTCACTACACCTAGATTTATACTTTTTATCACACTACGTCACAAGATTGCGATTTATATGTTTTGTCAAACTGTTTATACCGTTCGATTGGGGGTGTATAACGTCAAAACTCAGTGGTTATATAATTGGGCATCGTGACCATGAGTTCATAAGTTCGAATCTGCCTTGAGCTTTTGATCATGTTTACTGAATTAAATTTTCGAAAATGTAATTTTTCATCCAAAATTGCACATTTTTTTTGCCTATTGGATTAAAATACTTGTTATCCTTTATGATATCTCTCATAATCAAGTGATTTTCAGCTGATATGAGAAAATATTTTAAGGTGTAGTGAGCCACCTTAAGAGGAAACTATAATTTACAATAGTGTTAAAGACAACAGGTAGCAAACAGAGCTCATTTAAGTTGATGTAAGCAGAAAGACGTCAAACACACAATAATGATCAAGGTCTGAAACTAACAAAACCTTTAGTGATCCTACAAGCAAAAACAAATCCCTTGCATAACAACATGTGTTTCTTAGAATAAGAAATGAAAGGTATGTCCCGTGTTTTGCATGTATCATTATATCAACACAACACTGTACTGTCCTTTGTGCATAATAGTGAGATAATTGTTGTGCAAGTATGTTTCAGAAGTGAAATGTGATCATTGTTGGAGGAAACACTTGTATGAAGTAGATAGAGCAGCTGCTACATACCAAGAAAAGTTTCCTATGAGATCAATTGGGAAGACTAAATTCAATATACACCAATATATAGGTGGGTAGGTAACGACTTGGGTCAGCACCATTCCATGACTAGGATCCTCAGATTTCATGGTTTCAAACACACCTACTTGTTGAGCAAAGAGTGAAGGCTCAACATTTTCTGGGTACCCTGTGTGTACAGAAAGACATGACTCAAATGATTTCCTTGAAATGACGATCCAAGAATAGACAGAATGACATCTGAATTATCGTAAGTAGATAAGTACAGTTTTAAGGAGAAGAGTGCAAGGTGTGTGCACTAGTACAGCAATTCACAGAGAATTGTCTACAAAGATCTTTGCATGTAGTGAAAACAAAGAACAAGATTAAGATATCCTATTTTCCCTTTTAATATTGATAGATTTAATCCGAAGAGAAGAGGAGAAAGTTATGAAAGTCAGTTGTAAGGAAACTGAAAGACAGACTATTTGACATGGTCACGGTAAGTCACAAGAATATAAAATCCAAGAGCAGAAAAAAACATTAGAAAATGATGCACTGACAGATTTGTATTTTTCACAACTTAACAAAATTCACTTAAAATACGTAAAATTGCGTTGAAAATTTACCATTTTTGTTATATCTAATTCAAAACATTTTTCTATTGCTTTGATGATCATGAAAGCAATATTAGGTTTAAACAAGCCAACAACGTGTATGCGAGTAGGTACGCCTTTGTTTATTGTTACCTCTTATTGGCATAATGAGATAGTTTAGGTGTTTTTGAAAGAAAATATACCAATGTATTTGCGAGTATTTGTTAAACTCCTTCAAATAAAGTTACCATGACAATGATCATTTACCAGTTATGATCGCCTATAATATTCACAGACTTATTTGCTTTTTATGCTTGACACCAAGAAACAGGACTATTCAAAACAGTCTGCGTTAAAATCTGTTTTCTGGAGGGGTCTGACGATTTCATGATTTCATATGCACCTGTCTGTTGTGCAAAGTTGTTTGGTTCAGAAAAATAAAGATATCCTGTTCAGAAAAGTTATTGAATCATGATGTTAGAACAGATATCAGCATCCTTGAAATTTTGTATACATCTATTCATGCAAAAGATAGTTGTTACATTATTTAAAGAGTAGATAAGTTGATAATTAATATGCATCTATTACAATTACAATACATTCTGTGAAATGAAATAAACAGTGCAAACCATCAATATGTTCACTATATGGCAGTGGGAATGGCTTAACATCTGGAGAGTTTGGGTATTGACCTTTCTGTCCTCTTGACAATGTTGTAATGGTGATCACGTCATCAACTCTAACAGGAATACTTAGCTGTCCATTGTTTACCTAGATTTTTAAGGCATATGAATATTTATTGAAAAAACATTCCAAAGATTTTGCATCAACGGAGTCTTAAGATAACAAGAAACAATAATTTATCAATTTTGCAAGAAACTACAAAGCCTTAACAAAGGGTTAAACACAAAATGAAGCTCTGGTTATTCAGTAAGCTAAAAAACTAAAAGGTGACTGAAATGTTACTGAAGGTGATTGGTTAAAACAACTCCTCCATTCAGTGACCTGTTCAGTCCTTTTAGTTTGTATTCTATTGACTGAATGGCAGAGAGTATCCTGTTAAGATTTTCTTCTACATGTTCAATCACTCTATGTTGAAAAACTATTTTTTTACATTTTGATCTTTCATCAGAAAATGTTTGAAATACATGCAATTTTGGGACACCATTTAAACATAATTTAGCAAACACTACATCTTTTTACGACAGTTTTGTAAAGAAATGATTAATAGGTTTTCCATCAGGACTTTGGACCCTTAATGAATAAATTAAATATACCTTGACTTGTCCAAAAGATCTAAGAAGTCAGACTGGGAAGTATTCTGTCCAAAATGGAGGCTACTCTTCCACACATATACGCTTGAAATACTTGCCTGCAATAATTATTTTGATCACATATAGAAAAATTGCAGTATTGTTCTTTATAGCATAGTTGAATGATTACAAAATAAGCCAATGAAGACGTTTTTAAGGACATGTGCGACCTTTTTCAGTTTAAGGTATTTTTCTTTGATAAATAATTATCTTTTTTATTTTGCATTCAAACCTGATAATGCCAACAAATCAGGGTGCATTACAAGGCTATTTTTGGAGTTAGAATATTTTGAATTGTTCTTTCAATAGCATTCAAAATGCAAATATATGCCTAATAATAAAGTCATAGTATATATTTTCAATTTGAAATAGTGTATAACCAAATAGAAAAATGAAAATTTAATTTTTGAATTACGTAGTGAAAATCTTAAATAGATCTAGTATGATAGATTTGAACACGCCCTGACCAAAATTATTACCTCATAAAATTCAAAGAATGATTCCTTATTCCTTATATTTATATAATTTTATGCCATTGTACGATTAAATATTTAAATATGAGTAAGTAAACCCCGCTGGCGCCCCAATTATACGTCCTTTAAAGTTATGGATTTTATAGTACAAAATTGATACGTAATCTTATCACAGGCAAAGACACTGGAAAACGTAAATATTTTTACTTACATAGCTGCCTTTAAACTGTATAGTGACATTTTGTGGATTGACAGAATATGGCGGGAGTGGGGGCGAATACAAATAGAATGGTCATGACTCTGAAAGAAAATTTTATATTAAACATATGTACAAGAGACATAATTTTGCTTTGATATAATTATAATTTATAATCAAATAATTTCAAAATTAGAGAAGTTGAAAATCCCATTGATATCAATAGTTACATTAGTTTTATTAGCTGTTTGTTTAAAGTAACCGTGTCATGCAGTAATTTGTTATCAACACAAATAAGATTTGCTTTCCCCTTAAAATTTGATATTCCAAAAAGACATTTTGTTATAATAGTTTAATATTTTTAAAGTTGAGCAAGTAATATGAGGCTTATTAGTATAACAAATTAGTATAACAATTGATTAAAATTCTAAATCCTATATTTTTGTCTTGAAACTTAATGAAGTGCGACAGTAAATAAACTCAGAGTTTGTTGTTATTATTTTGAATTCTTACCATTGTTTCTATAATAATAGTGAGATCCTTGTTGTTGGGGCTGGTTAGAGACACCACACTACCCCCTGGTGTAACTTACATACTCCGTGATCATGGGACAGGTATTTCCATCCAGGTTTGTTGAACTGTGAGGTATGGGCTGACAAACATGTATCAGAAGGTGAATTTTAGGCACAAAAAGCACAAAAATTCAAGTGCATTATGTTTTTAAATTTTACATTTTTTATATGATTTCTACAGCAATTCAACAATTAGAAATTATTAACACAAACCTGGATGACATATTACACTTAGAATTATATGAAAAAAGAGTACTCTCTATTAACCTTGGGTGAATTTTAAAATCAAGAATACTTTAACATTTGTGACACTTGTAATAGGCTACAATCCAGAAAATGATGTCATGAGGTAAAACTATACTTCTTATGATGTGTTATATAATAAATCTCAAAATAAAACATCGAGCCTTCCTTAATGACTTAGAAATATAACTGATGAAGTAAAATCCTATATTTTCGATCTAAATTGATATAGCACATTTAAAAGTTGTCTCTCTTGTATTCAGCATTATGTTTTGGTTTTAGAACTAGTATACTGTGTATACAGATAGGACTTTCAACAACATAGTGTCCACTCCATGGAGTCTCTGCAGTCATCAGTCTATTCCGAGGAAACGGCAGAGATTCGTAACAACTGGCAATAAGATTCCACGAGATGGTGCTAAAATGTGTGGAACACAGAAATAGGCTTTAATCTGTATGCATTGGCTTGACTTGTTACAGTACGTATTCTTTTATTTTGCTTTATTGTGCATGCTGAAATAATCTTCAGTCATATTTTTAAAAATATAAACTGATTATGTAAAAATGTGTGTCTCTCTTTAAACTATTTTAATTGAAACAAAGCTTACCTACAATAATGCATACTTGATGGGAAACCATAAAATTCTGTATAATTTGTTGATTATTTTAACAAGTTTGACAACTTTTCGGTAAACTGTAAACACTTATGTACATGGTTTTTTTTTCGAATCAACTTTAAAATAGACAAGCCGTTCAATTTCGAATTTATATTGGAATAAGGGGTGTAAAATTCCAACCATTCATTTAAAAAAAAATGAATGCTAAAATGTAAATGTTTGGTAAGTTGTTTTCATAGGTTGACCTTTTTTTTTTTGGGGGGGGGGTTAAGGTAAATGCTATTGGATGTTAAACGAAATACTTAAACAGAAACAATCAGTCAGTGGGAACAATTATGATTATATGTTTGCATGTTGAAACTCGTGTTAAAGGACCAGAGGATGTAACAGTCAACACTTCATCTATTTGTTAAACCAGTACGTTTTTATAGCACTAGCATTCCAGTTTGTTATTTTTTATTTCCTAGGAAGGAATATTGAGTTCAACGAAAGGAGCAACACACGTGAGGGAAGTTCCGAAAGAGAAAAATAAACATTTCAATTTCTCTGAGCAGCAAACCGCTTATGTTTGGAAAATTCAAGAGATATGCCAAACTAGATTTTATCAAAGGTTTGATCAGGTTGAGTTAAATAACAATTCATGTGAGCGAATACTATAAGAAACTTCAACATACCAAATAAAAAGTTATATATCAAAAGAATCAAAATTTCCCATTTTGTAGATACAAATGCAATAAGGATGGAAACATTTAGCAACTGAAGGGGATTTTATTCTTACATAATCTTGTCCTAACAGATATGCTTCCATCAACAAATGATGAAGTGGAAACTCCATTGAGGGCCACTAAGCGGGAGTTGACAACAAAGGACGTGTCAATAGAACTAGGAGTGTACACAGATAGCTCCTTTACAAACAGTTTTCGTCTACGGACGTGTCCAAAAGGGTCGAACTGATGATTTTAAAGTACAACGGGGTAATATTCATGAAATTTCAGTCAGACAGGTTCATTAACAAACAGTCACAACAAAAGTAAACATACAAACAGACAGACAAAACATGTTTTTTATGTCATAATATATTTTTATCATTAGGCGCAAATGGAGTTTTCTCGATCTGAGACACTTGAATACAACAAAAAACTAAAGTTCAAGAATCTTGAGTTTTGGGAGACTAATCCGGTAAGTCTTCTGTATTTTCTTTAATGAGTATTCGTAAAAAAGTAATCTTTTAAACTTTGAAATATCTCTTTACATGTACATCTCTTATTCCATTATAGAGCTTTTATAACATGTCAAAAAAGCTACATGAAACCCTCTCCAGATTCTGCCAGGGTACAAGAAACGTTTCTCACAAGTTTGACATCAGATGTACTCACACAGCGTAAGTACCATATAGATACACGCATCATTTTGGAAAGGCGTTATAGCATGTTTTATTGAAGAAAAACATATCTTTCATTATTAGCAGAATATAACAAGCGTCTCGGGTGTACAATGTTTATATACGTATGCCTTATCATTGGTAATTTAATGTACTTTTGAAACTGTTCAGGGTGCCTGCAGACTATGGTAGAATGGCATATATCGGTGGAGCCTGCACTGACTATGCATGTTCTGTCGACGGTGAACGTTCTTTAACCGGCTACAAGGCCCTTAGACATCAAATTGGACATGAGTAAGAACTAGTTTATCCCTTTATGATAATACATCTTCAAACTGCGACTTTTACTTTGTGCAGACGATGTTTTTGAAAATGTTTTATTTATTTTTGTATTAGCTTGGGAATGAACCATGACGCGGGCAGGTGTTACGGAAGTGACGTAGGTATCATGGAAGGATACGGCGCAGGATGGAGTTCATGTAGCGTCAACGATCTTCATAACTTTCTTCAATGGGTATTTCTAGAAATAGATAGAAAGTAAATATAAACAGAGCTATTATACTACTAAACGAGCGTATCCTATGATATTGTATGTACAAACAATTATATCATTGTTATTTCAATTCATGTAATGTAACGAACCTAACCCTTCATCTATCATTTATTAAACATATCCTTTACGGTAACCCTACATTTATAATGTCAATTTTTTAAACGCCAACTACAGCTCTCATATTCCTTACGAAGAATTTAACACAATGCTGGAATACAGGTGTTCATAAAAAGTCTCTAATTGATCATTTTTTGATCGCGATTGTTAGTGTGATTGATTAATTGATTGAACATGTATGCAATATGGACGTTTCCGTTTACTATGTTGTCTGAAAGTCACTTTGCACCTGCATCATCGTCTAATGCATGTCATTTTGAACACGAACCTCAATTCGATAACTGATAAAATAAAAATATGTTATGTGTTTACATAACATTATGTATTTATTTAATGAGGAAAATCATGTTTTTTTATACAGACTTGAAAAAGCACAATGTGTGTTCAGAGAAGCTGAAGCTTTAGCTGAGCTGAGCTCATCTTTGATTGGTAAATAAACTAATTGATCTATTCTTAACTAGTATATCATAAAGCATCATGGTCCTAAAGTCAAATGACTGATACTGACATTTTCCAATGTATATGTCTGTGATAATTTTGTTATGTACCTATCAGTCCAATAACTGCCATAGACGTACTCTTGGGGCGCATTCGGGGTTTGCATAAACAATAATCTAATATTAAATCGTACAATTACTGAACGTTTTATTCATAATTTACATTTTTCAGTGCCTTTGTCTGTGATAACACTACAAATAGATTTTGTATTCAAAGTCCAGTATATTCAAATGACGAATCGTTGGCACGCAACAGGGTTTGCAAAATTAAAAGACATCACATTAATATGTCAATATTCTTATGTTTAATCGTACAGTTGCTAAAAATTATATTAATATAAGTAATAAGGGATCATTCTTTGACTATTATGAGGTGATAATTTCGGTGGAGGGGGAAAGGGGCATGGTCAAATCTATCATAAAGTCCTTCGGGCTTTATTGGTTTGATCACGCTCTGACTGAAATTATCACCTCATAATACTCATAGAATGAGTAGAAGAAACCTACAACCACATTTAAAACTTGATATGTAAATAATTAACTTTTTGTAAAAATATTCTTAAATTAGGTCAGGAATACAGTCCAGATGACATCTGTGAGATTAGATACGATCCAAACTTCTTTTTCAGAAAGTTTGAGTATAACTCGGTAAGTCTTTACAAACTCTTCATCCTTAACGCAGTTAAGAGGACTTAACGGTCGTTGGCAATATCACACTATACAATTCGTTTTAAAAAGGCTTAAAATTGTCTACAGATTTAGGGAAAAACACTAATCTTAAAGCAAAAAAAAAAAAGGAAGATTTTTCACAAGGTAGATCTGATGATTAATTCATTGACCATCCATCCTTACTAATAATTAAAGATTGATTAATTAAGAAACATATAGAATATATAACATAGAATTTTTATACGCCCATTTTTGGTAGCACTGCGAGGCTTACAGTTGTGTGAATCTTACGGAGGGATCCCTATACGGCCGGATGTTTAACCATGGATGGCAGGACATACCTGGCTCCTACTGTGGCGAAGGAAAAGTGCGTTGAGTCAGAGCATTCACTTGTAAAAATGATAGCTTGATTTAATTTATGTTTTCGTCTAAAAGATGAAAAAACTATTTTTTAGGACGGAGATGATCTCACTTACTCTTCTTTTCATTTGATTTTTAAAGAAAAAATGTTGAACATCCTTTCATATCTCGTGAGATTGTTTAGTTTTCTTGTTTAGAATTATGTATTGGTTCAACATCGGTGGTTTTTCATAGATTTGCTTTAAACTAACTTGTACCACGTTTGCGGATGCCAGACAAACCCCTAAAAGCATCAGACCAGGAGGGTGGGGTCCTTGGGGAGCGTGGCAGTCCTGCTCCAGAACATGTGGGGTGGGGGTAACATACAGACGCCGAAGATTCAAGGTGATTTTTTGACTCATTTTTATGCACGTTTATTATCAAATATTTGCTGAATAGTATTAAAACATATAAAAAGCCCAGACTAGCTTTTGATCAACTGTTTATTAAATTCAGTGAAGCGTATCATTGGACTTTGATATATATGAACTGTAAAGAAGATTTTTACCTACATGAAGTTTCAAGTTTAATTTAACGCCATAGTCTAAAAACATGGTTTATACCAATGTAAATGCATCATTATCTAACATTGACAGCCCAATAAATCACCCAGGCTGTGAAGGAGGGGATAGCAATGCAAATGAAGCCAAGATTTGTAATTCTGAGGTTAGTGTAACATTTCCAGCTGCCACTATAATGCATAGAGAAACCAGTAAAGAAAACCAAAGAGACACCATTTACTAATACTATAATAATTTGAATTATTTTCTGTTCTAGCCATGTTCAGATGATAGTCCAAAACAGGCAGATCTGATTAAACAGAGAGCTTCAGAAACGTGTCTTACAATGCTTGAAAATAAAGTGTTGAATTCGTCAGAGTATAATTCAACGGGGGATAGATACAGTCATTCTGGTGAGAAATAGCCACGCATGCTTAAATTTATGCTTTATTAGTATTAACTCGTCATTCCTTTTTGTAATATAAATATGTCGTATAAACCTTAATTTTTTCCATGGTTTTTGAACGGTATAAAATAATTCAGAATGGATATACTGAGTACTCTGTCCCGAGTTTTTGCTTCCACCACTTTTTGCTTGATATTTCAATAATGGTAAATACCTTTGTGCTCAAACTACGTTCATCCACTAATATGAAAAATATCCATATTATCTGTTTTAAAACGCCCCCTCTACCGCTTCAGGTTTCAATACGCATCCTAAAATTGAAAGTCTACGGAAATTTTACATTGCATCAGCCATTAATAAGCCCGGATGATAACGTTAAAAAATCGCGCTATGTATTCCAAGTGTATTCCGAATGGAGAAAAGATGTAAACGTTTCCCATTACAAATCTCCGTAAGAAAATTGTTTTCATTCCTGTGAAATTTTATGAGTGAAAAGGGATAATTGTTCAATGAAGATATCTTGGATATATTCCCTTTCATCGATTTCAAATTTATTTCTTTCACAGGTATGTGTATTTTTATTAAAAATCATCAAAAATTGATGGAAGCAATAACTCGGGACAGGCTGTAGTTGATTCATTAAAATTATGTTGTAAGAACCCATTTCATCCTTTTTACTAGGAAATTATGTGTGTGAAGTTAGATGTAAAGAAGTGGGTGATTTCAAATCGCCATATTTCACAAGATTCGGCTTAATGCCGCACGGTACCCCATGCGATGCCAAAGTAATTAAGTACATGGATTTCATGAGCTCACCTTGGCCAAGAAAGAAGGGCCTCACTCCTATTTGTTTGGAGGGATATTGCAGGGCAAGTAAAAAAAAATCTTGTCTCTAAGTTTTCTACTGATATCTACTATATATGAAATTATTTTGATATTTTTTTAGTAATTGGGATCTGACCACTCGTGCATTTTTTGATGCTAAAAGGCATCAGCAATATTGAATTCAAGACTAACTATTTCTGGGTTCGAACTCATACTTTATTTGGATTTTACAAATAAAAAGATTATTTAATTTTCCGTAATAAAAAAGCTCGAAGTTGCTTTCGATGAATCTTCTCAGGGCAGAATTAGAACAGGAATAAAATCCAGGAGAGACGTTTGTCCTGAGATGATAAACTTATAGAATTTAGAAAGCAAAAAAAAAAGGCTATATATTACCTAGCACTGCAAGCACATACAAATGTACTTAAAATTCACTTTCTGTTTCACTGTTTTTAGATTGTCTTTTAATGCTTGCATGTTTATGTTATATCTTTATGTTTAGATCTTTGGGTGCGACGATGCTTTCCTTGGAGGGACAAAAGAGTTTGATGAATGTGGTGTTTGTGGTGGGGATGGGTCCACATGTGACGTCATACAGGGAACATTCACGGGTATACCTGGAGAAGGTAAATTGTTTCGCGACATTTAACTTTACCTTTGTAGTACAATTACATGTAAATATGCCGGTATTGCCGCTTAGATATAAAACAACAATACTGCAGCCCTAACGGAAGTGTTACTATGTTTTAATACGTATCCGTATCTAATTGGTTACAAATTCATTCTATATTGTAACATTGAAACTTTTAACCAATGCCAGATAGAATGCTTTAATGTCTTTTTTAATGGGTTTTTATAAGTATAATAAAATTATTGTCATCCTGTACACAATTTCCAAAAAGGGTTACTAATATTTCAATGTAGATAAAAACAATTTTTTGCAGGTAATAGAACTTTAATGATTGAGATACCGAAAGGAGCATATAATATTCAAATTTGGTTGAACTATTGGATAATGGAAAATAACTTCATAGGTTAGTAAAGATGTATTCACTGTCAATAATCATCGTTATTATACAAAAAAGTCTATTAATCTGATAGTTTTCCCTGCTATTAACCTATTGATTTTGATAAAAGAAAACGCTGGATAAGATACTTTCTCTTTTGGTAAAAAAATTTAAAATATCATTCATACGAAATAAAGGCATAGCTGTGTTCTCAATTATGATCTTTATCGATGTAACATATGAGCCAACCCAATGCATTTATGTGGAAGTTTGGAAGATGCTCATTACTTTTACATTTCGTTTGTAAAAAAATATTCATTATGAATTAAAACAACCATTTCTGTATGACCTTTTATCGTTGAACTTTTTGAATATAATTGATGTACTTTGAGGTGACAAAACTTTATCTCATGATGATATATGAAATATATGATATATGAAAATAAAAAAATATCTAAAGAAGTTCATACACTTATACAAAAGTGTGGAAGATTTATCTAAGTTTTTAAATCATTTGCATAACTTTCTTACCCATACTAATTTTAATTCTAGATTTGCACAGTATTACATCATTCACAACTAATGATTTTTTTGTGTTTCACTAAGTGTTCTATAACTGTTATAAATGTTAACTGGCATTGTATGGAATTGTAATTGTAATATATCATGTACAAGGAGAGAACTGTCTAAGTTTCTGGAAAGTGTGTCCAATCCTTTTGGCATCATTAGTCAATAAAATATGTTCAACTCAGATACTATGTCAAGCTAACATCCAGGCATTGTCAATTTATAGTCGTGATTAAATTCCTTATCATTTTAACTCTCATTTTCTCTCTTTATGTCTCTCTCTCACTCGTTCCCTTAAATTTTATCTTTCTCTTTTACTCTTTATTTCGATGAATTCCCCGTATCTCTCTCTCTCTCTCTCTCTCTCTCTCTCTCTCTCTCTCTCTCTCTCTCTCTCTCTTACAGTTTGACTTTTTCATTACACAAGAGATGTACGATAAAGATGACGTCCCCGTTATCGTCAGCCATGTTGGAAGCAGCTGGATGTGGAACACGGATGAGAGTAAAAATCCGGTCAATTTTGCGAACACCTACTGGCATTATAAATATATTGAGTACTTGTATACAACGGGACCTATCTCCGAGCCTGCTATCATCAAGGTAGAATTACACATAAAGAAACTTACTTACTTTAATCCACATTCAAAAATTGATTAAAAGTTTCAAAAAATAACATTTCATCACCATGTGAGAAGAAACTTTGAAATGGTAATTTTTACAAACTTGTTCTATTAATCTATTAGTGATTATAAAGAGAAGTATTGAGGCAATATGCATTGTTATTAAACTAGGTCATAGACATTACGTATTATTTAATAAGATTACCTCGATTCAGCAACGTTGGTAAGCTCTGCAACAAGTATTCCTTTTAAAGGAATGATCGGAAATAATGATATATAGATAGCTAGAAGCAAGCAACATGATCAGTTTGATGTAAAATAATTTAAAAAGTACAGTATTTTTACAAAATATAGATTATTTTAAATCTGTACACCATAATTTCATCATTATAAACCGTCAACAAATTTAATTTTGAAATAAATTTGGGGAAAGCCGTTCGTAAACTCCTTGTCTAGTTTTATATTTTTAAGGTAATTATTATATATTAATGTATCTTCTTCTTCTTCTTCTTCTTCTTCTTCTTCTTCTTCTTCTTCTTCTTCTTCTTCTTCTTCTTTAGAATACTGAGTAGGGCTCTTCAAGGAGCATTAATACGTATACAAAGAAAGAGTTGTAATAAAATAATTTAATGCGACTGAAAAACCATTGAATGCCACCATAGCTTGCTATTGAGGTCGCATTATAACGTAACCTTGTTTATAAATCAAGCTACTATTATGCAACATCAATAGATCGAGGTCAGTTCATGGAGCATCTTCTTATGATCGAGGTCAGTTCATCGAGGTCAACTGCATTACTGAATGAATTTCGATCGAAATTCTTACGCGTGAGACAAAATGTGCATTCGTGAATAAATAGGTCGAACTGTATTTAATGTATGTTTGCATCTCTTAAGGTAAATGAATGAAGGAAAAAACCTGAATGAAATATTATATAAAAACTAAACCAAAGCTTCAAGTTTTTACATTAGAACTACTTATGCAAGCGGAATGTGTGCGCACGTGGACGCATTTGCCGGATGCCTCATATGGACACAACAGTGATCGGCCGAAGCCGGTTACAAAAAGTCTTCAAAGCAATATTTTTCTACCAAATGAAAATGGTCCGTAATTGCATTTGTTTTTTTTTTATTGATTTCAGCTTTATCAAAAGAACGCTTTGGAAAACAAAGGCATTCATTACGCTTATTCTTTACCCAAAACTGGTGAGTTTTAATAAACAGCTGATTCAATATGATTATGTTATATTCTTAGTTTTAATCAATAGGAATAAAAGATTATATAAAATACGTTATCTTATATTGTCTAAAATGCATGTTTGATAATATAATCCATCAATTTGTAGAACAAATTTCCTTTGCAAATCGTGTATAAAAGTGTTAAAAAGACAATTTATTGCTATTAACCTTCATATTATTAACGGTACAGAATGATAACAACATATTTAGTAAATAAGGGTTTAAGTTTTTTAGAGTGACAAAGGTCATTGTCTTTGTATTTTTAAATACAACTAATTCTACAAGATTTATTTTAACATTTATTTAAGGTGAATGTAAGAATAACGGGACATACAACCTTAAACTGCGTACTTGTGACTGTCCTACTGGATTTTACGGTATTAAAATATGTGGGATATTTTGTTTATTTTACAGTTGTGTTAACAAAAATAGAACGAGAGGATATATGCGAGAATGATGCCATGCATTTTGTACATTGATGCAAATTTTACGTTATATAAATAATTTTATCACATGTTTAGCTCAGTATGCGGTGGATATCACTCATGTAATTAATTGATGATATTACACTGTGTTTTCTTACGTCATGTGATCTCATGGTTATGGTTCTTGATTGACATAAAATAAAAGTACAAAAATTATTTAGTTGAAAAGTGTGGAGTTGTACTTGTGAATGTTTTTTGCCGTTTTATTCATGAAATGATAAAAAAATAGTTTCGAAAATAAAATGTTAAAGTATCTTTGTTAAATCGATAAGGAAAATTTGCGTAAAGTTGTTGACGTCTTGCAGTAAATATGCTGTGGGGCTCACAATTTAATAATTTTTACAGAAAAAAAATAAGATTTCACAAGAGACGTAGTAAACATGTGGTAATAAAATCTCTTATGATCTGCAAAGGTTAATGATTTATATCAAACTCGTATTGTGTTTACTGTCCCCTCACCAAGCCTCGGGAATAGAAATAACACAACTCGCTAGATAGAAATCATATACCCACCCAAATCATGAAAGATCCTATATAATTATTCAACTTTCAAAATAAACATTCAATTTCAATCCAAATTTTATTCGGTATCAGAAAATTGATGTGAGAAGATCTGTTTAAGAAATTTGTCATTTGCATCTCAAAAATGTAAAAACCCAAAAAGTTCATAAAATATGAGCATACCGTTAGATGGTAGGATAAACGTTGCAGGCCTCGGGATCATAAAGAAATTTCAGACTTTAGTCAAAATTTCAACCAGTCATAAAATAATGGTTAATCATAAAATGACAATGGAAATTTATAATTGAAAACATTATATCAAGACACTTTTAATAGCATTTCAATTATGTCAGTATTTTTAATCAAGAGATATAATTTTTCACTTAAGTCTGAGTTTGCTTCATAAATCTGGGACCTGGTTTTGGAGAACTTACATATTGATTTCCTCTTAAAGATAAGCTTTGTTTAAATATTGAAAAATCATAAAAATTGAAGGCGAAATGTAATGAATTCTTTGTTACTTAATTAGAGGTTTAAAAATACAAACATCTATGTCTAGATTTAAAGGAATTCAATGAATAATGAAGGGATATTGAACAATCAGAATTATTTTACACTAGTTAAATATGTATTTCTAGATAACAATGAACTTGAAATAAACTAAATTCACATGACTGACTACATATAAGAGGCCGGCCATTTGGAAGTTGATTTTTAAAACAAAGTAATTTCCTCTAGATGAATTATTGGTTTTTTAGATTCGTCAAACTATCTGCGGTTTATTTCACATTTTGATAAAGAGAAAGTTTTTACATGTATGAACCAAAAGAGTTTTACAGATTTTAAGTTCCTTTTTAGAATATCTTAACAAAACATACTTTGCCAATAGACTTCAATGCAAATTCAAGGTGTGATTAATTAGACCATACTCAAAATGATGGTGGAGTAATTTTATTTGATAACACCCACAAAATGATACCATAATTTAGAATATAGGTCCATTGATTTATTAGGTACAAAATGTGGATGTTATATATTGAATACCTTAATTTGATGCCCATCCAGCTTCTTAAAGTAAATATAATGACACCTGATATTTCTGTTGTATTAACAGGAGCTGACTGTGATAGTCGTTGTAATATTTACTGCTTCAATGGCGCGGCATTGGACGAGTCCACTTGCACGTGCCAGTGTAAGGAACACCAGACGGGAAGTTATTGTAAGTGTGAAACAGGATATACCGGGAAAGACTGCACGGAGAAAAAAAGTGAATAAATTGTCTGAATAAAATTTAAATGTAGACTTTTGCTCTTCTTTTTGTCTTCAATTGCCTATGAAAGTTAACTTGATTCTTGTGAAGTAGCTTGTGTGTTGGAGCAAAACCATCCAAATAAAAAGAAACCGTATAACACGAATAACAAATCTAATTATTACATGATGGAATAAAGAGGAGAATCATAAAGTCAATCATTTACAAATTGTTCTGCTTGAGTCTTTATGAATTATCTTTACTCGAAAATGTAAGCAAGCGCAGTTCAATATAGTGTTCCGATTGGCCACTTCGACCTTCGCTCATGGCTTATTAACAAATCAATCATGACTTTGTGGAAATAAAGTTACCAAGTCCCCCCCCCCCCCCAAATCATTATTTGATGATAATCCGCACACACTACCAATTTTCCGTTCCTTGTACATGATGATATTAAGATACACAATGCAAATGAAAAAAAAATTAGAGTCTATGAACAAAAGTGTAAACTAATGATACATAAAGCGTGAAATACAGGTGTTCCAAACTTTTTCTTAGCTCGACGAAAAAAAAATGATCCGAAAAAGAACAGTTAAGTCATTCTGAATAATCGATGTTTAACCTATGATGCGATGTAGACCTTAAAACACTTCCAGTGACACGAAAGAATAGCTGTATACTCATGTACCAAAAATATTGAGAGGCGTATAATGCAATGCATTTTTGCACTGTTAATGATTCAAGTAATTTATACAAAGCTATTTGTCTTTTCATCGATAATTTTTCTGCCGACATTAACAAAAATTGAGCATTGATGAAGTCAGTTGACACATTTACATATATAGATAATGTTTCCAAGTAGTATTGAAATTGGCAAAACATTGTTACTGATGATAGTTATGAAGCGGTTTCTATACATTGTAGTCCTTCATCATGAAATAGCTTGACCTTTTTCAGGAAATAGAGAAAATCTAGAGATCAGCATGCTGGAATGCGGACTGCATATACTTAACGAACAGGGTGTCGAAGACAAACTGTTAACAGTGTCAACTCTTTGCGTATACGAGTAGGTGCAAAAATGCAAGCATTATTTAAAACAAAAGAGGGCCAATGGACCAAAACATTCAATTGAATATAGATTCCTAGGTAGTTTTTGTATTGTTTTCTATATTTTGTACAAAAAAATGTATATAAACTTTTGATATAAAAAGATATTATTTGGGGAATGGTCTTACATTTGCGGGTAACAAGTGTGCATCACATATAAAGAAGAGTACAAGCATTCTAGTACCACATTTCGATGGATATAAACCGCAAATTAAAAGACGCTGTCGATATCGGGTTGAACATCGACATACCTCCCCGCAACAATCAATGATATTTGTCATTCACGTTCTGTGAAAATGTTCTGATTACAATTATAAATGATTCATCATAAATAAGAGGCACTTGAAAACTTAATTTTATTTTTGTAGTGTAACCCTCATGACTACCGGACAGTCATTGGGTATTGATTTTCCTCATTTTTTTATCCTTTCAGTTTTTATGTGTTAAAAGTCAATTTTTAATTTCAATAAAACAGAGTGTACTGATTATTACACCCCATTAGCTATTGATATTTTTGTCCAATTATAGATAAAAAATACATGTAGTACAAAAAGCGATCCATGGGAAATCAATTTTATTTTTATCAATGATAGTTCATTGGAAAAGAACATTGTTGTTAGAAATTATATGTTAGATTAGAGAATCTCAATTCACAGTTGCATTATCAATTCTTTCTTAAACTAAAAATATCAAAATATCAAATTATCAAATTATTATACAGGTTTTGCAATAAATATTAACATGCATCTGAAAAACACAGAAATAATACCTATCTGCAACGTAAAGGATGTCTTAATTTTTTAATTACCACTTTTTTGAGAAAAAAGTTAATATTTTGCAAGGAGAGAATGTAATTTACATTTTATTTTGATATACTTTTCTTTTTGTAAATCATCTAAATAACATGTGTCTGAGTTTTAAATGTATTTATTGAAACTCTCGAATGTTGCCCTCCTGTATTCTTAATTAAATATCGGTATATGCCTAGTTTTTGCAAAACTCCATTAAGCATTTTTATCCACAAGAGCCGAATGCTCAGATGAACTTTTCTGATTAAAATTTGGTCTTAGTTTTTTGTTGTTTTAAATTTGGAATTTACCGGAAGGTAGTAAATATAAAATTTAATTCTATAGTATTTATTGCGCTTGGGTAAATTCAAAACTTACAACAAGACAGTTGTCTGTCGATAATTTTGTCTTCATAAATTTTTCAGATTTTTAAAAATCTTTTCCGCCAAAATTACTAAGTCAAGTTCAACCAATCTTGGCTCTTATGCAAAGAATCCTCGCCTCTTTTTAACTTGAAGATAAGGTAGAATTACTGAAATATTGTTAATATGATTTTCTCAAAACTTATTAGGACATAAAAGCTGAAACTTGTGAACTTGTGTGGAATCTTCCTCAGTTAGTGTAAATTCAAGCTTTTACAAAACATGGGCGATTAGAAAAAGAATCTCTTGTGATGAACATCTTCTTGCAAGAAACCACACAGCCGGAAAGAATGAAACTTAAACCATCCTCAGGTGTTGTAGATTTACGTTTGTTCAATAATACCATATACCCCGTAATCAGACAGTATAATTTGTTGTCAATCCACGCTTACTCCGTCAAACAACTGGCCAACCTCAATAAACCTCAATAAACAAAGTAAATTTAGAGAGAGAGAGAGAGAGAGAGAGAGAGAGAGAGAGAGAGAGAGAGAGAGAGAGAGAGATAGAGAGAGAGAGAGAGAGATTTTAATACTCATTATAGATACGAATATAGGAATGTCTAATCAGCTTTTGAGATCAGGCGTGGATACAGAACATTTTCCGGTGGGGGGGGGGGGGGGGGAGGGGCTGAACGATTTTTAGATCGAATCTATCTATGCACACATACACATGGAAATACCCTCTCTAGGCAATGCAGGTTTTCGTATAGTTTATAAAACTAATATGTTTTACGGTGTAACCGTTTGGAAGGCGAAGCCAATATACGTAAATGGGGCTAGATCAGTAGATGCCATTTCATCATCTCTGGCTCATTTCATAAATTGTTTTGTTTATTCTAATTTTATTGCTTGTTAAATATGTTCAAGCCCGGCCCTTATAAGTACACAGCTAAAAGAAATGCAATTGAAATCCTTCATTAAAACATCATCCTTTTTTTACTCATATATTTTAACAGGAACAAAAACAGATTTCTTTACAATTTATCTTTTTTCCATTCGGAAGTCTCTTGGAAAACCTCGCACAATATTCAAATGCTATAATCCAGATCTTATTTTATATCATTTGCAATTATACAAATCTCCATAGATTTATATTTAATAATCGCTTTTTCAGCCAAACAAGTCAGAGAGAGAGAGAGAGAGAGAGAGAGAGAGAGAGAGAGAGAGAGAGAGAGAGAGAGAGAGAGAGAGAGAGAGAGAGAGAGAGAGAGAGGAAATTCAAATACAAAAACCTGTAAATAAATTTTCATTCTGGTATGTAAATAAATATTGTTTGAACCGTGAAATATTTCATTTTCGTAAGCCAAGGGTTTCTGATCCGCTGCGCTGTGATCTGCTCCTGGAGATCACAAACCCTTGGCTAGCAAAGATTGGGATATTTATGAATAACTAATAATGAAGCAAAAAATCTTGGGACAGTTAAAAATTATTTTGACTCTATCAATATACATGTGTATTATTTTGATGTCTTATTGTCTAGTCTGAAGTAATTTATACATATATATTGGATAATGCCTGGCTGCAGCTACATGTAGTATCTACATCACAGATCTCTGGATAGTTTCACAGCATGAAGTATTTTAACTTTATACTCCCTAATGTTAAATGTATGCATAAAACAACAATTAAAGAGTAATGACGTATATTTTTTTAAAAATAAGAAAACCACTTATCTCGAGAATATTTCACTTGTATGAACAGATATTAAGATTATTTTTGGTCCCTAACTTCACTAAAATTTGTCATCCAAACACTGAATTATTAAACATTCAATGATTGATTTGTGCATTAAAATTAGAGAATTAAGATAGTACCCTAGCTAATTCACACCATGATGTCCTTCATGTATATTGTACATACCGGGGTGTATAATTTAATCTGAGTTTGTCTGACAAATGTCTTACATTTAGGGTGCATTGCATATTTATGATTGTGAATGCAGATCAGTACTTCCTATTATACATAATTTTTAAGTAGTTACCGTAAAATGCATATTGCTCCAAATAGTTTATCTATTTGCTTTTATTTTTATGGCCAGTTGGGGGCAATCTGAACATTTATTGTATTTTTTAATCATATACGAATGGTTTACACATTTTTTTTTGGGGGGGGGGGGTGAATTAGAATGGGGAACTATTTTACAATGTGTCTGTTAAAGATAAGGATGTCTACAAAATTAATGTTTGATTATCTTTTGTTTTATAATGAATTAGTTATTGGTTGTAACTTTTTTTTGATAATTGATTTGAATTCTGGGTACGAAATGACCTGGCTATGAGTATGTTAGGGTACGATTTGAGATGAAACCTAAAAAACGAAATTTGAGATTGAAAGTAGGAGAAAAACGTCTTTCGTGTTTTCAAAAAGTAATCAGAAAGCAAATTTAATTCAAATACATGATGGTATTTTAATAACAATGGATTAAAACTGCTTCACCGTTGAAACACGTTTTTTGTCCAATCAGATGTCCTGAAATTCATTTGATCGGATCTAGTAACTGTTGAAAGTTGTAGGAAACAAATATTTAAGAACACTAGGTAAGTTTGAATGTATTTATTACTCATTAAACAAAGTTGATAAATTATCACCAAACGTGAAGTTAGTACGAGATTCAAATTCAACATGGAAGCCGTTGATGTCACTTCGCGTGAAGTTATTCTTTTTTCCTCCATCTTGGAAAAGTTTTTCAACTTCATAAGTATAGAGTGTAATTTCTATTTTTAGACATATATACACGTGTTGTCTAAGGAGAGCTTCGGGCTCGTGAGAGGGCTTCGCCCTCTATAAAATGTGTCCGCTTAATGCCATAACAAATGCATGTAATACAGCTCCCACCTTTTAGCGAAATAGAATAACATCTATTTACCTATTATTTACATTAAAATATATATCAATATGAGCATTAATATATATTTTGCTTTAATATTTATTTTGCCGTGGTTTAGCTACATAACATGAAGGGCATCGCCTCGTAGGATCTAAAAGCCGGGTTTACATGAATTAAAACAATAATTGTAGAGTGAGTTTGTCATAAGTTATATTATGCATCATGTAGGTTTGGCGTACAATATTGCGTTAAAATTATGATTATTGAAAATTATTTTTATTCAGATCCAATAGATAGAATGATTCTACTTTATCTTGATTTTTCTAGTACCAATAATCAGCAACGGATATGCACAGAAAAGGAACTTTGCTATGGATTTTGTATGAAATATGTTATCTCTTTTGTGGCTGTCCAGGTTATCGTCAATTCTAAGAATGGGGTAAATGTTATCTGTAAAGGGTTATAAACACAGAGTGTCTGCTATTTTACTGTTCATACAACGGATGTTATTTATTAATAACTTTACACCGTTTCAGATGTAGTGTTTTTTCAATAGTAATTCTTAATAATTAAATATATAAATGTGTAATAGATAACAAAAAACTTTTTTTTTTAATTCAAAGGTGTTAATGTATTTCATAGATAGTTTTGGATGTTTGTGTTATGGAAATAGGACCAAGTACTCAAAGGGAGACAGTCGAGAAAATGGAAATCCGACCGTAATGAGGAAGAACACAACTCAGCCAATTTCATTTACTGATGAAGACAATAAAAATTCAAAATACCAAGTTATAGTTTTTGTTCATATCATAGTGACGGAAACAGTAAATATCAATGCTTTTAAAACGTTTTTGTTTTAAACCCGTTTCTCTCAACCAAAAAATGTCTTTCTACTTATTAGAAAGCTAAAATATTAGAATGTGGTCATTTTTAACGTTTAACGACCAAAATTATTACCTAATAATACTCAAAGAATGATTCCTTATTTCTTAATTATTATCCGTTGTATCTATTATTGAAATTTACAAAAGCTCATGATGTTTTTTCCGGTTAAACTATATACATAAGATAGTTCCCGAACGTACGGCTTTAAAATTGCATTAAACAGATAGCCTGAATCATTTTATTTAATTACAAACAATTCAAATTCATCACAACACTTGTCCATAACTGACGTTTATCATATACAGTGTCGCGAACTTTTTTTTATTATCTCCCATTGATGATAATAAAGGAGCACAATATAAACGGACCTTTTATTACAGTCCTATATATTATATGTATATATTTTATGAATTCTTATCAATACAATTTGAATCAATGAAAGATATCTTTCCTTCGACAAAAATAAACCTAAATGCTTCAGACTTTGTCTTAATTATATTCCTTTATATTATTGATAAGAAAAACATTTTTTTATTTTATTACTTTTGCTTTAATGTTAAAAATCAAGACATATTAGGTTAACCTAAATAACATACGTTCACAATCATGTATCTGTAAAGGGTTATAAACACAGAGTGTCTGCTATTTTACTGTTCATACAACGGATGTTATTCATTAATAACTTTACACCGTTTCAGATGTAGTGTTTTTTCAATAGTAATTCTTAATAATTAAATATATAAATGTGTAATAGATAACAAAAAACTCTTTTTTTTAATTCAAAGGTGTTAATGTATTTCATAGATAGTTTTGGATGTTTGTGTTATGGAAATAGGACCAAGTACTCAAAGGGAGACAGTCGAGAAAATGGAAATCCGACCGTAATGAGGAAGAACACAACTCAGCCAATTTCATTTACTGATGAAGACAATAAAAATTCAAAATACCAAGTTATAGTTTTTGTTCATATCATAGTGACGGAAACAGTAAATATCAATGCTTTTAAAACGTTTTTGTTTTAAACCCGTTTCTCTCAACCAAAAAATGTCTTTCTACTTATTAGAAAGCTAAAATATTGGAATGTGGTCATTTTTAACGTTTAACGACCAAAATTATTACCTAATAATACTCAAAGAATGATTCCTTATTTCTTAATTATTATCCTTTGTATCTATTATTGAAATTTACAAAAGCTCATGATGTTTTTTCCGGTTAAACTATATACATAAGATAGTTCCCGAACGTACGGCTTTAAAATTGCATTAAACAGATAGCCTGAATCATTTTATTTAATTACAAACAATTCAAATTCATCACAACACTTGTCCATAACTGACGTTTATCATATACAGTGTCGCGAACTTTTTTTTATTATCTCCCATTGATGATAATAAAGGAGCACAATATAAACGGACCTTTTATTACAGTCCTATATATTATATGTATATATTTTATGAATTCTTATCAATACAATTTGAATCAATGAAAGATATCTTTCCTTCGACAAAAATAAACCTAAATGCTTCAGACTTTGTCTTAATTATATTCCTTTATATTATTGATAAGAAAAACATTTTTTTTATTTTATTACTTTTGCTTTAATGTTAAAAATCAAGACATATTAGGTTAACCTAAATAACATACGTTCACAATCATGTAAAGTTTTTCACATCTGTGTACATTCGTATTCATGTGTTACGATAACGTTTGTCGTGTGAGAAAAATTATAACAAATTTGGCAGAGCAAATACAGAATTTAAGATGGAATATATCACCCCGTCTTGTGACAAACCAGTACCAATTTTTTAATTGACAATGAAAAAAAAACTATATCCATATCTTTTTCCACGGACGATCTTTATGTGCATTTAAAACATCCTAGCGTTATAGGTTTAAACCGGAGAGACAGTTTTTTTTAACCTTTAAAACACAGTGTCGGTCAAGCTTGTACAATTTGAAAAAAAATCGAGATTTTATTTTTAGTAAATATGAATGCTCTTTCATCTTTATGGATATCTGGATGTAACCAATTTTACTTTCAAACCTTTGTGCCATTGTTATTGTTGAAAGATTTATGCAAACAGCATGTGTGTATGATCTTAGTTCATCCAACCAATAGTTGTTCATTAAATAACGTGTCGTTTGTATGATGTCTAGCTGCAATATTCATAAAAATAAATTGGAATGTGGCAATACGTAAATTGAGAGTTTCCCATTCCTATTTAGATGTTAATCAAGCATTGATTATGCGTTTAATCATGATAACTGAATTGTCTCTTGAACCCTTTTAATTATGGGGACATATTATTCAATAAACACATCTCATCTCGGTCAGTACCAGTCTCTGTGTCTCACAGAAGACTCACATAACACACAATTGTTCCTCATTGTCCATAGAATTTGATTGGAAACCTCCGGTTTGTGACTATTTCATAAGCGACTAGTTGTAATATGTATATAAATAATTTACAATTTACAATTTATAATGACACTTGAGAGGCCGACTGGAGTTAGCTCTGCAAATCATATAAAAAATAAGCATTGCATGCACGATTTAAATGTTTTTTTTTCTAATCATATGCTACTTTTTGAACTACATTTATCTACAGGTTCGTAAAGGCAGCTTAACACAACAAAATGTAAAATAAAAAAGGGACTTTATAGCAATTAACTTTTTATGGTATTAATTGTATTTTTGCTCTACTACTGGCTGTTGCTAAGGTATGAAACTTGTTGCACATATGTTAGAAGTTTACATGAATACTTCAATGGGAAAAAAATTATCAATGAATCAAGTTTTACAAAATTAGCCATGGGATTAAAGTATTCAGTTTATCGTAATGTGATTTTGTGGAAAGAAAAGATTCAAAACACAATCACTACATACCGGTTTATTCATTGATGAATTGTAGTTCATCAAAGATTTAACAAAAACATGCTAGTTTTGGTATTTCATTTCAGTCATTATGAAAATATATAAATTTCCATAATTGTTGACATATATACTTCAAAACAATGGGGACGATTCCATTCAAATTGTTTTTCTATTTGAAGCTAAATTTAAAGTGATGTTGCCAACAAAAACAAAAACAAAATAGCGATTCAAAAATATTAAAGTTAAAATTAACAATCCTACTTGTATATCCTGAAACAATTGGAACCGACAGGAACCGCACGGCTCAGGAGACCCAAAAGCAGGAACATATCTAATGAAGATTTACAGTGTATGACCTTCTACGTCTACTTAAAAATAATATTTTTCTTTTAACCTAAAACCTAAATGAAATGAAATGAAATAAAATAAAATCTTTGGATGTGTCAATGCATTTTACAAAGTTATTGTAAATTTGCCTACGACGGATATTATAGATTGAAGAAACAAGTTGAGCTTTTAAAAAGTACTGGTGCATCGGTGGTTCGAACTCTTTCTAACATGTATATAAGTGGGGTGCTCCGTGGAACCACCAGGCCAAGTTGTGTGACTAATGGTTATACTATTAGTAAAATACTAATTAGAACTGTCTGTATAAAAGTCAGATTTATAGTACGAATAAAAGAAATCCGGATAATATAGAGTTATTAAACATTGCTGAGGATATGAGTACGATAATGTTGCAATCCATACTTTCAGTAGTTAAAGCTTGTTTGATTGGAGAGCAGGATGGGGTAATGGTAATATGTAATGGTAATTGAGCGTAATTAATTACAAATTCTGATGTAATTGAAAGTAATGTTTAATTGACCACACTTTCAATTAGTAGTAATACATGTAATGGTAATTTGATTGATTACTTTTAAAAAAGACATGTAATTACTTTTCAGTTACTTTCATTTACACACTCATGCACATACATTCTTTATGAATATGAAAGCTGTCTACTGCACATAGTCCCCACGCGGCTATGTTAAGGCTGTCCGAAGCTAAATATATATCGAAAAATGATACTATTTTGATTATCGAAAAATGCTTTAACCGAGTGAGTTTCTTTAAACTTTTATTACATAAGATAACAGTGGCATCCAACACTATATTTGATGTATTTTGGTGACGTCATATATTTTTCTTAAGCACGTGACGGGTGTATTCTAAGAAGGTAAATAATCTATAAAAATCGCATCGGCACAAGTGAATAATGACATTAAATCAAAAATATTTTTATGAAAAATCCTTCGATAAGTAATGTATTTTGCAGTTCTTGCTGGGGGTTCATATAAATATTTCGTTTATTTGAAATATTGTCAAAACATTTCGCACCGCAATCGAAATTAGGCACATTTTTACCTTTTAGGCTCGATTTACACAAAATCGGGTCAATCGGTAGGTTTCCCCCAGCAAGATTCACAGTGGTACTTATTTTCTCTCCCGATTTCACGTAAAATATACTAAGATTGTTTTTATCTTTCACTTGTGCCAAGCCGTTTTTATATGCACATACATATCACCATTCATTAGATTACACGTAGCAGGGGGAGTCTCAAAACCATTAGTTTATGAATAGTTATATACCTATTACGAAGCTTTAAAACTGTTGATTTTTTTATACTCCATATCGGTGATATTGAATTTAGTATCACTAGTATTTACAACAGTGTCTATGTAAAGGAATGAAGCGGTTTTATTATGCACAATGAATATCACTTATTACGTTACGATACATTCCCTAAGAACGATCGAAAGGAATGCAGATCGTGACGTCAAAGTTAACTATGACGTCATATCTTATGAAGTACAGACAAGTGACTTTCCACATATCGCTGTGAAATTAATCGGGCAGCCTTAACATAGCCGCGCATATTATCAATTGTACTTTAGATACAAACCAACAAATTATTGAAATATATTTAACTGTACATGTGTTCAAATACAAGGTCAAGTTAGATAAAGTATTCAAATGTATTAATTTTAACTAGTATTTTTAACTAATATAAACAACTATTTCAGTGATTCAGTACAAATTTAAACAAATAATTCAATGATTCAGTATCATCTTGAAGGTTCTTTTATTTTAAAGGAACATGGCCACGATTTGGTCAAAATCTTTTTTTTTTTTTTTATTATCTACAATGCTTCAGGAAAGCAATTCTAATAATCAAGTGAAATTTGGGAGTCAGTAGTTAAGTTATAAGCAATACACAGAGCTCGCAACTCTTTGTCACGTGAACAAGGCTCGTGCCTTGTTTTTTGTTTACAAATGTTCAATATACCAGTAAAAAATTCTTTTCAAGCTGATTTGTATCTCTTCTTATTCATTTTAAGCATAAAAAAACAGTTCCTAACATTTAACACATTCGTATTAGGCTTAATATTGGAATTTTTCCTTCAGCATTCAAAATGTAAACAAATGCGTTGTTTACATAGCACAGAATTGTAATCTTTGTAACTCGCCCAAAACTCAACGAATAACACTCAAATTTTGGTTACCTATTTAAAATACTTTACTGAATATTGTAAATATTAAAATTGGAAAAAAATGTTGACCGAAAATTGTGACCATGCTCCTTTAAAGTATAAAGTATTCACATGTGTAAAATATTATTTATCAATTAATTTTTTCGGATTAAATATTTGCTTATCTCTTTTTCCATAAAAATAAATCATGTTTCCCCTCCTACTGGAAAAATTAATGTTTGCAAATGTCTTTGAATTGGCATTAATGAATTATAAAAAAATGTTTTTAAACAAATAAAATGATAGTATACACTATTTTGCCATGGTTTTTTTTTTATTTTTGTAGCCAAATCTGTTCACAGGGTGCTCTTTTTGATAATTATAGATACAAACAGTAGATGTGAATTATGTTTACATTAGAAATAATATAGACGATTTTTTCATACTATTATCTGTATTTTTATATGTGTCTATAAAGAGGGATTAAGTTGATATTTAGACAAAAGTAAGAATGTTCAGTTTCAGTTTTCAAGGAAAGACGCTAAGACATGATAGGTGCAGGTTAATGGACATGACTTTAGCACATTAAATGAACATTAAATGCATCTGTAAGCATAGGTACATTCATAACAATATCATGGTTCGATAAATTTCTATATCAAATTTGTATATGTTCCATCTGCTTTAATTCAATAAATGCATGTCTTTTATCAAATGTTATATAAATTTCAATTAAAAATAAAAATAAATTTTCAAATATAAAATTCAATTAATTAATCTGAAAAGTAATGTTTGAAAAATCCATGCAATGGTAATGTTAATCTAATTGATGGTTTTGAGCGAGTAATTATAGTTCAATTAATTAATAAATTAATCAATTATTTTTCGATGCAATTGACATGTTGGAAAGGAAATTAAATTTTCCTGGAGTTACGGGGATATTTAAGGCTTACTTATATAAAATTGGAGCATTTCTGCATTTGAGGCTGTATTGGGGTGGGGGGGTTGAAAACAGGTCAATTACAATGTTATATAAACAAAGCACATATTGGGTGTTAACTCCTTGCTAAATTCAAGAACAGCATGCATTATCATTATTAAATACGAAACATTTATACACAAAAAATCTCTTCATTCTATCGGAAGACACACTTAACAATGTTACAAAAAATCAGGTTTACTCACGTAAACTGTAAAAATATGCGTAAATGATAAATATCTTGGTTATCAATAAATGTTTACCTTTTGTAGTGTTAATCTGGGTTAATCAATTTAAAATTTTCTGAATGACACATAAAATATAAAACGGTTTGTGCTTTTTATTGTTTCCATGCTTCCATAAATATTGCTTGTTGGTATTTCCTTGCTTTAAAAATCGGAAAGTTTTAAATTTCAACGAACGATAACTAACCAAACAAGTGAGGACATTTTTTTAACTGTAGACGTCAACTACGAATTTACTTGCACCGTCAACATCATGACAATAGTCCAATTAAGAATAATAGTGATTTTCTGTAGTTCACCTGAAAGCAGAAGACAGCATTAACTTAAGCATTGATTTCTAATTTTTGAATATTGTCGGTCCTACAACACACCAGGCCTCTAGACAAATTGAAAAACGCGTTAGCACGGTATGGTAATTTGTCTGTACGATCTGGTGTGTTATAGGACCCGCGATATAAAAAAATTAGAGTTTAATGCTAATATTTACATTCTTACCTTGTCCGCAAAAGTGAAATATACCTAAAAATTATTCAATTATTATATGGGTAACAGCCACAAGCTTGGACTTTAGTAGTGACGTTGCACTTTAACAGCGTTCAACGTTTGTAATGTCATTTTAAACTCATAAAATCAATGAAAAAATAACTAATCGTACATAATTTTAAGCCATATAATAAGGATTAGCCCACAAAACAACCTTTATATTGTCAATTCTAATTTCATGGAAAAAATTTTAATAATGTTACCATGGGCACTGTTAAAGGTTATTGAGATAGGTTTTTAATGATGTACCAGAAAAATCACATATTCTTTTTTTACGTTTTGAAAAGTCCATTGCAACGTCTTTTATGTTTAGCGAATTTTGTTTTCAAATTGCACTAAGGTTGAGCACATACTTTATTTTTTTCTCACCAATTGATATTAAATAATAATATTATAAAGTTGAATAATCCCCATTCAAGAATGCCATCAAATCTTAGAATTTTCCTTTTTTCAGCTTGTTACAATAGCAAAGGTTCTAATTTTTTATTTTAAATTCGTTATGGCACAAAATGAAATTATGTTTACAAACATTGTCTAGATTTGCATTTAAATTTCAATTTAGATGAAAATATCATAATTTGAAATTTCTGTTTTGTTACCATGAAAAACGTGCTCTTGTTCATAAATGTTTTTCTTCCTCTAGAAAAATTAGCAATTGTTTCATAATATATTTTACCCTGGAAACCCCAGAGTATTGCCATTATCTAGAGTGTGTTCTAAAATAAGAATTTAAATGCCATTTTGATATATGTTCCCTCTGTTGCCATGGTAACGGGACCTCATAACAACAAATAACTGGTTTTAAGCTTTCTTTTACACATCAAAGTTTATCAAAGTCTATCTGTTAAGTATGAAGAAAATCCGTGACTATACGTTGCCAACATTGTGATTCTTTCAAAGAATTAATCTCAAAGTGCACGATAAGGTTTATTTCCTTACTTGTAAAAAAACCTTTGGCAGAAAATAACTAATGGAACGGGTAGAAACATGAATTGATTTAACGCTTGTACGGAAATAAAACTTGTAAGCTTACATTTATGCTTTTGTTGAAATGTTATTTATCTTACAATTTGTCTCTGAACTGTAATGTGAGTACTACAAGAAGAATTCATGATCTTATGAAGACATTCACCAGCTAATATCATTATTTTATGTTGTTGAAAATTTATTAATTGCATTGCCATCCGTGGATGAATAACGCAAAATTGCCCATGATTGCATTGTACATATGTAGTTGGTTCTCTCATCCATGGTAATAAATTGTATTAGTATGGAGTCCCAAAGATTGACAGTATTATTCTTATCATAGAAATTATCATGCGTACCATGCAAAGATCATAACAATTTAGGGTTGATTCTTCGTGTAAAATAAAGGTTCCTTGATTATTAAAGTGATGTATAACATTATTCTCAGTTACAATCTTTTTCCCAATAGACTAGGACATTTAGATAATTAAAAAAATATAAAAGAAAAAAGAAAACGAAAAATTTAGAATCTTTTAATAGGCTTGTATCATTATAAAGATCTCAGCTTAAATTTAAGTCTTCATTAAAACAATCATTATTTAAACAGCTATATCATTTAATAATATTAAAGTTGTTGATCCTGAACTAACTTAAAACCTAAAATGTCAATTAGTTATTTATATTATTGATACTTTCCTGTTATTTTAAAGCAATCCTATTGGCTCCTAAAGCTGATCTCACATTGAAAACGTTTGCACATTCAAATTATCAATCATTTGAATGTTATTATTTCTAGATAGTATTTCATTTGTTTACTTCTTCTGTGTTATATGAGCACTAGTATATTTTAAACTTAAACTGCGTCTTCATTTTGAATAACACTGCGTCATTCACTTTATGAACGGAAATCAGTGATATCAAGTTTAGGAACTTGAAATGCTGAAATAACGATTTATGAATGAAGAGTTTTTTCATGAGCCTTAAAATGAACGGAACTTATTATATCCTCTGGTCGTTTCTTCTTTATGGGGTGTGTTTTATTGGTATGACTGATGGTTGTCCTGTTCGATGTTCTTGCGGTGGGGGAACGTGTAAAGATGTGAATTGCTGGGGACGAAGCCTGCAAAACGTTCCGACGGGGATACCCAATGATACATGCATTCTGTAAGTCATTGCCATACTTACTGTATACTTATACTAAATGTAGAATTGATAACGATATCGATAAAGTGATATACGTATCAAATTAACCAATTACCAATAAGTAACTGAAACATAATGCCTCTGTCAATTTATATATAAAATTGACTTTTAACTCTTTATTATTCATACATTAATATGATACAATACTTGATACATTCAACCAATTTTTTGCTGTTCAATTTTGTATATATACAGTGTCAAAATTCTTTCCTCATTGCTTTCTTGGACTATTTTTTTAAATTGAAAAAAAACAACAAAAACAATGCTTGACTGGTCATTTAGGGAAGCGGGCATGAAAAAAAATCTCAACAAAATGGATGATATATACATGTACGTGGCCTAATTTTTTTTTTCGTGCAGCTGACTTAAAAAAGATAAACTTTATTATTTCAAACCAGTGATTGGTTATTCAGTGTGTCGTATCTCTAAAGTTTGGTTTTTTATGTAAAAATTCACTATTGTTTTTATCACTGTCCTAAGTAAGAATATCAGATGAAATACTGTTTTGAAAAACAATGGGGAGGGGGAGGGTCTTTTTCCCCCACAATTCAAACTCAACGTTTTATGCATGCATCATATATTCATATAGATATAGAACGCAATGTGTTCATTATTTACATATGAATGTCGAAGGTTGTTTTGCATATTTTAAACCAAAGATGTCATATCCAAAAAATCTGCAAATGGTTAACTCGCCCTATACTTTCCGCCATGATGTTTAGTCAACCCGTTGTCCCGGGCACCGCGTTCTTGAAAGTACTTTCTATCAAAACTAAAATCGCATTAAATTGTTTCATTTTATTTATTAACCTTTTTTATATTAACGAATCTGATCAAAGGTATCTGACTGCTATGCGTGATGAACTCGTCCTACACTTTTTGTAAATTAATCAACCTGCGTTCTTGTTACCCCTTTTTGAAAAATTCTATCCCATTCTCTCATCAGAAGTCGTGCTTTGAAAGCGAAAGATATTCATCCATCAAAATAAAATCGCGCATTCAGAAAACATAATGCCTTATTTTATTTATTCAGCATCTGTCAGCATTTATAAGTTCTCGTTTAATATAATCACTCATTGCGATATCATTTTTTTTTTTTATTGCAACAATGAATATGATGCAAACTCCCTCTGACTTGGGTCCGCCAAAGCGTGTCAAACACCTTACTTTCATATTTGCTGTATTGGGCTAGCTTATCGAATATGATAAAGTAAGTTTTAAATTACTTTTACTATAATGACTTGTGTTAAAATACTAAAGGTGTAAGCAGTTACTCTGGTGCAGGCATTTCATAGTTTGTTGGCAACATGTTTTATTCTTTAAGTAGAGATCATTATAATATTAAATAATTGCTTTCTATTTATAACCCTGTCCGGTCCATGTAATCAATTCCTTATTTATATTCAAATGATTTTTCTTGAATTCGAAAAATGTGAAGAAATTGATAATTACTTTCTTAAAATGAAGACTGCCACCTAAGACATGTGGACTCTTATATCAGGTTTCACATCCATGAAGAAAAACTCTGAGTTTGTTCATACTCAAACGTAATTAAAAAAAAAGAAATTATTAGTCATATGAAATCCTTTTTATTTTGAACATATTTCTTTAAAAAGTCTTATCTATTCATGTTTTATTAATTAATTAATTTATTTTAGTTTGTGTTGTAGAGATAATAACTGTACAAATTATTGTCACACAAAATCATGGCACAATCTTGAATATCGTTAGTGAGGACTTGCACTGTTTACTAAGCTCTACAGCCATGTACATTTTCTAAATTAGAAAACATCTTTCCACTTTCTATTTGCATACATTTTTTCACGATAAATAACTATGTATTTAACTGAGTTTAAATAAACAACACAAAACAGGTATTACAATCAATTATCTCATTAAACCCTAGCAGAGTTCAAATTTCACACACAATGGTCATCAACTTATTATCTGCTGTTTAATTAAGTTTTGGCTTCTTTCGATTCGAGGTCACGTGTCACAGAAGATGTCATGTGCCAGAACAGTAAACTGATAGATATATACAAATATGCTAAAAGGACAGGAGCTAAAAACAAAAGCCACTGGCTGCGTTAGACACAGGTGACCGCTTCAATGAGTTAAAATATAGTGAAAAACTTAATTCAGTAGATAAGAACTAGCTGATTAGAACTCAGGATCAGCGGTTCACAAGCGCGATACTTAAACCCCGTGCACTGCACTATGATTATTTGATATTTGTGACATTGTGTCATAAAAAGTATTTAAAGGGACTTGGACACGATTTGAGATCAAAAATTTTATTTCATTATTTATATATTAAATGGTTTACTGTTGCATTTTAAATCATTGACCAAAATATTGAATGTTAAAGTCAAGTTACAATTGAGATACAGAGGTAATAATTGATTGTTTTGTACACAAAGCTCGAGTCCTATAGTTGTTTACAAAAAATGTAATGTAGAGAATTGCCATTTCTTAGACAAAATGACATAATTTTTTTAAACTAATTCAATATCTTCATAAATACTATTATCAACAAAAGAAGGAAACATTTGATTAAAACTTACACCAATACAACATACATGTAAAAATGACAATATTTGAGCTTTGTTTACAAAAAAAGTAGTGTGAACTCTGTATCTTGCTTACAATTTGATATTTGACTTTCGAATTTTGACAAAGCATTATAAAGTTATATATTTATCATTATAAACATTAAAAATGGAAAAATAAGATTGGAATATTTTAAGTCAAATCGTGTCTAAGTCCCTTTAAGGTCGGTAGCGGGTTTAAAATTGTGCGCCCTCTGCGCAGGGTATTACTCATTACTGTTGTAAAACATAAATTTAAAGTAAAATGTTCAATGATACAGGTTATCATGTAACGTTTTTATTTCAGAAAAATTACTTATCAAAAAATTATTTTAAGTGAAACTAGATGCTGTCATCAGACAGTAATACCCGCACCATGTGTTTGCCCCTAAATAACACTGTTTTGTACAAGTTTAATTAAAAATATGAAGGCTATATGCAAGCTCCGGTAATACAATTAAAATTTATAATTTTCATAACTGAAGGATGAGATCCCTTCCCATATGTTAATACACATCGTGACATGAGCAGCACTTTATGTGCAATTTGGGGTAGAACTGTTTGCAGTGAATTTTCAGTTAATCAATAATCTTAACATTTTATGTCCTAGAAAGTATAATGGTCTACATAACTATTACAAACAAAATTAAAAATTAAATTATGCCCCCTCCCCGAAGCGGTTACCGGTTTTAGATTTAGGAGTGAGGGGTCTAGACCCCCCCCCCCCCCCCTCCCCATGAAAATTCATTTATATCAATCGTAAAATTACCAAAAATACACCTTGGACCCCAATGCTCTTACAGACATGTAAACGCTCAAACCCATTGCGCTTCAATGTTAGGTAACATTATTTGGGGGGTAAATATTTAATCAATATTTAATATACTTTATTGTTTATCTCAATAGAAAGTATACATGTATATCACAATATGCAGGTGTCCTGCACCACCTTAAAGCTGTTATTTACTTAATAAAATAGTGCAAGTGGATTTGAAGAGTAGGTCATAAAAATACATGCATGTTACAAATGAATGATCTTTGTCTGAAGTTACGTACACAACACAGGTCTGCATGTCTCATTAGCGGGTACTAGTTTTACCCAGCTCTTCGATTAGATGGGTTCACGTGTATATCTACATGGGTGTTGCTAAAACGCGGAACGGAAAACGGAACGGAAAGCGGAACGGAAGGGAAAACGGAAAATCTTATCTAATATTATTTACCTCATAGATTTGTTAATCATGCTCAAACGATATACTTATGTACCTTTTTAATTTTTTTGAAAGATTAGCAATATTAGATTATTTAATCAAGAATATTTATTTCCTCAAAATTAACAGTACATGCATTGACCACTATATTCTGTCCCAAAATATCCTCGATTCACTTTTTGCTGTATATTTATATATACCTCAGGGTTAAAGCAATTCTCTTTTAGAAATTCTCATTATTCTTTCTTTAAAACGTCCTCTCTAGCTTATCAGCTGGTATAAATACACGACAAAAAATAAAGAAGTCTACGGGGTTTTGCATTTCAACAAATCCAGATGATAGTGTTGAAAAATTGTGCAAGGTCTTCAGAGTGACTTCCAAATGGAGAAAAGATGTCAACATTTTCCCTTATAAATCGTCCAAATGTGCTTCATGAATATTTTGGGATCGACAGACTATAGTCCCAATATATAATCGGAAAATCAAACCAGGCAACGTCTAGAGCTCTCTATTCGGATCATATGTATATAGCTGCTGGAATAAACAACTGCTTAGTAATGCAAACGTAAACAAAATTGCATTGCTAAAAATACTAGTTTCACAAATTACTAGTTTCACAAATTACCGGGTATTTTAATGTTTACTGAATTTTAATTTATGTCGTCAGTCCTACGGTTTTTTTCTTCCATCTCATTGATACTGTATCGTCAGTGATAAAAGATCGTCTAGAACACCGAAAATTCAATTTTGATGTAAGTATATACATGTACATCATATTTGAAATATAAAAATACTCAAAACACGCATAAAACGCTTTCACTAACTGCGTACGTTACGCTGATATGCCAGCAATACCATATAAGAAAAATAAGTAAAAAGTTATGGCTAATTTGCTCGTTTAATCATGTTAATGTTTCACTATTCGTATACATTTGATGTTTCCGTTTCCGTACTCAACTAAAACCAAATGATTACAATGCTATAATTGATAGACATTTATATGAATATTAATAAGATAACAACATGTTGATAATCATTAATTAGATATAAATAAAAGATACAAATAAATCGTTTCTGGTCAGTCTATACCCCTTTTAAGCGATAAACGTGATGATATTTTCCATTCCGTTCCGCTTTCCGTTCTGTTTTCCGTTCCGCGTTTTAGCAACACCCATACATACATGTATGTAGAAAAGGATTAGTTAAGATCAGCTAAAGGAATTCATTATTGTGTTTTAATTGGATTATCATTATGATGTTGACCAATTTAGGTAAGCATAATACATGTAGTAGCAGTAGCACAATATAATGAGATGCCAGCATATATGTACATATATAAGTTCTACTTTCACTTTCTACATGTGATCTCCCTTTGACAGCATACTGTATCATCATCTTTTAATATTTGAATAAGCTTATCATCGTTACCTATCCTATCGCATTTGTAAAGTTTCTGTCATTTTAGTTGCAAAAGTTATTTTTTCATTTGTCAGACTGCATGACAAGGTTGACCCCATATTGACCCTGTATAAACAATTTCTTATTAAATGTGTGTATTACATGTAAGTAGGTGTAGACACTTATCATTTTTATATGAGTTATAATAGGAAGGAAGGAGTATTTCTTTCTTAATTTATTATAATGCATCAAATACAATGTAGGTCATGACCTTATGGGACTGTTCTGACCCCACGAAACAGGAAAATACAAAATGTCTTCTAATGTCATTATGATGCAGCAAATGGTGTAAAGTACATTAATGACCCCCAGGTGTTGTCTTTACCTCCCCCCCCGCCTTTATGAAATAGGAAATGAAATGATACACTGTATATTTTGTTAACTTCTGAGGTCTGAGATCCTCATCCCTAAACCATATAATTTATTTTTGCTCTTTGTGTCATTGCGCGTAAAATTGTATGTAGATTATGCCCCCTTGGAGACACCCTGACATTTTAGAACTAGAAATAATAATGTATTTTATCTTATTCATATGTTATACAGTAGTGTTTGATCCATGTGGGTAAATCCTAGCCTAATGATGTCACTGCTTTGTTTAGGAGACTTTACAATTGCCCCAAATAGGCGAATACACATGGAAGTGATGCATATAACGTTTTGTTTATAAATCTTAAAAATTGAATTAAGCAATTTCCAAAATGTTAATGTGAATCACGAGAGAAAAAGAAATCAAGAAATGATTTAAAATTTGCTACTGTACACATGTAAGAATGTATTAAGAAGACTGAATCTTTATAACCAAAGTTAGATGGGG